>OZ029929.1:18964810-19411992 GCA_964023275.1 Norana najaformis
CTTCCTTCCCCTCCCCTCGAGCCAACCCCCCCCCCTCAGTCTTTCAGACCCAAGTCCGTAGGGTTTATCTTATCAGGTGGTGATTTATGGAGCGCCTTGTTGGGGTGGAACGGGACGAATTCAATTATCGTAGCAATTGGAAACGTGAATGGACTTGGGTCGCGAAGTCTGTTTAGCGGGATGTGGGAGTGTGGGAGGGTGAGTTGAGCGGGAAAGTGGGATGGTGGGTTGAGGGGGTGAGTGCGGCTGAACTGCGTGAATGAAGTGCGTACGACGATGGGAATAAAAATAGAAGGTCGACTGGATGAATGACTGAGCGAATTTATCAAATGGTTTTATAAGAGACTGACTGACTGACTGACTGACTGAATGACTGGCTGAATGGCTGTCTGACTGAACGTATGACTGAACGATTGATTGACTGATTGACTGACTGACTGACTGACTGAAAGAATGACTGACTGAAAGACTGACTGACTGAAACACTGATTGAAATTTCAGAGTGACTGACTAACTGACTGACTGACTGACTGACTGACTGACCGACCGATCGACAGACTGACTGACCTGTTGATTGATTGATTGATTGATTGATTGAAAGACTGACTGAATAAGCGAACGAGTGAACGAACGAGCGAACGAACGAACGAAAGCAACTACCTTGATCATGGTGAGGATGATCTCCTTGCCCTGCGACAGACCTTGGACGAAGGCCCTGGCGGCCAGAAACGTCCTCTTGATCTCCGAGTACAATTTCTGTGGAACGTCGTTGAACGGCCTCAAAAGATCCATGTGCTCCGCCACACACTGAAGATACTCCTCCGTCAGTTCCAGATCCTCATTGAGGAGCGAGAACATCCTCTGGAGAAGGGCCGTGAAGAAACGGTCAAGGACGTCTTCGAGGTTCAGCTCGTCGCTCTTGTAGTGGCTCCGTAGGTCGATGTAGAGTTGGATGAAGATTTGCGAATTGTGTTCGAAGAAGGGGGCATAGCTACGGTTGAAGAGGTCGTAGAGGCTGCGCTTCGAGCGCTCGAGTAGCCCCTGGAAGAAGCCTGGAACATGAAATAACGACGATTATGATAAGCTCGGTTGCTTGACGCTCTGAGAGAGGACCAGAGAAATTGCAACGATGCAGTCGAAGACTTATGTGGCGTCTGTTTTCGTGGATGACTACACTGAAGGAGAGAAGAGAGAGACAGAGAGGCAGAGAGAGACACAGACACAGAGAGACAGACGGACAGAGACAGAGAGAAGGGGAGACTGATAAAGACAGAGGCACGGACAGGGGGAGGAGAGAGAGAGATGGATGTTGAGAGAGAGAGAGGGACAAAGAGAAAGGCACATATAGAGGGACGCACAAAAGCACATACAAACAAACGGACAGGTAGAAACACATCAAACATTGATTGAAAATAAACATACAATAGCTAAGTAATAGAACAGAATAGAATACAACATAACAGAATAAAACAGAATAGAACAGAACAGAATAGAACAGAACAGAACAGAATAGAATAAATAAGAAAAGAAATCGCTTACTGTCGAACTTTGCCGTCCACGTGACGAACGTCTGCTTGATGGACTTCATCTTTTCGACGAGCATCTTCTTCATCTCCGTTCCGCTCTGCAGCATCAGCCACGATTCCATCTGATCGGTGCAGCAGATGGAGTCCTGCGAACAGACATCGTGTTGCTGATGCTGGGAAGAAGAAGATGTGGCACCTGAAAATCATCGAAAGAGCAGCGTGGAGTTGAACCGAAAGAAAAAACACCAGTAGTTGGAACTGAACGGAATAAAGAGAAATAGAATGGAAAAGACTGCAATAAAACAGAATGGAATGGAATAGAATAGAATAGAATAGATCAGCATATCATAGACCAGAATATAATATTATAGAAAGAACAGAGTAGAAGAGATCAGAACAGAGTAGTAGATGAGACAGAACATAATATAATACAGAATAAAACAGAATGGAATGGAATAGAACAAAATAGAATAAAATAGATTAAATTGGAATAGAATAGGACAGAAAAGAATACAATAAATAGAATGGAATAGAATATTATAGAACATAATAGAATAGAACGGACTTTGATAGAGAATAGAACAGAGTAGGATATGGGATAAAAGGATGAAACACCATATTGTAGAATAGAACAAATAAAATATAACAGAATATAAAAGAACAGAATATAATAGAACACAATAGAACATGGACTGTACATAATAAAACAGATTGTAACAGATCAGAGTAGACCAGAAAAGAATAGAACACAATAGAATAGAACAGAATAGAATAGAACAAAACATAATAGAATAGAATAGAACAGAACAGAATAGAACAGAACAGAATAGAACAGAACAGAATAGAACAGAATAGAACAGAATATAATAGAATAGAACAGAATAGAACAGAACATATTACCTGTAGTTTCACCGATGTTCTTAACCTTTTCGCTCAGTATAAGCCTGACCTCAGAGCAGGTCACGTCCGATTCTGTCACCCTGAAGGCCAGGGGCCGTTCAGGTCCCGGGGCCGGACCTGGCTTTGGCCCTGGGGCCGGTTCAGCCGTCGACTTAGAAACAAAGACCGTACAAAGCAGGATGGTCAGCTTCCAGTAATTCCGCCGCTCAACGCAACTCCACCTGGTGGCTAGAGTAGCGAATCTTCTGCTTGACTCGTTTGCTTGCATCATGCAACGTAACAATGACGTATTTAGAAATATTCGTTCTAGAGTAGGTTCCTTATGACGTCAGGTGACGTCACGCTGACGTAATCATTAAAACAGGACGATTATTGTTATAATTATGACGCAACACCTAACGAGGCGATAAAAATTTCTATGACGCAAGACTCATTTTACGCAATACCTTTATGACGTACTATTTCTATGACGTAGTGCCTTGACGACGTCCTATTTTTTAAGAAGTAAGGCTTCTATGACGTCATTCTTTTATGTCGTGCGATATCTATGACGCAATATTGCTGTTTTGTAACATCTGATTGCCTCAGCAGCTGTTGGAACTTATCCACTTTCTTTTGGCTGCGATACGCAGTGACGAAATACAACAGAGAACTTGGTCGGTTACCCGGATGTTCTAAACCGCGCATGCGCCACCCCGAACGGGTGATAAGTGACGAAGCCCAGTCGGCGAGCCGTGCCACTTGGATCGCGCCCCAGTCTAGTCCTGCCAAGGCGGTCTGGCACTTCACCCATACGGGGGTTGTTACAGCGCCCCGCCTTCAGTATTCTACGCAGATGCTTCTGTACCCCGCCGTTGCGTGGTTTTCAGCAACTACCCTTCAGTTGCTGCTCGGTTGTAGAGTTTATGGGAATCGCGGGGTTCGTACGTGACTCTGGGCGTCTGTTTGAGCGATTGGGACGCAAATCAAAGTTGTGGGTCTCAGGCTGCAGGCACCAGCTACGGAAGACCACAAGAGCTGTGTGTGTGTTTGTGTGTATGTGTGTGAGTGTGATTCAAGGTAGCATCTTGTTTTTATAATAATTAGTAAGTTCTAGTGCGCCGGTGTCTAATGCACAAGCCATCATCCGATGGCGCACAAAATCTGATCTTATATGCTAATTCCATCTGCAGTGATTAAATGTAAATGCAGACGTTTTTCTAAAGCGACCTTATAGCCTCGACCCTGCTCAAATTTCAATGAATTAATCGGGTGAGATCCTTCATCACTGCTGCCCGTTTGAATAGGCGCCACGCCATTTAAGGTCCCCATGTATGGACCGTGCTAACCCGAGATTCAAATCTCTGAAATAAGCCACGATCGATATGCGAGCCGACATCCTCTCGCACGAAGGTGCCTTTTGTTTTCTCAGGTCGGAAGTGATTCTGGTGTCTCTTGTGAAAAGGAGCTACGTAAATCAATGATTACAATTACAATCTAATCTAATCTCACATAATCTCATTCGATTTTTGCAGAGGTACAGCATCCAGAACCAAATCTAATCTCGACTCCCGATGCTCCAGAATCCTCTGGCTGACTAAGAACTTTCTAACGGATCCAACTATATAGGTCGCCAGCCAATAAGAATCATTGCATCCATCATTTAAGCAACAATATGACATCTCTCGTCAAATCGTCTTTCGACACCACTTGTCCCATCTGCGCCACCGTAGGACGAATGCTACACTCCAACCCGAAACATTATTGCTTAAGCCATCTTGTATACGGGCACCTGTTAACACACACGTAGCTGGATCACATATATCCACACATGTATGTACATATATATACATATATGTATATATACACAGATGCATATATACAAATATATGTATATATACATATATCTATGTTTATATACATATATATATGTATATATAAGTTGAAGCATTCATAGAGAGTAATTGGTTTTGTACGCAACTTACTATAACTTGCTAAATTTTCTGTTACGTGCGATTAGCTGACTTGAAATTTCGTGTAACTCATGAGGTGAAATTATGATGTAGAATGTTACACTTGGGGCCTGGCTAAATGATGGTCTATTCGACTGTCTGTTTGTCTGTCTGGCTGTCTGTATGTCTGTCTGTCTGTCTGGCTGGCTGGCTGGCTGTCTCTGTCTCTTTTTCTATTTCTTTCGGTCTTTGTTTCTGTCTGTATCTCTCCTTGTTTATCTAGGTGTATGCCTACCTGTTTCTGTCCGTCCGTCCGTCCGTCCGTCCGTCCTTCTCTTTCTGCAGCTGTGTGTGTATGTGTGTATCTGTGTGTGTGTCTGTGTGTCTGTCTGTGTGTAGGTCTGTGTGTCTCTGTGTGTGTGTGTCTGTCTGTATGTCTGTCTGTGTGTGTCTGTGTGTCTGTGTGTCTCTGTGTGTGTCTGTCTGCCTCTGTCTGTCTGTTTAGAGTATTTATAAACACGCTGTGATATCCAACCGTGAACTATGACCTTGCTCTGTTCGTAGCTAAGTACTTTGAAATTTATTGCAGTTGGCGGTCGCTGTTGACGATGAGTTCAGTTCCAACCAATCGACCCTTTTTCTCAGGCAGAAAGAGCCCCAGATACATTCAGCAGCCGAACGAAAAGACCCAGATTCACACGCACACACCAGACAAAAATGTCTAGAATGGCAACAATTATCTGATCCATCATACGAACTCATCATCACTTCACCTCTTGCAATTTCTGTGCAGGTCTTCCATTCAAAACTGAAAACACTCCTTTTCCTCAAATCCTTCCCTGATTCCTCCTCTTCCCCTTTCTTCTCTCGCCGCTCCAATTCGAAATGCCATCCACTGGCTTCCTGACCCTAAGATCGTGACCTTGAGCCGAATATGACGTTACCTGCCTTTCTATTTTGTTTTGACTGAGCACCTGTGAATAAGCTCGTTCCCGTGACTTAGCTTTCGTTGGGTGCTGTAGCAATCTTGAATTCACGATTACGATTACGCGGTACTTGTATAAGACATTTTTATATCGATAAAAAACAGACAGACAGACAAACAAACACACAGACAGACAGACAAATAGACAAACAAACAAACACACAGACAGACAGACAGACGAAAAGACAGACACACACAGATACACGGACATACAGACACACAGACAGACAGACAGACAGACAGGCCTGAAGAAATACATGCGCACATACATTCAAAATGTAACATACAGTGTTTAGGAAGGGACCCAGTGAGTTGAGCTGTTGTACGCTTGGGCGGGAAAGCCGACCTGATATAAGCTGCTAACTTAATTTTCTCTCAAAATGGATTTTGAATGTTAGTCCTGCGGGCCAATTTTTCTTGCTAGTCTCTCTCACGCGGTCGTGTTTTTAGTCTACTAGCATAGACGATTTGTTAGGTTCTTCGGAGCCGTTTTTAGTTCTTTTTGAGCGTTTTTCCGTCACCGTCGTTTGCGGGACGTTTCATGTGTCTCCTTTCTCGGTGACCTTGTTGCCGCCTGAGGCAAACGTCTCGGCACTAAGTGAGTTATGCATCGCTTCTAAATAGCTTAGGAAATAAAAGACATACTTTATCCTATACAACAGTGCCTACATACATACAGACATGTATGCATGAATGCATACATACATACATACATACATACATACATGCATACATACATGCATACATACATACATACATACATATATGCATACATACATGCATACATACGTACAAGCATACATACAAGCATACATAAATGCATACATACATACATAGATACGTACGTACGTACGCACGTACATACGTAAATACGTACAAACAGACATAGACATAGACAGGCAGACATAGACAGATAGCCAGACAGAAACTCAGACAGACCCACAGACAGACACACAGACACACATAGACAGACACAGACACACACAGACAAACAGACAGACACAAAGACACACACACAGACACACAGACACACACAGACACACAGACAGACAGACACACAGACAGACAAACAGACAGACACACAGATAAACACATAGGCAGACACGCACAGACAGACGCCTATAACTGCCACATACCACAAGGGCAAACAGCTTTTACAGCTTCATCTTTAGAAGAGGTTGGCTGTGAATCTTTACATCGCATGCATAAGCAACCAATTTTTACTAACATAAACAAAACGAAACTACAGCGTAACACAACCATCTTATTTTATTATTTTCTCGTCTAAAGTGTAAATGTACACGTTTTCCACATCGACCTTCTGACCTCTACCCTGCTCATTTTTCAATTAAGTGATCGAGTGAGATTCTTCACCACCGCACCCCCCCCCCCCGTTTGAATGGGCGCCACGAGATTTAAGGTCCCCCAGCCCGAGATTCAAATCTCTGCAATGAGCTACGATCGGTATGCGAACCGGCATCCTCACGCACAGAGGCGCCCTGTCAAAACTAATCTGCACCTTTGGGAAACAGAATTAATCGAAATTCTTTTATATTACCAAACAATTTTAGCACATAATCAAAACAAGGTTTATCAAGACAAGCCAACTGCCTGCGATGTTATGCTATTAAATTCCACTTAAATCTGAAAACACTCCTCTTCCGCAGATCCTATCTTGTTTCATCCTCTTCCCCTTAGCTCACTTTCCGGTTCAATTCCAAACACCATCCACCATAGCCGTCTGACTATCCGCCTGCCTGACTCTTGGGTCTTGACCTGGAACCGAACCCTTCCTGCCTATCGATTTTGTTCTGACTGAGCTCCTGTGCATAAGCTGGTTCCCGTGACTTGGCTTTTGCTGGGCGCTGTATAAATCTCGAGCTTACGATAACGATTGCGATTACGATTACAAACCGATATAAAATTCAATCCATTCTGATATCAGAATTATCAATGAAAGAGCATTTCGCGGAGATATTGCAGTCTTCATTTCAACAGCGGTCTTTAACGTTAGGTCCCTACTTTAGGTGCATACGGAATCAACTAAACTTAATTTACAACTTTTACAAAGATTTAGTTAAATTGGTGTAAGTCTTGTCGAGTATTTGAGACTATTTTTTGGCTACAGACCAGACAGAAATTTGCGAAACTAGACTTCAAAAAGATAACAGTTGAGTATATTGTAATTATATTCATTTGGAGTAGAATTGAGTGGAGAAGAAGTCAACGGAACAGACAGCCACTAGAGGTTTAGTATGTACCGGGCCGAAGTAGAAGAGAACACAGCGAGGATTAGAATAGAATAAAACAGATTAGAATAGAATAGAAATGAATAGAATAGATTAGAATATATTAGAATAGAATTAGAATAGAATTAGAATAGAATAGAACAGTTTAGAATATATCAGAAAATATTAGAATATAATTAGAATAGAATAGGATAGAATAGAACAGTTAAGAATATATTAGAATAGATTAGAACATATTGGAAAAGATTAGAAAATATTAGAATAGTATGGAACGGAATATAAAAGATTAGCTTAGAATCGAATCGTATAGAATAGAATAGATTATACTAGATAAGATTAGATTAGATTAAGGCATTTCTCGTTAATCCACAGTCCTCCGTCATCGTCGTCGCCGTCGTCGTTCGGTTACAGATGTTGAGAGCATCCGATGCGAAGGCATTCATCCGCATCCCTTCAGCCAGTCCCTGGAAATCCTGGCACCATGCAGCTGCCGCAACCGCAGCAGCTGCAGCAGCCGAGTAACCGCATCCCGGGATTCGCGGCCCTGGGAGGATGGCGTGCGGGGACAGCCCAAGGGGCGTCGGCCACCCCGCCGGAGGGTAGGACGGCGACAGCGGGTGATAGCACGAGGCGAGGGTGGCAGCCGCTCCGAGAACTCCTGGTCCGCCGGCGGGGGTCGACAGGAATGGCCAGACGTAGGGGGGAAGAGAGGAACGACTGAATGACGGAGGAGGTGGGGGAGTACTGAGGTACGGAGGCTGCTGGTGATGGAAGAAGCCACGACAGTCTGGAATCAAAGGAAAACATGTTACATTTACGTCGATTCGCTAGGTGGCGATACGTATGAAGAAACGGTGTCACTAATATTCCCCAGGTGGCAACAGTTTGTCATAAACGCTAAGTAGCATGATTGGCTAACCGGCGACATCTTTAATGATCGTTATATTCGCTAGGTGGCAAATTGTAATTTTCGTGTTGATAGCTACATTCGCTAACTGGTAATACTTTTAATGATAGTCACAGTCGCCAGGTGGCGACACAGTCATAAACGCTAAGTGGGTTGATTCGCTGTTGACACTTGGCTATATTCGCTAGGTGGCAAATGGAACTACTTGTAATGATCGCTGCGTTGGCTTGATGACGAAGCTGATCGCTACGTAGGTTGCATTCGCTAGGTGGCGATACACGACCTGTGAATGTGCGCTTAGCGAGTCTTCTAAGCAGTGCTGCGTTTGAACTGACTGGGTTATCGGCGCTATAAAAGTTTTTAGATTAGATTTGATTAGAAATACGAATTAAATGAAAAATTATAGATTAAAGACAATGAATTAATAGATGAATTAATTAAAAGGATCAGTGATGATCAAGTAGAACCATTTCAAGGCTTACTTGCGGGTGGTCTTATCGCGGGATTTGTGCTTGAATTCGGTTTCTTAGGCGTCTCCTTCTTCCTCCATTTTGCCCGTCGGTTCTGGAACCAGACCTAACAGGAGAAGAAAATTTCAAACATTTCTGGCATTCACACGTTAAGTTATAAATGGAAACAAGAGATGAGGGAATTAATGTGGGTCGCGGCACCCGATTGGTTAGAGGGCTTGGCTTGTATGTGGGTCATGGTAGTCGATTGGTTAGAGCGCTTGGCTTGTATGTAGGTCACGGTAGCTGATTGGTTAGCTTATATGTGGGTCACGACAGTCGATTGGTTAAAGCGCTCAGCTGGCATGTGGGTAACGGTCGTTCGCAGAAAGTAGGGGTTTGACTTCCTTTGAGACGATTACTGTGGAAGTACTTTCATCAAGTTTTTCATTTATAATTGGCTCAGCGAAATAGATGGTTGTTTAGTTGCTAGATATTGGCGCTCAATAAATGCAGAAATAATACTGAAAAATTTCAGAAATAAAAATTATATCGAAAACTTAGTATAGGTCATTTAAAAAATTACACTCTGCGAGCTCAAAACCATAATCGCTAGGAGCGAAGACCTATTTTCTTTTACCTACCACCCTCCCAGTTTCAACCCCTTTCAACCACTGACCTGTACCCTGGATTCGCTGAGGCCTATCCTCTCGGCCAACTCCTCCCTGGCAAAAACATCCGGATAGGGGGCCCTTTCGAAGGCCTTCTCCATCTCCTGCAGTTGGTAGGCCGTGAAGGTCGCCCTGCGCAGACAATTCATGCAAATACTGGGTCAGACAATTCAAGCGGAAACTAGGTCAGACAATTCATGCGGAACCTGGTCATGCAGAACGAAAGAGGGACTTGAATTCGAAGGAAAAAATATAATAAATATCGAACTTGACTGTTTTCTTGTTTTATGTTTTACAACAGAATAAGAATAAAGAAAATAATAAACAATTTAATTTGTTATATGAACCCATCACAACGTTGTTGGAATCTGCTCCATCGGAGAGAGACAGAGACACAGACATACACACAGACAGACAGACACCCAGACACACAAACACACAGACCCTTATCTCACCAACAGTCACACATACAGACACACAGACAGACACACAGACAGACACACAGACAGACACACAGACAGACACACAGACACACAACAGACACACACAGACACAGAGCATTGAACATAGCAGAACCAGAGGCAGAGAGCAAGACATCAAGAGACAAATAGATCCAGACATACACACAGACACACACACGCACGCGTAAACGAGCATCGTAGTAACATGTGTACGGATTAGTTGACAGCGGTGACAGGAATTCCGGTCCGAAATTATCCTCCTCGTCCTCGTCCTCCTTCTCCTCATCCACCTCCTCGTCCTCCTCCTCGTCCTCCTCCTCATCCTCCTCCTCGTCCTCCTCCTCCTCCTCCTCCTTCTCCTCCTTCTCCTGAAACTCTTCGACACCGAAAACGTTGCTAATTTCCATCAATTAAGCCACTTAAAACGGACGCTCAGCTCCCCCTGGCGGGCTGACCCGGAATGACTGAACAAGCGAGTGAGGTCGAGGTGGGGAGGGAGAGCTGCTGCTGCTGCTGCTGATGATGATGATGATGCAACAGACAGAAGAGGATGTAGTTCGGGCGAGATGGATGAGAAAGAGTACTGGTTAATTTGATTGGATGTTAAATGTCGTAATTGCGCTAATAACAATTAAAACAGCAAATGAAATAATATAAGTATTAGTCATGAATTATTAAGATGTCAACAGTATTAATACTACAATAATGTTATTTAGAATAATTGATAATAATAGTAATAATTATAGTATAAATAATATAATATAAATTATAATTATAATAACAATAATGATGATGATGATAATAATAATAATAATATTAATAATAATAATAATTATTATTATTATTATTAATATTATTATTATCATCATCATCATCATTATGATGATGATGATGATGATGATGATGATGATGATGATGATGATGATGATGATGATGATGACGACGACGACGACGATGACGATGATACGAAACTTTAAACCCTATTACAGAATGACTATCCATTTCATTTCTCACCCTGATCTGTCGATTCCCCCTTCACCCCCAACCGAACCGGGACTTTCACCCTTCTCCGGAAGCGATTACTCTTCGCCGAATCCATCTGGCACCCGCCCAGCACCCCAGGGCACCGGAGCGGCCCCCCAAATGTGGGTCACATGAGGGAACGTTGGGGAAGTTGTCGATAGGGGGAATTTGGCAACACAGCCGGCGATACATGCAATTACGCCCAGCCAAACATCGGATATTTATCCAACTAAATGGCGATTATTAGTTAAAATTATGGGTCGTAATTGTTAAAAGCTTGTCCCGTAGCCGGCTACAAATTCAATAAAGGATATAACAGCAATTACGAGCCGATCGTACAATTAGCCGTAATAGCTTCACAAATAGTGGCTTAATTAGGAAATGTTTTGCTATTATGGGCCTCATTGAGAACGTTTGGCTCTGGGGTCGCGCGGAGGGATCTCTGTGTGTGTGTGCGTGTGTGCGTGTGTTGAACAAAAGTAGTGCCTCGTAAATCATTGGATATTGCGCCGGCCACCACCCGCATACGTGTCGTATCGACTCGTGCATTGTTATAGCGCCATTTCTGCAAGTTCATTCATTATTTCACTCGTTAATACGGTCGTTAATTCGTTAATTCGCTAATTCGTTTATTCACTTGTTAATTCGGTCTTTCCTTCGCTTCTTCACTCGTTCATGTGTTCGGTAATTTGGTTCGTTTGTTCGTCTGTGTGTCCTTCTGTCTGCTTGTGTCCCTCCGTCTGTCTGTGTCCGTCTGTGTGTGTCCATTTGTCTGTGTCCGTCTGTGTGTGTCCGTCTGTCTGTGTCCGCCTGTCTGTGTCCGTCTGTCTGTGTCTGTTTGTATGTCTGTGTCCGCCTGTCTGTGTCCGTCTGTCTGTGTCCGTCTGTTTGTCTGTGTCCATTCATCTGTCTGTATCCGTCTGTCTGTCTGTGTCTGTTAGACTGGTTGGGTGAATCATTACCTATTTTCCCTATATTCATAAACATAAATATTTTATTATTTCTTTTTATTTACCTATATCTTGTTTTCTTTCTGCGCAGGTCACCAGGCGCCGCTTCTTCGAGGACGACAGGACTGTTGCAAGAAATCGATTCGTCTCTGGAATTCTCGCGAATCCGGAATCCATTTGCGTCTGCAGTCGAAAGAAACAACATCAGACATCGATCTCTCCAGTTTAAAAAAAACCATTTCAACGCCAAAAATAAACCTATTTGATTGTTCGTTTATTATCACTCGACTAGAAACCTATCCAGTTATTTTTTTCAAATATATAATACTTCTCAGGTGTTACATTCAAAATTGAAGTCTCACCTTTTCCAGAAATCCCACCCTGATCCATTGAATCCGCTAACTTCCCATTTCTCTCAGCTTAAACATCACCCACCCTACGATTACGATCACGGCTGTAAACCTATTCGGTTATTTTTCAAATAAGCTTAATTCAATAATTCATAGGAATGATTGTAAACGTGTCTCAACAGTTTCTTTGTACAGATAGAAAAGTGTGACAGTTATTTTTACATTTGAACTCTCCTCCCAGATATTCCAATCGTTTTCCAAATGTTCTCATCTCATCTGAAAACTTCGTTGGCGCCGTTATCTCAATGCTATTAATTTCTTCTAAGTAAAACGGCATCAAAGATTAGAATAGAACACAATAGAATAGGTAGACTAGAATAGCATAGAATATATTAGAATACAATAGAATAGAATAGAGCAGAGTAGAGTAGAATAGAATAAATTAGATTAGATTAGACTAGAATAAAATAGACTATACTAGAATATAATAGAATGGACTGGATTAGATTAGATTAGATTAGATCACAGTGGATCAGATCCAATTAGAAGATTACTTCAGGTTAGAACGAATCAGATCCGCTCAGGTAAGATTAGGTAAGATTTGCTATTTTTGTTTCATATTAAATCAGCTTAGATTAGATTAAGTAAATTAGTGGCTCATTTATTAACTGAGGCGGCTAATAAATGAGCCACTAACTAATCTAATCTAATCATCGTTACTCTTCACAGTCGTGACCAGAGGTTGGAAGGAACATTCGGCTGATGCGCACACGCGACTTCAGCATTTCACAAGCGGATGTATCGATGTGATCAAACTGATAGCTGAGTTTGTGAAAATAATTTGAAGCTAATTAATTAAATTTTTGGTTATTTAATTAAACAATCCACTTTCGATTCAAGGCTGTATCTGTTGACATACGGCTTAATTGCCTCTGTTAGGCAAACGTCGAAGTCCGCGAGAGCTTACTGGCTAGCCTGCGCAACTGTCAAAACAGAGGTAGGGGATTCTAATGCTAGCTCGGATTTTCTGCTCCTTTAGCGCCCCTAGCGGACATGGTTAACAGATGAGCTCATTGACTGCAAATATTTACATATTTAATTATTTACATTATAAATATTATTTGGGGATTTGAAAACAGAGTGCTTGTAAAATCAGAAATATTTTGCCATTGTGAAGTTTTGAAATTTGCTGTTGTAAAATTTAAATTTTATTGCTGCAAAATATGAAATTTTCATATTCTGATATTTGAAACTTTGCTGTTGTGAAGCTACAAATTTGTTGTTCAAAAATTTGAAATTTGATTTTAACAAAAAACGCCATATCAAGCTTCTTCATAAATACATACATGATATTGATGATGTAGCGCTCCTGTAAGGTACTTTAAAGGCGCTATATTAAGTCTCTTGATACATACATACATACATAACTACATACATACATACATACATACACATGATACAGCGATGGTGGTGGTGGTGGTGAGGATGATGGTGGTAGCGTTGTTTATGTTGGTGGTGGTGATGATGACTATGATGACGAATATGGTGATGACAACTACGACAACGATGGTGATAATGACAACAACGACGACGATGATGTATTGTCTGACCATTTTCGTTGTCGTTCTCCATGGTTTTCTTCATCTGACTTCAACGAAAGAAGAATCGTCATTAATTATTAATTAGTTTAACAACTAATTAGTTAAACCTTAATCAGTTGCAACCTTGTGACAACCGTTGACAACGTCTCTCCTGGCCTCGCGGCGGCAAACTTTTGACACGATCTGAAGCCTCTGTGACGCTTAACGGCCTCGCGATCACGTGGCCTGGTTTCGCCTGTCAATCAAACTGACTGGCAGGTGGTCGCTTCTGAGGAGCGAGAGACGAACGAAGGAACGGCGAAGGTGGGTGGGTGGAAGGAGAATGTCAGATCGATTTGGGGTCGATCAGTGTTAGGGTCATGCAGAAGGTCCACGCAATGTTTGTTCTTTAATGGGCGCTAAATAAATTGACAACTACAATACAATGACATGTAATGGTTTGTTTTTAACTCTGCGCTGTATAGATCAGCGGTTGCCCGAAGAGGAGTGAATTCGGGGCCTGGCAGGGTTTAGGTCCCTATGGGACAGCTGGGGTATGCCCCATCCAGTGTTCAGGTTGAGAGGGTCACGAGTGGTTATGTGTTCACTTTAAAGATTTTTACACAGTGGAACAGAACAGAACAAAGCAGAACAGAGCAGAACAGAAACAGAACGCAACAGAACGGAACAGAACAGAACAGAACAGAATATAATAAAGTAGAATCGAATAAGATAGAGTAGAATATAATAAAGTACAATACAATAGAACAGAATAGAATCGAGTATTAGAATTGAATAGATCTGACCGGATCCGATTAGAAAAGATTTTTTGCACTACATGTCACCGAATTTTCATATAAAGATATTCGCTCGTCGTGGTTTTCATGAGTGATTAGTTGAGTCATCCCTCCCACAACCCCAACACCCTTTCCCAACCTCTTCCACCCTACTCCTTCAGATCTCCCAGGCTTTTAACACGTGCGGAAAATTAGGCATAAAAAATTTGACCTTTAGGGTCAAAGTGGGAGCCATACTTTTTAATGGGCCATATGTCTGGCCTTCCTCTGCTCCGTATGTGAAATGTGTCTGATCATTTATGTAGTGTATTTAAAGACCACTCGAAGGCGCTGTAACGTAATTGCATTCAGTGTGGTAAAGTATAAGAGTAGTGTAATAGGTCGTTTACATTATGCCTGTGTAATAAAAACAATAGATTATCTGGAATTTATTAGCGGCCATCATTAACAGTCCTCTTTAGATGTTCTTCTAAAATAACCGTTACTTCTGTAGCTTTAACATAAGTTAAATTTGTGTACTCGTTAAAATTACAGAACTAACTATATTTTAAGTCTGTTCTATTTTATTCTATTCTGTAGTATTTTCTTTTATTCTGTTCTGTTCTATTTTGCTCTTTTCTAATCTATTCTGTTCTGTTCTGTGCTCTTCTAAATCTGATTTGTTCCTTCTCGCTCCATTCCATTCGATTTAATTCTATTCTGTACCAATGTGTTTTAATCTGTTCTATCCTTCTCATGACCCGTTATGTTATGTTGTACTAAGGAAAAGAGTATAGTACACACTTTACAATATTGTTATTGGTGGATATTGTTGTTGTTTTTGTTGTGGTGGTGGTGGTGGTGGTGGTGACGGTGGTGGTGACGGTGGTGGGGGTGGTGGCATATGGTAAGACAGTTGTTCTTTCCTACACTCTTATTTCATCTATTAATGTGATCAATTCTAAAATCCTGAGAGACTTGTTTTTGTGCTGAGAGATTCCTCTGCCAAGAGTTGTCTCCACGACAAACTCAGAAGAAAATTTCCTAAACGGTTTCGTGGTTGAATTCTGGGTTCTTCAGTTTAAGACGCACCCGGATTCGAACCCCGTGAATTTTTCCCCTGAATTGATCTGTCTAAGTCCTTTTGAGTTTCTTCCGTCTGAGTATCGACAGAAACGTTGCCATGGAGTCGTCCTGGCAGACAGAGTGGCAGTTCATCTTCCCATCGAAGCTGGTCGTACACTCGCGGTAGTGGTGCAGGAAGGCCACATCCGGTTCCACTTTTACCACAGAGCAACTATTGACCTGTAGCGGCCGACTGATGTGGTGGATTCCCAGCTCAAAGATCAGAACCGGAAGCACGATTAGCTTATTCCGGATCCGACTGAAACTCTTCGTGCGTAGGTTCGACTCCAGTTCGTAGTCGACTCGGTTTCCGGTAACCGGTCCAGTTCCGGTGAGAGGATCGAAAAAGGCGCTTTTAAACGAGTACCCACAATGCACCGCCGACGAGAGCTCGACTTCGGGTGGCCGTAGCATGCGCAGAGCGGCGAGCATCTCCGTCCAGTCGGAGTGGCGGTGAGGTACAACGAATTCGTCAAGGTCGTTGAAGGCAACGTACTTGAAGGCGTGCATAGATCTATAGAGACAGTCGTTGATCGCCAGTAACTGTCCGTTGTACCAGATGGCGGTCTCAGTGACCCGAATTGGCCACGGCACGGCTGTCACTACACCCAGACGCACGTAGCGATTCAGAACGAGGCGCACTTCCGCCGGAAGTGGTCGCGGAACGTAGAAGAACAGATGATCGGCTCCGAGAATTCGGGTCAGCTCGACAAAATCCGTCAAGATCCGCGCAGTGATACGGCCGAACAGCGGAGGAATACACACGGCGAATCGTTCGTCGGAACTGACCGGAAGTTTGGCGTCGACCGACTTCCGGTCGGGTCGCGTACGTAACACGGTCAACCGGACTACATTCGGTTCGTCTAGAGTCGAGAGGGACTCTTTGACGGAGACGTAGACTGAGCAGGGCGGCGGTGATGCGGTCGCGGGCAATTTACACGACAGTATCCAACCGCCGAAGTCCTTTCCGTGATTCTCACACATTTCGTAGAACGTCGCCGGAACTGAAACGAGAAAAGTGGAATAGTTGTGAAACTGGAACGACGACGAAGAAGAAGGATTTTTGACTTCCGCCGCGCGTGGCACGTGACAGTAAAGCCCGGATCTGACGTCGGACCTCTTCAGAAGCTTTTTAAGTAGCGCTATGATCCGGATTGCTGGTTCAGTTTCGATCCGATCATCGAGGTAGGCACTGTACAGGAAGCCTTCGGGGACGCGTTGGAACTCATCTTCGGACCCCGAAGTCGTTCCAGCTTCCGCCATCCGCGATAGATCGACGCATTCTGTCTGAACCGGATGTAGATGATCCTCGAACGGAATTCTCCTCAGCCGATGCTTCCGGTGGTGGTCCGCGCTTCCTGTCGTTGACGTCACGCCACGTGACTCAGGGCACATCGCGAGAACGGCCAAACCGGAAGTGTTGGTCGCGTCGTCGGGACCGGATCTGAACTCGAATACGTTATCGGAAATGAAGCGGGGAGCTTCTGGTGGATCGGTGAGAGCCGTAGACGGTCCGACGTCGTCCGAGACGTCGATGGCGAGCGAGCGCCCGCTAGGGGGCGCCTTGTCGAGGGAGAGATGGATGTAGAGTTGGACGAGGAAGAGGGAGACGATGTAGAAGGAGGCAACGGTCGCTGTCAGCAGCAACACCGTCGAACGCATCTCCTCGTCTCAGCCGCGGGGCATTTATGTAGCGCCTGTGTTCGAAGATGCCGCTGCGTCTCAGGTCGTGTGTCCGTCTACCCTGCTCTGCAGAAAACACAGACGCGTAACGTAATGCGGCCCTTCTTTGTAAATGTAATGTAAAAGTAAATTTCCAAAAATTTCTCAGCTTAGCCACTGCCGCTATATCAAGCCAAGTCCGCAAGAACCAGGTTAAGCCATTTTCCCTTTGTCCTCATTCTTTGTCTCTCTCTATTCATTGTCCCTATGCTAATGTCACGTGATGAAGAGTCTATTAATGTCATAAAATACTGAATGCGGCAATATTTCCTTTTCCTCATAATCTGCCCCTAATTAGCCAGTGTCCTCAATCCTGTCCTTCTCCAGCCTTCGTTCCTTTGTCCTCATACTATGTCCCTATTCAGCCATTGTCTGCTTGCCCTCACACTTTGTCAGCCTTTGTCTCTATAAAATTCTGTCCTCATTCAGCCATTGTCCCTGTAGTCTGTCCCTCTCTAGTCATTGTCCCACTATCCCCATACTCACCTATTTATCCAGGCTGCAAATTCATTTAGCGCCATAATCCCGTCGTCAGCTGACCACTGACTGACCAAATATCGAACTGACCAGCTAAGCTGACCAGACTAGGCCCGATGCAGACTCTGGCACCGTTCCCATGGCACCGTTGGCATCGGCTGCGGCGACTGAACGCGACAACGCATGGCCGAGCCAGCCATCACTTGGTCGCCATGGCAACCATTAGGAAAATTATGCTAATCATGCTCGTCCCCAAACGATTTAAAGGCTCTGACGCCACCGTCCAATCAATGGAGAGACTCATCCGTCCATCCATCCATCCATCCATCCATCCATCCATCCATCCATCTATCCACCCATCCATCCATCCACCCACCCACCCACCCATCCATCCATCCATCCACCAATTCACACACATATCCATCCATCCACAATACATCCATTCATCTATGCATCTGTCGTTTCACCCAATAATCTATACATCCCCTCTATCTATTCATCCATTGATCCATCCAGAAATCTATTCATCCATCTGACAGGTACACAGACATGCAGACATAAAGACACACATGTAGACAGACAGACACAGACAGACACAGACAGACAGACACAGACAGACACAGACAGACAACTGAAAAAAGTAACAATTTTGTCTGCTGTTTAGCTTCCAGTATAACTGATGATGATGATGATGATGATGATGATGATGATGATGATGATGATGATGATGATGATGATGATGAAGACGATGATAATGACGATGATGATGACGATGATGCTGATGACGTTGACTCGGCGCTTCCTTTATCGCCGCCAATTCAGAGGTCAGGTGCCAATCGATGCAGAGAAGGAGCCACGCCTGCAGTGGGATGCTGCAGCTGCTGAGAACAGGCAGCGATGCTCAGCCCATTCCAGCATCAGCGCCGCTCATCGTCACTGACCGCCAGGTTCAGCCAAGTACGGACAGCCTCACGGAGGAGGAGGAGAGAAGCAGGGAGCTGGTGATGGGGAGTCTGAAGGAAGCACTACCGGCTGCCAGTTCCACTGAATCTAAGCTCATACCACTGATCCAGCCAATAGCCTCTCCCTTCTATGGAAACCAGACGTTCGCTTCCAGGAGGGGTGATAGGTCAGCTCCTCACCCTTCTCCACCCCTCTCTGAACGCGCAACCCCCCCCCACGTAGACCAAAAGTGCGCTGTATAGCCCTCAGCTTCAAATCTACTTAAAACTTACCACCCAGTCGACCCTCTTCCCGAAAACGCGTGCGCCGGACCAGCCTATCACCCCTCTCCTGGACCGGTCCACCTGTACCCGCTGGGTGGTTTAATTATAGATCGACGGTGGGGATTGTATTTATGGAGCGCTTTGGAGGGTAGGTGAGGTAAGGTGGACCGTGCCTGTTGTTCGTCGCTACCAGTCGACCGTACCTGGCAGATCGAGGACGCCGCATCTACCGTAAACATGGTTAGTACCTCGTGCATACCTCTTTCGGTGTCTCCTAGTTTTCTTTGTACCTCTTTGTGAACCATAGTTCAAAAGGTTCAACGCATCGTTAATGGGGTTCTTCAACCTCTTTCAATCAAAGTCGTTTTCTAGCAAATTTCTCCGTCAAGAATCTATGTTACCTTCATACAGTCTGCGTTTTTTGGACATCTCACATACCTGTTTAAATACCAGAGTTTACAGACCATCTTTACAAGTGTTACAGTTTCTATTGCAGCTGTAACATTTGAGTCTAAGTAAACGGAAATGAAGACTTTTTTCTATAGCGACCGTATGGCCTCGACCCTGCTCAGTTTTCAATGAATTAATTGGGTAACTTTGACCAGTTTAAATCCAGTGTATCTTACCTCGTATTGGTTTACATATCACTGGTATATTACCTCTCAGGTAGACTAGGTTTGACCCGTATACCTCTTTCATACCTCTTTCACATATCCTATCCTGACTCCCCTTCTTCCTCTTATCCCTCTTTCTGCTGCAATCCCAAACACCATCCACCGTAGCTGCCACGCTGCCTCTCTGCCTGACTTGTGGATCTTGACCTGAAACCGAACCCTTTTTGGCTATCGATTTTGTTTTGACTGAGCGCCTGTGAATAAGCTGGTCCCCGTGACGTGGCTTTCGTTGGGCGCTGTAGAAATCTCGGAATTACGAATACAATTACGATTCAAAGTCTCTTTGCATTCCAAATATACCTACTTACAAACTACCACACATTTACCATTACCAGCTTGAAAACAATGATGATGATGACGATGATGATGAATATGATAAATTATTATTACTATTTAATTTAAAAAACAATGACCAGATTAATAATAAAAACAGATATTGCGTGGCTATCCAACGAGGAAACGTCAGCTGTTCTTCAGGGAAACATACCCCCTTGAGATGACTTTCACCCCGCGCTAAAGCACTGGCTTTAAACCTACCCTACGTCCTAAGCAGTAGGGTACATCTTACTAATAGCACCCCAATATAACCCCTAACCCTAACCCTAATACCATTTTCACAATGACATGTGTTTCCTTAAATGGCGTGGCGCCCACTCAAACGGGCAGCGGTGTTGAAGGATCTCACCCGATCAAATTCATAGCAAAATAGCAAAATCTTTCAGTTTCTGCGCAGGTCTTTCACTCAAGACTGAAAACACTTCTTTTCCAGAAATCTTATCCTGATTCTTCCGCTTCCTCTTATCTCTCTTCTCGCTTCAATTTCAAACAGCATCCACCGTAGCCGTCCGACTGTCTGAGTGCCTGACTCCTGGATCTTGACCCTTTTGCTATCGATTTTGTTTTGACTGAGCGCCTGTGAATAAGCTGGTTCCCGCGACTTAGCTTTCGTTGAGCGCTGTAGAAATCTCGAGATTACGATTACGATTACGAGAAAATAAGAAGCAGTGTCGAGGCCATACGGTCGCTATATAAATCCGTGTACATTTACATCTACATTTACGTATTTTGCCCACCTGTTTTGTGACTCGCATACCTGGATAAGAGCACAACCACCTGTATATGATGTCTCCTAACTTGAATCGTGTATTCGAACTGTCGTTGCCTTGGACTCAGCAATCAATCTAAGTTCCCAAACCTTTGTCAATTGTTTGTTCAACACCGAGCGAGTAAGTAAGCCAGTAGCTTACTTGCTCGCTGCGTTAACACACTTCAACTTAAACGCTAAACGTAACCGCAGAAAGATTAACTTTACATTTTAAAATCTTAAACTATGCTTTCAACTTTTGACGAAGTTTCTTTCTCGAAAGCTATTCGGCTGCGTTCTTGCGTGAGATTCCGTTTACATAGGCGACAGTTTTGGACCGTGTGAGCAGTTTAAGAACGCAGCCATGTCCCCTGGAAATACTCGAAGTTGACGATAAGATAATGTTGTTTGATTTAAGACGCGGTGCACAGCATCTGGCCGCTTTTCCCACTCTATTTGTCGCCGTAATGCTTTACGGCCAGAAAGTTGGGTGCATATATGGGCTTTGGCATATATAGGGCAAAATATTGAGCTATTAAGGTCTCTAAAGGCGCTATATATACAGTCAGATACATACATACATACATACATACACACATACATACATATACACATATATGCATACGTACATACATGTATACATACATTCATACATTCACACTTACATACATACATTCATACATATATACATACATCCATACATACATACATACATACATCCATCCATACATACATAAAAATGGGGCGCTTGAAAATTTATGGCCCCATGCATCGGGACAACGTGTTCTAGGATTTCCCGTTTTGCCTCATGAGACCCAAATTTCTGTCGGCGCCCATGGGTTCAATGGTCATCTGTACTCGCTAAGTTGTTTACTTACATGTTTATATGTCAGTTGATTTATTTCTTTTAAATGTCCAGATGTTTGTTCATGTTTATTTTGTGTTTATTTGTGTTTATTTTGTGTTTATTTTGTGTTTATTTTGATTTGTTGCCGTTTGTTTCCTTTCAGACTGACCTCAGCTCATCGGAAATCGAGGGTGAGAGATGTTCACATATTTTCAGGAATTAATCAATTCATTGATCAATCAGCAGACAGACGAACAGACAGAGAGACGGACAGATAAAAACAGGAAGGCAGGCAGAAATACATACAAACACATAGAAAGACCGACAGACAGACAGACTCAGACAGGCAGCAGACGAATGGATGGATGGATGGATGGATGGATGGATGGATGGATGAATGGATGAATGGATGGATGTATGATAAACATACAGACAGAGAGGGAGACGGACAGAAAGACAGACAGACGGACAGATAGACATACATACATACATACATACATACATACAGACAGACAGACAGACAGATAGACAGACAGCTAGATAGTTAGATAAACATACATATAATAGACAGACAGGCAGGCAGGCAAGCAAACAAAAAGACATACATACCTACATAAAAACACAGATAATCACAATGAGACGTATAATTAGCTAGCCATTGATGCTACTAGCAATACGCGCTGTCGAGTGGCCACTAGCTACGATTAAGCAGCTACTAGCTAGTACCTAAAGATAGCAACGTTAGCATAGCAGGCGTTTAGCACATTCCTGGAACAAGGTCATTAATATGCGCCCACAATGGAACCACCTGTTGTAGAGGTGAACGAGTAACATGGATATCTTTCTCTTTTTGTAACGTGTGGCCTTCAGGGACTTCGCTGAATAACAGGTTGCTTAATGAGAGTCAGTTGAGTACCTGTTTTGTTTGAAGAAAGAATGAGCTGATTAAGACGAAGTTATTGAATGGGTGAGTGGATGGATGGATGGGTGGATGGATGGATGGATGGATGGATGGATGGATGGATGGATGGATGGGTGGATGGATGGACGGATGGTTGGATGGATGGATGGATGGATGGATGGTTGGATGGATGGATGGATGGATGGATGGATGGGTGGATGGATGGACGGATGGTTGGATGGATGGATGGATGGATGGTTGGATGGATGGATGGATGGGTGGATGGATGGATGGATGGTTGGATGGATGGATGGGTGGATGGATGGACGGATGGTTGGATGGATGGATGGGTGGATGGATGGATGGATGGATGGATGGATGGATGGATGGATGGATGGATGGATGGATGGATGGATGGATGGATGGACGGACGGATGGATGGATGGATGGATGGGTGGATGGATGGATGGACGGATGGTTGGATGGATGGATGGATGGATGGTTGGATGGATGGATGGGTGGATGGATGGATGGATGGATGGATGGATGGTTGGATGGATGGACGGATGGATGGATGGATGGATGGATGGATGGATGGATGGGTGGATGGATGGATGGATGGTTGGATGGATGGATGGATGGATGTATTGATGGAAGTTTGGATGGGTAGATGGATGGGAGGATAGGTGGATTGATGGATGGTTGGATGGGTGGATGGGTGGTTAGGTGGATTGATGGGTGGATGGATGAATTGGATGGATGGATGTGGGTGGGCGTATGGGTGGGCGATGGGTGGATGGATGAGTGGATGGGTGAATGAATTGATGGATAAATGTTTTGGGTAAGAGTGGATAGATGGATTGGTAGGTGAATGAATTGAGAAATGGATGAATATATCGTTGGATGGATGAATAGATGGATGAAAAGATGGATGAATATATGGATGAATAGATGGATGACATGGCGCCGTTGCTATCAGCAACGAGGCAGACGGTTAAAGAATGGGAGGGACAGTTAGAGATACAGAGACAGGATTGCGATGATTCTGATGCTTGTTTCGGATAATCCGCATCGTTGCAGAATTGGGCATCAGTTGCAGACGCTGGGCGTCGTTCCACCGTTGGCCGTGAGATGCCGGCGGAGGGAGGGAGGGAGGGAGGGAGGGAGGAATAGAGGGAGGGAGGGGCGGAGAGGGATGAGCGCTGCCTCTTGTAACAGACTCCGTATCCTTTCTTCCACTTGACTGCAGCCTAGTCTGGGGTCAGCGAACGAATCGTCGGACACAAGAGAAGAATACATTATTGTTCCAGGCTCTCTGGATGATGCGGTCTGGATGAGGAGGATGGAGGAAAATGGATGATGGAGAATGTTGAGGACTATGTTAAAGGAGAGAGGATGGAAGAGGAATGAAGAGTGAGGATGGAGAACATAGGATGGAGGATATGAGAGGAGAGTGGAGGATGCAGGAGGAATGTTGAGGACTATGTTAAAGGAGAGAGGATGGAAGAGGAATGAAGAGTGGAGGATGGAGAATATAGGATGGAGGATATGAGTGGAGGATGCAAGTGGAATGTTGACGAAGGTCTTAAAGGAGAGCGAAGGAAAGTCGAGGATGGAGGAGAAATGAGAAGAGTGGAGGATGGAGAACAAAGCATGGAGGATATGAGAGGAGAGTGGAGGATGCAGGAGGAATGTTGAGGACGATGCTAAAGGAGAGTGGAAGATAGAGGGCGATGGAGGACGCAACAAGATGCGGGAGGATGGAGGAGAAAAAGAAGAGGAAGAGGAGGAAGAGGAGGAGGATCATGTGATAAGCATGAGGATCAAGAGAGAAAATGACGATAAGAAACGAAAAGAACGGAGATAAGATGCGTTGATGGAGGTGCTGAGGAAGAACTGATGAAGAAGAGGATGAAGATATGTAGGAGGATGTGAATGGAGCTGCTATTATTAGGAGGAATGAAGAGCATCGTCGGAAACAATAACATCAACAGCAGCAGCAGCCAAAGCATCTCAGATAAGAGACAGACAGACAGAGAGACAGACAGAGACAGAGAAAGGAACGGAGAGAGGCAGAGAGGCATAGAAAGAAAGAGATACAGAGACAGAGCCAATGACAGAGAGAGAAGCAGAGACATACAGCAGAGAGATGCAGAGAGAGACAGACAGACAGACAGACAGACAGAGACGTCATTGACGGCTTTGGCCTCTGCTTCCATCTAAGACCCTGCTGCTCATCCATCAGCTGCTTCTGCTGCTGATAATCGAGCATCGGTTCCAAGATTAGCGGCAATGACGGTGGAGATATAAAGGAATCAATTTGGCTCAGGTAGCTGCAGGTAGAGAGGATCCGGCTCTTCGGGTTGTTTATGTCTTAACTGCGTTCTTCTCTGTCTGTCTGTCTGTCTGTCTGTCTGTCTGTCTGTCTGTCTGTCTGTCTGTCCGGTAACTTTCTTTCGGTCTCTGTATTCTCTCTCTCTCTCTCTCTCTCTCTCTCTCTCTCTCTCTCTCTCTCTCTCTCTCTCTCTCTCTCTCTCTTTCCTACCTACCTACCTACTGTACCTACCTACCTACCTATCTTTCCATATATCTCTGTATCTATCTGTTTGTTTGTCTGTATGTCTGTCTATCTGTCTGTCTTATCTCTGAACTTCTATAGCGCCGTTATAGTAATGCAAAGGGCATTAATTGATGGTTGTTTCTAAGCGAAATCTCATTCCAAAATCTCAGTCGACTGTACATTAAGATTCCCCTCCCAGAGGAAGACGGTGGCCTGACGCAGTAGGGGTCGAAATTGCCCTCCGTCCCCACAAATCACACCAGGCAGCCCACTCCCCATTTTCACGGTAGCTGATTGGTTAGAACGCTTGGCTTGTAACGCGGAGAGTACGGGTTCGAGCCTCCTCCCATGAGACGGTTTCTGTGTAGGGACCTTCACTCACAATTATTCAACCATCGATTGATCCTTAATCATTACATAGTGACGCTTAATAAATGGAGAAATAATAATAACAATAGTAGTAGTAGTGGGAGTAGTTGTTGTTGTAGCAGCAGCAGTAGTAGTAGTAGTAGTAGCCGCGTTAGCAATAGCAGTACAGTAGCAGTAGCAGTACAGTAGCAGCAGTAGCAGTACAGTAGCAGTACAGTAGCAGTACACTAGCAGCAGTAGCAGTACAGTAGCAGTACAGTAGCAGTAGTAGCAGTACAGTAGCAGTACAGTAGCAGTACACTAGCAGCAGTAGCAGTACAGTAGCAGTACAGTAGCAGTACACTAGCAGCAGTAGCAGTACAGTAGCAGTACAGTAGCAGTAGTAGCAGTACAGTAGCAGTACAGTAGCAGTACAGTAGCAGTACAGTAGCAGCACAGTAGCAGCACAGTAGCAGCACAGTAGCAGTAGAGTAGCAGCAACAGCAGTAATAGTAGCAGTACAGTAGCAGTACAGTAGCAGTACAGTAGCAGTAGTAGTAGCAGTACAGTAGCAGCAACAGCAGTAGTAGTAGCAGTACAGTAGCAGTACAGTAGCAGTACAGTAGCAGTACAGTAGCAGTAGTAGTAGCAGTACAGTAGCAGCAACAGCAGTAGTAGTAGCAGTACAGTAGCAGTACAGTAGCAGCAACAGCAGTAATAGTAGCAGTAGCAGTAATAGTAAGGTTTTGTTGTGTTTGCAGACGTGCGAGACGTCTTTGATCTATTTGATTTCTGGGACGGAAGGGACGGAATGGTCGACGGGGCCAAAGTGGGTGACTTCCTCCGCTGCTGCGGCCTCAACCCAACACAAGCGATCGTCATGTCCAACGGTGGAACGAAAAAACTAGGTAACTGCAACCACTGAATTATATAGCGCCTCTTCCACTCAAAACTGAAAGCACTCCTCTTCCGCGGATCCCATCCTGATTCCTCTTTTTGCCTTTATCTGTACTACAGATTCAATCCGAAACACCATCCACCGTAGCCGTGTGATTGCCTGCCTGCTTGACTCTTGTCTCTCGACTTGGAACCGAAACCTTTTGTCTATCGATTTTGTTTTGACTGAGCGCCTGTGAATAATCTGGTTCTTTCGTTTGGCGCTATAGAAATCTCGAGTATACGGTTCTCAAGAGTGAGTCCCCTCTCAGTATGTGACTAATCCATTTTCTCTGTCGCCTCTTTATTGTAGCTATCATAGATCTTTCTTCCCCAACTCTTTTCAGCACCTCCTCGTTTGTTATGTGCTCCATCCTACTAACTTTTTCCACCCTGCGCCAAATCCACATTTCGAGGGCCTCCAATCTCTTGATGTCCTCCTTTCCCATGGTCCGTGTTTCAGATCCATACAACACCACGCTCCATATCAGAGGGGCTTTTACCATTAGTTTCTTGTTCATTTTTCCACTCAGTAACTCTTTACTTTGAGCAGTTTTATCTCTATCTGTCTATCTATCTATCTGTCTGTCTGTCTATCTGTCTGTCTGTCTGTCTGTCTGTCTGTCTGTCTGTGTCTGTCTGTCTGTCTGTCTGTGTGTGTGTGTGTCTGTCTGTCTGTCTGTCTGTCTGTCTGTCTGTCTGTGTCTGTCTGTCTGTCTGTGTGTGTGTCTGTGTGTCTGTGTGTCTGTGTGTCTGTGTGTCTGTGTGTCTGTCTGTCTGTCTGTCTGTCTGTCTGTCTGTCTGTCTGTCTGTCTGTCTATCTATCTATCATCAGTCTATCTGCTGTATTACAGTAGAGATGCTGTATTTCGGTTGCAGGCGAAAAGCAGTACAAGTTCGAGGAGATGCTTCCCATTTTCAAGACAGCCAGCGCTGAGACGGACGTTGGAACATTTGCCGACTTCATGGAGGCCTTCAAGACCTTTGACCGCGAAGGTCAAGGCTACATCGCCGCGGCTGAGCTGAGGCACGTTCTGACGTCACTTGGTCAGTCGACTCCTCTATGTCAAGATATATAATCCGCTGAAATAATAATTATGCATTACGTCATCGGAGCTGTTGGTATCATCGGTGCGTTATTCCGCCGTAGTCTTTGTAATTATTGTAATTGTAATTTGAGATTTATAAAGCGCCACTGTATCATCATCTTTAGTCATGATATTTGAGGATCAAAACTGATTGGTAATCAATCACTCAACGGGTAATTATAACAGTTTAAATCATATTTTATCCGAGAACTTGAATGGATTTCAGTGATCCAGGCATAGAAGAATGTTGACAAAGGAGGCTATTTCTTTTCCTAGGAGAGCGTTTAACAGACGCCGATGTCGACCAGATTCTAAAATTCACGGGAACCGAGGAAGATCTGGACGGTAACATCAAATTTGAAGGTAAAAATCACACAAAAAATCATATTCTAGGTAACATTTAAGGTAAACTAAGGTTGGTCAACAGCCCCGGCAGCCGCAAGATGTCGCTAAACACTTGGATAATGCAATGGCCTGGAAGTAATAAATTCGGCAACTGCTTTTAATTTGCAGACTGATAGTTATTTTCATTAGACGACATTGATGGTATTTACGGTAAGGTTGACGTCGACGGACCTTGCAGCCTAAATATGGCGCAAAACACTGGATTAAATGTAATGCTTTCCTTAGACACCTTTAAAACGTCTTGAGCCGACGCTATAAAAGCAATAGGGTTCAATCGTTGACGTTGTGGCAAGCACGATCGGAGAGTATTAGGGTAAGGTCGAAGTCAACGGCCCAGGCGGCCAAAAGATGGCGCTAAACAATGGATAAATGCAACGCTATGCTTAGAGTCAACGTCCATAGAAATTCTTTAAACAATATAAAAAAAAACTAATCGGAAGTTCATGCCGACTACTCACTTTCTCTACAAGAACAATGTTAAGGTAACGTCAACGGCTCTAATGGCCATAAGGAGTTGTAAAAAAATTGCTGCTAAACAACAGCCTCTGCTTTTGTGAAATCTATACAGTACGTTAAAACCGTAATAACTTTTGTAATTGTTTTATAAATTTAACCAAGTATTTGGTGACGTATGAATAGCACAATAGTTTTCACAGGCCGGTTATACTTCATCCTATCGTAGAGCTATGAATGTCAGTGTCATCTGGGCCTGGATGAATATCTCTCCACCCTGCCACCCGTCTCTTTCTTCCACAAATGCCCCACGGAAGCTGCACCGCGTGTGATCCCTCATTCTGCTGGAACGGGCGCCTTGCAACCTGCGCCACGCACGAGTTTCCTGTTTCTCTGCCTCTATTTCGCCGGCGGTTTAAGACCATTCTTTTCGATCGTGGTCTTGTTTTGTCAAGTCAGGAGCAGTTCTGATGAGTTGCTATATAAATATTCACTTACATTACAAATTACAACCGGTAATCGAGCTTAACACGGTAGGGAAGTTCTGTCCCCGTACATATAACGAGCGATATATCTATTTTCTGTTATTGCTAACATATAATTCACGTTAAATCTAGAATTATGGTTTGTAATAACTGTGTGTATTATTATTCAACAGAATTCATAAAGAGAGTAATGGCAGGACCGCCCGAGAAGTAAAACAGCGCCACCTAGTAACAGACAAAAGCGACAAACGATGACGTCATGGCAAATGCCTCTTGTACTCATCCATACTTACAAATTTCGAAGGCACATTTTCAATAAACTTTCCGAAAAATAAGTCGCAATTAAAAATGATTATTCTTCAACCTTTAGATTTAATCAAGTTTTTGTTCGTAATAACGCGAGTTCAAGTACTTTGCCGACTTAAATTACATCAGTTTCCTTGTTTTCGCCATCATGTCATTTCTTCCATAGGTTCTTGTACGAAATAAAAAAACTGATGAAATTTGTCTTGTTCAACAATTTTACTACTGTAAAACGCGCCAATTAGTTAAACCGTTACATTAGATTTATTGGATTTTGTCGAAATTATCAACATGTAGCATTATATTTCCCAGGGTCGTCCGTCAAGGCTGTAACGTAAGGTACACATCGTCCAGTCATCACTCAATTTACAAGATAACTACTTTTGAGAAGTTTCCAGAAACAAAAACAACATCACAGTCTGGATATTCACAAAGTATTTTTTACAACAAAACAGAAGTCTACTTAGTTTTTGCCAAAATAATTAGGCCCGCATTTCCCAATCCACTTCACGCATCAACCCAACCGAAGACTTTAAATAAACAATAGCAAGACCGTCAAATTTCTTTAAAAAACTCATAACTACTGCTGTTCTTCGATTTCCATTGCCAGCAAATGCGTACAAAGCTACGCATTATCTCCAACCCCATCACTTTACACAGTTGCAAACGCAAACAAAATTATTTCAAAAACAAAGAAGAGAAGAGCGTCGACGTTCCACACTCTTCTTAACTTAAAACACGGTGGCAAACAGATGACACAAAGATGGGATAGGCCCCTGCGGCGGCGGCTGTGATTGGAACCCCAAAACATCTGGAGGAACAGCAATTGTTGAGCTTCAGCGGAGAAAGACGTCAGTATTTCGGAAACTGGAGTTATCCCTAAAAACGAAGCACGCTTTGTCATAATCTCTACAGTTCTGTGCATTTACGTAACAACACTAGAAGAAAACTGAAATCCTTGATGTTATGGTCACCTACTCATTCTTTACTCCATAATTTCCTTATGTTGCTTAGTTTTTAAAGTTTAAGTTCATTCGATGTTTTTCTTAGATTCAAAGTCCTTATGATCTCGTAATCATTTAGGTTCCATTCAAACGGGCAGCGGTGATTAGGGACCTGACCCGATGAATTCATTGAAAAATGAGCAAGGCCGAGGCCAAACAGTTCCTACAGAAATCATCCACATAGACGTTTGGCCTGAGTATGGTTTGGTTTTGGTTCACCATCAACTGATGCCTACACTGGCTCTATAGAAGTTACTAATTAATTAATTCAGCATCAGAATAAAACTCGGGGCCTTTGTAGGCTGAAATTCTCGGACCCCAATGAGCACAGTCCAGCATGGCTGGCTGGCCACCCCAAATCCACCCATTTTCCTGCTTTGTACAATGAACCTCGTTTTTCTTTCCATTGCAATAGACCCCAAAACGCCATGAGCCTGTTTGCTGTATTAGCTGGCTATTTATATAGCGCCTTTATACAAAACCTCTCAAAGGACTAAAATCTTAGCTACCTAACAGATCTAAAAATATATATGACTTGTGGAAGACAGAACATGTCTCACTTTCTGGTTCAATTCCAAACACCATCCACTAAAGCCGTCTGTCTCCCTGCTGGACACTTGGATCTTGAACCGAACCCATCCTACCTATCGATTTTGCTTTGACTGAGCGCCTGTGAATAACCTGGTTCCCAAGACTTAGCTTTTGTTGAGCACTGTCGAAATCTCGAGCTTACAATTACAATGTGCGGAAATGTAGACATTTTTAGTGGCAAAGGACAGTCCAAAGTTTTTAGCGGGAGATTTTTGTGAAAGGATTGTCCTGTTCCGTTGTCTGTTAATCAGGTCGTGATAAGATTAGTTCAGATCGGAGGACGTACTTCATGCTGTCCGTGTGCGTTTTGTACTCCATGATCGTGCTGGGTGGCAGATTTAGGACTCGCTTCAGGGTGTCACGAATGCGCGACGTTGTCATGTGATCCACCGCAGTTCGATTCCAGAGAGAAAGGATGTCCTCCTGGAAAACCAACAATCGCCATTTATTCATTCCGTTAATTATTCAAAGCATTTATTATGCAGAACAATACGACTGTGTGGCACAGTGGTCTATTGGTAACGCGTTTGGTCAATGATCATGCGGTTGCGGGTTCAACTCTGTGTAATGACCCCGGGCAAGTTGTTTGCGCACACCGTGCCTCTGTCACCAAGTGGAATTTGGTACTGGCGTAAGCTGGGAAGTAAACGGCAAGTCCTGTGATGCACTGGCCCCGTGTCCAGGACCTTGGGATTCGTCCATTGCCGGCTCAAGGGCTTAAAGAAAAGGAATTGAGTGCCTCCCCTATGTCTCATTTGTGGCATAGGCGATACTTTACAATATGACTGTATTTGATGTTGTCGTTACAAAGCTCAGAAATGCACATGCAACCATAGACACAGCATCAATGGTGCTGAGCAATCGTGCACGAGCGTCTTGCTCAAGGACCCTACAAGGTAACCGCTTCGGGAAGAATTCGGACACTGCACGCTGACACCTGGCACTTGTTAGCACCATCTATTGTTTCAACCACAAGAAAATACAATTGTAATTTTATAATAATTCCTCTTTTTAATAGTTCAGAAGAGCACATAGAAGCCGGGCAACAGGAAACACCCAGAACCGTAAACACACTGGAAGAGGTCAGTTTCCAGTTTAGAGTGACAGATAGTCTTCCAGTTTAGAGTGACAGATAGTCTTCCAGTTTAGAGTGACAGATAGTCTTCCAGTTTAGAGTGACAGATAGTCTTCCAGTTTAGAGTGACAGATAGTCTTCCAGTTTAGAGTGACAGATAGTCTTCCAGTTTAGAGTGACAGATAGTCTTCCAGTTTAGAGTGACAGATAGTCTTCCAGTTTAGAGTGACAGATAGTCTCGGTAAGAGAGTTGCGAATATGAGAGAGAGTTCCAGATGGAGGGCCCAGCAACTGTGAAAGAATGCTGGCCAAAGTCAAGACGTATACCAGGAACAACATACTTTCCAAGAGCTGCCGACTGAAGAGAGGATCAGCCTGTTACAGAGCTAAAGGGTGTAACGAGGGATGTGACACATTTGCAGAGATGTCACTAACCTGGTAGCGAACAGAAATGACCGCACCACAGATCTCTTCACCAACCATGAACTGCTCGCCAAGCATCGCAAGAATCAGGTTTTCCCAGCAACGCGAGGCCAAACCTTTCTTCAGACGAATTATCCATTTGCCACCAGCACTGTTTGCTGAGTCCTGTAAAAACACACCCATCCATAAGCGCTGAACTGACGACAACTGTTCACTTTTGATAGGTCCTTAAAATGCACCTCATAACATGTCTTCATCTGATCTAACCTAAAGACTTCTATAGCGCCGTTATCATAATGTAAACTGAACCAAGGAGATGTAGATCGTCAAATGACCGTCATTCGATGGTCGCTTCAAGTCAAAATCGCAATCCAAAATCATAATCCTTTGGAGAAGCTGGGTCGAATTCCAATAGGTCATAAAAATGGGGCAGGGTACCCGACTGGTTAGAGCACTAGGCTTGTAACGTGGGGAGTACGGGTTCAAGCCGCCTCCTCTGAGACGGTTACTGCATAGGGACCTTGAGCAAGTCCTTCACTCACAATAGCTCAGCGCCATCGATTGATGCTGTGTCATTAAAGAGGCATTAGAGTTGAGATACGTGGATGGAATGGCTAGCAACCTCCCACATCGGCCGGATTCCCTCCTTGAAGAGATGATAGTCACTGTGTCCAGTAAGGTCGTTGGGTCGAATCATGTGACTGTAGTACATCCAGAACTGCTCCACCTGTTTAGAAAAACGAACAATCGATTTATAATTGAATACGGGAACATGAAATAAGGTAAGTTTTTACCCTAACAACTCAAATCTAGGTAAGTTAAGGTAAGACATTTATGTCAGACAAGGTCTAGGTCAGTTAGTTAGGTCAAGTGAAGTGTGTGTGGGTAGTCAAAATAAGCCATGTCAAAGCAATGTAGATCCAGGTTGAGGTAAGGTAGCTTAGGCAAGGTAAGTCAAAATAAGGAATATATAGGAAGGTAAGGCCAGGTAAGTTAAGTCAAGGTAATGAAGGTCTAGGTAACGTAAGTCAAAGTCTCCCTAGACACAATGTGATTAGATACCACAAGTCAGACAAATGCCTCATTAGGTAAGAAGGCTTACTGAGGCAAAGGTCCCGACTTTCTTGAGGTTCTGGTCGTAGGACTGAGAAGACGTCTGTTTGCCAGGAGTTCGTCGTGAAAACCAAAACGTGTAGTTGAACTGCAGAGGATGCTCCCCGGGTCCCGGCTTCACTGGCTACAATAAATTCATAAAGATTTCATTTAGCTCACTTATCTCACTCAATTTCACTAGTAAACAAATGGTAAATAGGTGGTAAATAAATGGTGAAGAGGTGGTAAATAAACATGGTAAAGGGTGGTAAATATCTCCTACCATGTCCAAGTCCTTTGACTGGGCTTCACTCTTCTCCTCTTCACCGCTGTCACCTTCACTTTTTAGTCTAAATAAACGCAACCACACATTTTAAATTTATGTAGTTGCCTTGTAAAATTTTATGGAAATTAGCGACAATTAATCGTAAATGATTATCCGATTAAGACTAAAATTTATAATAAATGGGTAAACATGAAATGTAACGTTTATTCTTTAAATCATGAAGATAAACAAATTTCGATGTCAAGAAACTAAAACCGCTGAATAAATAATTTATAAATACTGGCTAAATGTCACGGTTAATTAAATGTAACAGCTTTCAGTTTGCGACGCGAAGGCTTCACCGTCAGTAATTTAAGTCCATTCAGCCGTGTGAATCAGTATACATTACAACGGTGCTATAAAAGTCTTTAGATCAGTGGATTCCTTACATCCTGTGCTATGCGCTACATAAATACATAAATTTCAATATCATTTACATGACATCGCTTAGAAGTAACGGATAAATCGTATCCACCGGCGATACACTCCATATGACTAACATAAAAAAGCCTGTCTGCCAAGAGAAAATAATTTCTCACGCGTCAAATTTGTTGTTCATAGTTATGGAAATTCTCTGTTAACTAGAAAATCGACAATTTGAAAAACATTAATTTAATTGGAAAAGTTTCTTGTACAGAACAATGTGGACTCGTCTCTAGTCAGCGGCTCTATACAACAATAAATCGCCCAATGTTGCTGCAAAAAGTAGCCTAATAGAAGTCCAAAGGCCATACATTCATTCTTTCCCCAAAGATATGGAAAGATAATTAAGAATAACTATTTTTCTTCGGCTGTGGATAGTTTTTCTTGATTAACTGTGCATGTAAATCTGACAAAATTTCTCAGAGTAACCCAAAAGCCGCGTCATGGAGACCAGCTAATGCCCTACGCTATATAAATCCGCAAGAGCTAGGTGACGTGTAAAATGTAAATGTCCACGGTTTTTATAGCGACCCTGTTCATTTTTCAATGAATTTATCGGGTGAGATCCTTCACAACCGCTGCCCGTTTTAATAGGCGCCACGCCATTTCAGCTCCCCATGCATGGACCAGATGTTCCTTCAAGCTATCATAATAAAAAGTCAACATTTATTAATTAATGAACAGAATTAATAATAATAATAACGACGAGTCAATTCTTACGGTGGTTTTAGCCTACTCTTTTCCGGAAGTTGTTTTATGCTCTGTTATTTAGCTGCTGTAAATAATAATTTCGAGTAGAGAAAAGTCTTGGGCGTCAGTACAGAATGAAAATAGTGAGAGTCTTATATACAATTAGCCTCGTCTTGAACATTATTGGCTTTTCTATGGACAGCCAATGCAATGATTTTAAGACTGATGATATATGATCATATTTTGGAGTTTAGCTCCAATGTGTTTTGAAATCACCAAATTAGCTTTGAAATGGCAGTAAAAAGCGAGTTGCAGTAATCAAAACAGCTGGAGACCAGGGCATTGCCTGAACAAACCAGGGAAGAAAAGGGAATATGGCACCTAATAATATATCACACTCAAAGGTTCTCCTGCATATGTACATACATATTCACCGAACAATTCAATTATAAAATGTCCCAATAATAAGAATACTATTAACAAAATTACTAAAAATAAGAATTGCATTTTCATTCGTTACTTATTAGTAAACAGTAACGATTTTTTAATACTGAAACTTAGGACGAACATAAAATTATGCTCCATCGAGCATAATAAACCAAAAAATAACATCAGACAAAAACGGTTCTTACATATCAACAGAACCTTACTTATGCCTTCACAAGATTACTTCAACCTACTAAAATGCACTTAACATAGAAAATGCACTTAACATAGGAAATGCAGTTTAATTATTGAACAAGAAGTAAAAAATTACATATGTCATTCCTAAGGACCTGTTCCTATCTTGGGTAATAATTACCAACTAGTAATAAAATTTCTTAACATCGAAAAACTTAAATCCAGTGAAGTGGAAAAACTGCAGCTTAACGAGTTGAACAAAAAAGTTGCAAAATGTCAAAACTTCATGATAAACAAAATCTCACTAAAAATAACTTAACATAAAAAAACCAAAAAAGTCTTTATAGCATCACATGAAAACAGTTTTCACATATGAATTGAACTTCAATTAAGCATTTGCAAAATTATTGCAACATACCACTAGCATTCAACACAGAAATAATGCCACACTAAGACAAGAACGTAACATAACATTAAGCTCACATGTTCAGCAACAGTAAGAACATAAGACGAGAACATAACATCAAGTTCACATGTTCAGCAACAGTTCACGAGTAAAAACAGTCGACTAAAACTGTCAGATGGGTTAAAAATCTCTAAAATCAGTCCCGCGCTTATTCTAAAGATTGTAAACAAAAGTCATCGTTCCAGAGTTCCTGTTTTTGGCCAAGAACAGAGAGATTCAAATGATTGCGTTGGCTAGACAAGCCGCAGCGATCCATCTAAGTAATCTTCCCAGAGATGGTCGATGAGATACTTGTTGTCATCTCCTTCATACTGCACTTCATACTGACTGTCCCTCTCTCCGTCCTCTCCGTTGACAACACGAAGGACTTTCCCGTTGTACCATGTAGTCTCCCTCGGTTCTGTCCTGACAACCCATTCGTGGCGGATATCCCTGCCAACGAACTGGACTCTCGGTGGTGGGTCATCCTTTGAAGCAGGCCCTCCAGACCTGGAAATGAAAACCAAAGGCATAACAGATCCGAACGACGTCAAATCAAGTGACACACATGTCCTCCAACTCGCTTACCCACCGTAGCCTGGCTTCTGGTTTCTCTGACCTATCAGAATTCGACTCGGCTTCTCTAATGATTTTTGATTTTTGACTGCGATTTTGACTCGAAGACTGATGCCTTTTGCACTGTGATAACGGCACTATAGAAGTCTTTAGATTAGATTAAAACTCTCGCTGGAGCTCAGGACTTTCCCTTTTATTATGTGACATCAATTTTGTTGTGACATCAATTCATTGTCAAAACTGTAAAAACAAATATCCACTGGTTGCTAGGAAGCTTGTATGTGTGTCTTGCCAGATGCTTTATAGTTTTCTTGTCAAGATCCAAGAGGCAGGCAGGCAGGCAGGCAGGCAGGCAGGCAGGCAGGCAGGCAGGCAGGCAGGCAGGCAGGCAGGCAGGCAGGCAGGCAGGCAGGCAGGCAGGCAGGCAGGCAGGCATGGTGGGTGGCGTTTGGAATTGAACTGGAAAGTGAGATAAGGGGAGGAGGAAGAATCAGGATGGGATTTGTGGAAGAGCAGTGTCACAAAATTCTGCTTACTCTTTTTGCACTGTATGTTTCCTGCTGGATTTCGGCTTCTTTGACGGTTTGTCGTCGCGTGGCAGTTTCTGCTTAGCAGTTTTCTGAGGAGTTGGCTTGCTGAGTGGTTTCAGAATCGGTTTTTTCCCTTCTGAACAGAAAAACCATCTGATAGGTTAATGCAGGGTAAGGAAATCACAATCTTTACGTGGGGGTTGGTTGGTTAGATGGACAGTGTGTTGATTGATCACATCAACATTCAGGGTACAAACAAATCCAGGGCACAGATGCAAAACGTTTGGCTTGGTTTCTAAACCTGTCTGGTAAATCTTTACATTACACTTCTTTAAAACCACAGAAGAAGGCCTTATTATTATAATTATCATTATTATTATTAAATCATAGAAAAGCTGGTGTCTGAGCTCAAATTGAAAGTCCTTTCAAGCGATGAGCAACACCCTCGATGACAGCTGCTTTACAGAAGCGGGTAATAAATGACCATTACCTTGACTTCCCTTTACCTTTTATCTTTACTTGCCTATCGATTTTGTTTTGACTGAGCGCCTGTGAATAAGCTGGTTCCCACAAAATAGCTTTCATTGGGCGCTGTAGAAATCTCGACTTTACGATTACGATTACGAACAGCTGTAAAACTTCCTCACTGGGTTTAGCAACTTTGGCGCCACTGTTCAACGTTTCTGAAGGTTGAGTGCTAGTCACGGATGACTGCGGCCTTCCGGGCAACAAAACATTCCCCTCATTGTCCGAATCTGTGAAGTTGTAGATGTTTTTTTCCGGTTGCAAAGCTTGCCTATCACGAACAGTGCTGTCCGGCTGCATAAAGCTTGTCTCGTCAGCTAAACCGTTACCGACGACCTGCGAATCTGATGTCCCGCTAGGACCTGGGACAGATGGAGGTTCAGGAGCGTGTTGCGATTCTCGGAGACGCAAGACCTTCCCAGTTGTTGAAGACTGGTCGGTTTGCGGCCTGCATGGGTAGTCGTGGTCTGTGACGGGTTTCGTACAGCCGTTAAACTGTCCGCTGTCGCCCGGCCATGTGTAGTGCGTCATGTTGTCCGGCTGAGTCGAAAGGGTCTCTGCAGTTTCTACAGGGGTCGCAGTTTTCTGCTGTTTTTGTCGTATTTTGAGGTAGATGGTTTTTTTGAACTGTTGCGACTTTTTTGTTTTTGTGGCTGTGCTTTGAGAGAAGCTGTATGGGTTCTTCGGAGGAACAACAGACGTGGGAGTCTTCTTTGCCCGGCCCCTTCTTCGGAATAGGATGACTTTTCCAGGTGATTTAGGATCTGTCGTCTTCACCGGTTGTGAGTTGGGAAATTTTAGAACTGGTGGTGCTGGAACAAGTGAGTCAGGAACAGGTGCAGAAGGTGGAACTGGCAACCCCTTTGCACTGCCTGAAAGAGATGAAGCCATCGACTGGGGCAGAGTGGAACACAGTGAAACTCTGGGCATCGAAACCAAACGGATGTTCGAAAAAAGGCTGTTTTGCAAAGGGAACGCTTTAGAATTTCTCGAGTTGTGCATGGGCGGAGGAGCAGAAGCAGTTTCCGAAGTCTTGGTGCTGACCACGCAGAAGCGAAGAGTAGGAAGTGAAAGCGACGCACTGATCACGCTGTTTGGCAGAATTGAAACGCGCAGGTTCGGGACACCAAAGGTACTTGGCACATTTGCCACTGGCAACACATTCCCAGATGATGGTTTGACATGGCTAGCAGCTGTTGGCAACGGCACCTGAGCCTGGGGGACAAATTCAGAGACCTGTGTCTTTTGGGCAGTTTCTTCAACATGCGGTCTTTCCACAGCTGAGTTTAAACTCGGATTTTCTTGGATGGTCGGTAATGACATCGATGTGACATCTGTCAAGGCGCCTGAGCCATCCGTGACACGTGTCAGCCGAGTTCTTGAGTCGTCCGTAGCAGTCTCGGCTTTGGATGTCGCAGATGAATTGCCCAAAGAATTGCCACTGTTGACGGATGGTGTATCAGACTCGAAAAAGTCCGTCTGTTGACCTGAGAGACTCACAACGTTTGATATGCACAACAAAGGCGTTTCGTCTTCCATTGTCTCTTCAGAAGGACCATCCTGCAGACCATTTTCAGGTCCACTCTGAAGACCGTTCTCAGGTCCATTCTGAGGACCATTCCCAAGGCCACAATGATCTTCAGACACTGTTGGCTTATGAACAGATACGCAGTCATTTGCAACTGTCTCCAAATCCAGTTCTACTGGCGTATCACTGCTTCGTTTTGTGTTTGCATCAACTGCACGTTTTACTTCAGACGGTCTTGACACGACAAACTGACTGTAGATGTCTGAAACAGGATTTGGAACAGCAAAAGGCGCTTGAACAAAAGATGAAACCTCTTCTGGAGCAGTGATGTTGCAAGAATCTCTCTGAATCCCTGAAGAATTTTTCTCTAGCACAACTTCCGATCGATAGCAGGTCTTCTCCGTTGCATTCTTTTCTCCTTGAGAGCGACTGGAGGCTGGGGAATCCATGCAAATAATTTCGTCAATATCAAACGTCTCGGGTGCGTCAGGAGATGAACACCTCCCACCATCTGACGTTGTGTATGAACTCACGTTTTGCATGTCAGACAAATGCTGAGTGGATCTGTAGCTGTTTGTAGCCCCATTGTTAAAGTCTGTGTGTTGAAGATTGATGTCCGCTGAAACCCTGTCGCTCGTGCCAGTTTCGTCTGTCTCAGAAACAGGGAGGCTCATGTTTGTCGTGAGAGGATTTGCGAGAGATGTGTTGGCACAGTGAGAAACGTTGTCATCAAGAGACGTGTCTGGCAGATGCAGGACAGAGTTTGATGGATTCATATCTTCAGACATCAACAGGTTATACAACGTTGGGCAATATGTATTCAGAGACGGACTAGATTCGACACAGTCACTTGTAGTAACATCCACTACAGGTGTAGCAATGCTACTCGCTACGTTAATCTCTCTGTCAACCAACATATCTCCACCGTTGTTATCATCATCATCATCATCGTCCAGTATGATGACATCGTCTTTATCTGCACAAGCCTTCGACGTTTTTGCACCTCTGTTCGATTCTGCAGCTGCGTTCCGACCTTTGACCTTCTCCAGCGTGTTCAGGAGATTAATGAGAGGCACGATCTGGAACCGAATGGCCGCGTCTTTAACCCGTTCGACTTGATCCGATGGCAGAGTCACCCGTCCGTCGTAGATGAACCGCAGTACGTAGTGCCATGTAGTTGATGTCACGCTACCCATTTGTAGAGTGTAGTCGCCGCTCTGGACGCCGCTGAGGAGGTTGCGGATACGCTCGCTTGCGGCAGCGAGGACACAGCTGTGGGCCTTGATGGTCTGTCCGTTGGCGCAGGCGAGGACTGTGTCGCAGAGGATGCCCTGCTCCTGGAAATGGCTGAGAAGCTGCAGCAGCATCTGGTGCCACTTGGGTTCCTGGAGAACCCACGTCGCCATCTCACGATGGCTTTCTGCACAAAAATCATTAAAAGAAACAAGTCTATAGGGTTTTTACTGCTAATGCAATATTTTCAGATTTATACGGCGCCGGTTCACTAAGACTTGTACTGAAGTAATAGCTCTGAATTTTGAAGAAGATAACTTGTTAAATATTTGACCACAGTGCACTGAATTTAGTTTCTCCACCTCTTCTGCGGTTGCAGAAATTCTTCGCAGTCTAACCCTGACTTGTGTCTGCCTGACTCTTGGATCTTGACCTGGAACCGAACCCTTTCTGCCTATCGATGTTGTTTCTTCCCGCGACTTGGCTTTCATCGGGCGCTGTAGAAATCTCGAGCTTACGATTACGATTGTTGCAGAAATGCACTTTTCTCAGACATCAAATCTTACTTATTTTCTGCCTACTTTTAACATCAGCAACTCAAAGTGACATAACCGCAAAAGTCAATTTACACGCTGAGAATTACCCATGACTGACGTTATACTAAAAATTTACAAGTAAACGAGGTTTAACTGAGGTAAACCCATCGGAGATTTTGTACACCCTCTGAAATTCCCATACATAATTATACACAACGTATAGTCGTCCGTTACCGCGATAAAAGCAAAACAAACTAAAATATGAGGGTAAACAAACTTCCGAAATTATACGTACGCTGTTAACTAGAAAATTTCAAACCATCGTTTAAAAAACAAACTTTTAATTCCTTCAGTCACGATTCTAGATTTTAACCGAACGAGTATACGCGGAGAATTATGGGAAACTTGGAATAAGCATTTCTTCAGCTGCCAGATATAATAGACAGAATTATCATCATCATCATCATCATCATCATCATCATCATCATCATCATCATCATCATCATCATCATCATCATCATCATCATCATCATCATCATCATCATCATCATCATCATCATCATCATCATCATCATCATCATCATCATCACTGCAGCCTGGAAATTCCACCCTATCTGTCCATAGACATCTATAAATAGCAGGACATCTCTTTCCATCTCTATTTACCGCTATTTATTAACTCTATTTGTCTAAATATTTGTATGTATGTAAATCACTGTATCCCTATATGCACACCTATAAATATCGCAAGCTATCTACATTGCAATTGCACTTATCTTTGTGTTTCTATAAGTCACTGCGGCGTCTCTTTATTTCTATTACCATTTATTTGGTGGATGTTTTTCGTAAGCCGTTAGTCCATATCAGGTCTTATTTTCGATTAAATCTGTCGAAATGATGAAAAACACGTGCAATGTAAAAATCAGTTAGAACAGATTTTATGAGTATATGGTCATTTTAATTCTCACCATCGCCATCTAGCGAATGCAATTGGATCCTTCGCAGCTGTCTTAATGGATGTTATGGAACTGGTCTGCCACCTAGCGAATGAAAAGGGATGTTTCTCATTCAGCTTCTAATTTTATAAAACACCATTATTTTATAACAACAACCAATCAAGGACGCTAGAAAATCAAGTACAAATGTTTTTAAAGTTTTAAGAAATTTAATAAGCCGTCGTAATGTTTATTATTTATTTGTAAATTTTATATAGCGCAGAGTCTGTCTGTCTGTCTGTATATTCGTGTATGTGTATGCATGTATGTATGTGAACTGGATGAATAAGCAGGGTATGCTTACAGAGAAAAAAATGTCGCATATCGATGGGCAGAAGAGGGGTTCTGTTCCAGCCTAATCGGAGTAACGAGTGCGTATAAACCGCATGATCTGCTCGCTACTGTTCTAGGCCTCAACCGAAACATGCTCGGAGCAAACGTGGAGCACACCATAAGTGAACCAGACCTTGTTTCCTGCCTAACTGATTAGCATATGGGAGCGTCGTAAGACTGACGGTTGCCTAACTTTTTGGCCAATGAGATTTCTTGAACCTCCCACTGCCACACCCACGCTAAGGGGAGCCTTAATTGCGGTAGCTTGCATGGTTGTAAGTATAGGTGCAAAAACGTTTAATATGAATGCCAATGAGGTGTAGGATAATATAACGAAAGTAAGTAAGTGGCCTATGCGGGAAGACAGATAAGTGGAAGAGGATGAATCAGAATAGGATTCTTGGAAGAGGATCGTTTTCAGTTTTGAGTGAAAAACAGGCTCGGAGATTGCAATGGGTGAAATGTTAGTGAGTTCTAATCTAATCTAATCTAAAAACTTCTATCGTAATCGTAATCTCGAGATTTCTACAGCGCCCAACGAAAGCTTTGTCGCGGGGACCACCTTATTCACAGGCGCTCAGTCAAAACAAAATCGATAGGCAAAAGGGTCCAGTTCCAGGTTAAGATCCAAAAGTCAGATGGAGAGACAGCGTGACAGCTACGGGGTGGTGGTGTTTGGGGTTGGAGAGGAGAGAGAGATAAGAGGAAGAAGGCCTGGGATCACGACGCTGGCGGAATCACGTATGGAGGTTGTCTTCCTAAAACCCTTCTCCCTAACAGCTCCTCTCTCTCTCTCTCTCTCTCTCTCTGGTCTTCTGGCAAACAGACTTGGTTTTTGACATGGCATCTTTGGACAACCCCAATGACTTGACGCAGCGCTGGTGAATAGGCTGGTACCATGCGCTTAGCTTTTAAGTCTTGGGAGTCTTGGATCTTGACCCGGAAACGAACCCTTTTGCCTATCGATTTTGTTTTGACTAAGCGCCTGTGAATAAGCTGGTCTCCGCGGCGCGGCTTTCGTTGGGCGCTGTAGAAATCGTGGGATTACGATTACGATTACGATAAGTAGAGCTTTAGAAATTTCGAGTTTACGATTACGATTACCGTAAGATGACGCCAGTAGAATGACGTCATAGATTTGACAGCTTTAGGATATTTCTTCTGTGCTTGCTTATTTTACTGCCAACAAGAAGTTCAAGTCAAGGTCAGAGTAAGTGTAGGAGACAAGATGGCGTCTGCGCTGAGACTGTGCTCGAAGCTCGTCAAAAACAATGCTGCATTGTGCACGGTTAGCCAGCGCAATCTTCTCACATGATTCAACTGAAACAGCCATCATTCCCGATTTCGCATATATGCATTTTTCCGGTTTTCGTTTCCAGTGGTTGGAATTTTGTGGCGATTGTGAAACCGCCCGGAAACGATTGTGGTCCGCAATGAGGACAGACGGAAGAACGGAGACGGAGTCGTTGGTTTTGGCGGAGCATTTTGCAAGATTTAATTACTGTTTTGCTTAAAAAGTGCCAGCCTGCTTTCGGTTGTGGGTGTCAGGACGTGACTTTTAGACGAGGTCTGGGGAACACGACGCGGGGGGAATCGGCGTATGGGGGTTGTCTTCCTCGAACCCCTCCTGCCTATCGTTTTGTTTTGTTTTGAGCGCCTGTGTGTAAACTGGTTGCCGTGACTTAGCTTTCGTCGGGCGCTGTAGAAATCTCGAGCTTACGATGGATCTGCTTTCGGGAACTGAAATATAGGGGGCATAGTATGGTTACCGGAAAAGGTAGGGCAGGAGGGGGTGGTGGTGCTGGGTCTGATTCCAACCCCAGTTTAGCGGTTCAAGGTGTGAAGAACTTGTAGAAACGACTACACTGGCGAAGCCACTATGTTCAGTTCCATATCCGCCTTTCATGGATTGTAATTTCAAGGGACTTGTTTACCCCTCTGGGTCACATGGTTTGAGGCATTTATGTTCAGGAGAGGTGAAACAGTATGGGTGGGTGGGTAAGATTTTGACCCTGGAATCAAGGTTTTGTGTGAGAGCATTATCTTCAAAGTTATCCCATTGAGCTATGCTCGGTTTTTATGGATGATCTGTGTTTTGGATTTGATCAGACTTTTTTGTCCAGTATTTTGGTTCTGTTTAATCTGTTTTGCTTTAATATGTATGCAGATTGAAAAATGGCATTAATGCTGCATCTTTGCAGTTTTGAACATGTATTTCTGCACATTTAATTATTAATGTAGAGAAGTTTATGCTGCTGCTATGCTTACCTACATACCATGTAAGGCCAGGATTGAGGAAAAAATTAGTGTTTAAGAGATCACAGTTCTCTGCTTTCTATATGCTAATCTAATCACTGTATATGTATTTCTGTATATAAATATGTATATGATTTTCAGCGATTATGATTTACTCACTTTTGGATTTGGAGTTGCTTGATTGTGGAATCTGGTGCAGAAGAAGTTACTCAGCTGATCATGAATATTTATGGTTTACTTTATGAATATTTATTATGTAATTACAAATATTTATTAGTTGCATATGAATATTTATTAGTTGCTTATGAATATTTATTAGTTGCTCATAAATATTTATGGTGTTTTGTTTATGTGAATTGGATGTGTCAGCCGTTGTCGCGTGTCCAGCCATTGGCAGCTGCAAGACACTTCGGTTTTCGAGTGCATGGACGGAACACGAATGCCAAGCATAGCAGCACGCAGGAGGTGAATTGCTTTTTTCCTTAAGTAGGTCACAGTAGCCGATTGGATAGAACGCTTGGCTTGTAAGTAGGTCATGATAGGCGATTGGTTAGATCGCTCGGCTTGTAACACAGAGGGTATGGGTTCGAGCCTCCTCCTTTGAGACAGTTACTGTGTAGAGACCTTGAGCAAGTCCTTCACTCACAATTGCTTTTCGCCTCGGATTCAGATATACTGACCTTGATTTTTAGAAACACTGAGAGGTGATTCCCTTCTGAGAAATATCACAGAGGGAAGAATGAAAGGAAAGAAAAGAAGAGGAAGACCTAGACAGATGCTACTAGACTGGATAATGGTGGATGGATACGATAAACTGAAGGAGAAGGCCCATCAACGTCAAGACGCCATTGGAGGTTCGAACCTACCCGGGGGCTGGAACTTGAAGCAGAAGTTGCATTGTTTAACTCCACTGCAACATACTTTTAAGGTATTTGTGTCGTAACGTCTGTAGCTTTCCCGTGATTACCCAGTTGTGGATCACGACTACGATGCCGTCGTGGTTGGAGCAGGTGGCGCCGGTCTGAGAGCCGCCTTCGGTCTGGCCAACCAGGGATTCAAGACGGCTTGCATCACGAAGCTTTTTCCAACCAGGTCGCACACCGTAGCAGCGCAGGTAAGACGGTTCTCGACCAGGTAGGGTAACAGGTGATTGCTAAAAGCTGATTCTAATTTAAAATTGCGAAATGCCGTCTCTTATTGTCTAAAAAGTTTTGTAGTTAGCACCATTCTCTTAATGCACGACACATTTCAACGGTTATTTCGATGGTTGCTTGAAATGAAATGCTATCAGAATTCGTAATGCATTGAAGCCCAAATAAAGCCATGTGGCATATTATCACCACAAATTTATTTGTTATTTCATGGTGCAGACAGCGCTTTCGGGTGGTCAGGGTCGTCACGCAGTGACCTTGTTGAGCTGATACTTTGATGGTGTCTTTGATGTGAACAACATTAATAAACTTTGTACTTGTTTCGAAAATGATAGTACTAATATTTTGACGGTGGATTAATTGAAAGGTGAGCAAGAGTGCAGGAAAATGGACAAGAATAGACTTAAGGTGGCAGAAATATAGTCATGTTTTGTGTTTGCATGCAACCTTACAACGTAAGGACCTCATGAAAATATATAAAGTTGCAAATCGACTTTTATAAAAAGATCCATTGATAAAGTTTTAAGACAACAGAGGGTCCTGGAAGTTGCCAATATTAACGATGGAATGATTTTTCCAGGGAGGAATTAACGCTGCGCTTGCGAATATGGAGGCTGACCGCTGGGAGTATCATTTCTACGACACGGTGAAAGGGTCGGATTGGCTCGGGGACCAGGACGCCATTCACTTCATGTGTGAGGAGGCACCCCTGGCCGTCATTGAGGTCAGCCGGCTTTTCTTGGCCCTGTAGCACTAATCTAATCTTGTCAGCCCTAATCATGTCTCTGGTAATCTGTCCTAATCAAAAGTGATTTGACAGTCTAACCCAAATCAAGTAGGATGATGTCTTGTAACTCAATCTGTTTTGAAGATATTGTAAAGTTAGCAAATCCGAAACACATTGAAGGAAATCCAACTCAAATTGTTCTTAAGTTAATCTAAAATAAAAGTTTTTTATAATCTAACCCAAACCAAGTCCAAATCTAACCCAAACCCAGTCTGATGATCTACCCGAATCAGGTGTGGTTACCTAACCCAAACTAAGGGTGAGATTATGTAACCCGAATCAGGCCAGGTGTTCTAATCCACACCAGATCCAAATCTAACCAAAACCAAATCTGATAATCTAAGCCAAGGCTAAGATCATCCAACCCAGTCATTTTGAAGGTAATCTAAACCAGTTTAACTTTAAAAAGAAGAGCTTTTTAAAAGTCTGGTTGCTTTTTTACGACGGTTGCTCCGTGTTGTTTTGCAGCTGGAAAACTATGGTATGCCATTCAGTCGTCTAGACAACGGAAAGATCTACCAGCGGGCGTTTGGTGGTCAGAGTTTGGACTACGGTCGGGGTGGACAGGCCCACCGTGCGTGCTGTGTGGCCGATCGAACCGGACACTCTATGCTGCACACACTTTATGGAAGGGTAAGGGACGTTCGGCCAATTTGGGAAATTCTCTGGGTTGGATTTTAAGTTAATTTGGTTGAATTGGTGAATTAAAGAAGTGTGGTGAGAATTAATGTGTGTGTGTTGTGAGTTATGGAGGCATTTTGGAGAGTTATTGTTAATTCGTGAACAAATTTTAAAGATAAATCAATCCAGTTCTAGTTATTTATTAAACAGTTAATGGTAACGTATCTCATATATCCCAGAAGTGAGAAGTACGGGAGGCGCTTTCTTTTCTTTAGGCCCTTGAGCCGTCAATGGACAAATCCCAAGTCCTGGACGTGAGACCAGTGCATTGCAGGGTTTGCCATTTACTTCCCAGTTTATGCCAGTATCAGATTCCACTGCTTGGCGATAGAGGTCGTTACATGGAGTTGAACCCACAGCCGCATGATTATTGACCAAACACATTACCGGTTGACCACCATACCACAGAGTGATTATTAATTAATTAATTAAATTTTTGTAGTGCCTCTTGAAGATATCTATTAAGAAGTGCTTTCTGTTTATCTTTGTCAGAAGGGAACAATTTTCTAGCATTAATAAAAGCTGCATGCAGCAGCATCTCAGGCCAGGAGAAGATGTTAACTGAAGTGACTTTATCTGCAAGATATCTTACGACTGTCATTGATTTTCGAACAAATGTTCAGCACACTTTTCTTCATCCTTGGACGTGCTACGGCGCTATATAAATCGTCTTATCATCATTATTATTATTACCACGATTTGTCTGTTTTTTGGCACAGTCTTTGAAATACGACACTGACTACTTCATCGAGTATATGGCTCTCGATCTGATCTACGAGAACGGTCAGTGCAAAGGAGTCCTGGCACTTTCGCTCGAGGACGGCAACATCCATCGATTCCGCGCCAACAACACTGTACTTGCGACCGGGTATGTTTGCACATTTTCGGTATTTTTTAGGGGTATTTTGAACACCACCACTCAAAGGGTAACACTTTGGGTGGTGATGTTTAAACGACACCTAACAGGAAACTGTCTGATTTTGCTTTGGGAAAGGGAAGAGAGAAGTTTTGTACATTTTTAGTTTGGGGAACTGATACAGCTGAGGATTTGATTGATAAATTGATTGGTTGATGTTTACAACCGAAGAGTTGATTGACAAATTGATTGGTTGATGTTTACAGCCAAGGAGTTGATTGATAAATTGATTGGTTGATGTTTACAACCGAGGAGTTGATTGACAAATTGATTGGCTGAAGTTTACAGCCAAGGAGTTGATTGAGAAATTGATTGATTGATGTCGGTTAGGATTTGATATTCCAGAAAGATGCTACAAAAAAATTAGGGGTCCTCCATGAAGGGCTTCTGCAAAGAGGGGAAGTGAGGGCCGACCCAAATGCCAGCAGAGGGGACGTAGGTTTGCCTGAGGAGTCTGTGGATTAGAAATTAATCAGTAAAAGCAGTTAATGAGTTGTTAATTGGGGTTTGATTGATTGTAGGGGCTACGGACGCACGTACTTCTCTTGCACAGGAGCTCACACCTGCACTGGAGATGGAAATGCGTTGATGGTGAGAGCCGGTCTTGCCATCGAAGACATGGAGTTCGTCCAGTTCCATCCAACAGGTACGACCGGAATTCATCTCAGACAGTAAGGTAAGGTAACAATCGTCTGATGAGATTTGCTGTCGTGGACCAGTCTGCTAGAGTGAGTTCCTGGACTGTTATCAGGTTTCTGTTTTACGATCAGAATTCAGTAACTGCTCGTCTACTTGAGAGCATTTTAGAATCACGAATGGAGTCTGAAGTGGGCTTGTAATGGAATGAATAGGTTTTGTATGCGTTATAGAAGTCAGTAGATTGATTTCTGCAGCTGATGTAGCTTAGTGTTATTGTAAGAGGATATTTGGAATTTTGATTTTATCGTGTTTTGTGTACCGTGTTGTATCGTATGCTGTAACATATACTGTATCGTATTTTGTTAGGTATCTACGGTGCTGGGTGTCTGATTACGGAGGGTGTGCGTGGAGAGGGTGGCTATCTGGTGAATAGCAAGGGAGAACGCTTTATGGAGCGCTACGCCCCGAACGCCAAGGACCTCGCTTCACGTGATGTCGTCTCGCGTGCCATGACCATCGAAATCAGAGAAGGAAGGTATTTGGTTGCGATGGCACTATATAAATTGTAATTGTGAGGCATGGTAGCCGATTGGATAGAGCGATTGGCTTGTAACACGAGGTACATGTTCGAGCCTCCTCCCACGAGGAGGCTCGAACAAAGTTGCCTAAATTCTCTGCTTGTGATAATTAACTGGTATTTGTTTCTTAAAGCCTAATCTGATTTTGCTTACCTTGCTTTGATTTACCTAAGTAAATATTGTTAGCCTGAGACAACAACCCACACCTTCTTAACAACAATGCAGTAATTAATTGTTAATTGTCCGGTTCCAGAGGAGTTGGACCAGAGAAGGATCACATCTATCTGCAGATGTTCCACCTGCCTCCGGAGCAGCTGCACGAGCGTCTCCCCGGAATCTCGGAGACGGCACAGATTTTTGCTGGAGTGGACGTGACGCGTGAACCGGTTCCTGTTCTGCCGACCGTGCATTACAACATGGGTGGCGTTCCAACCAACTACCTTGGACAGGTGAGTTTCTCGGTCTGCCTATCAGAAGGCGTGCTTTTGTTCATTCATTCATTCATTCATTCATTATCACTGCTCTTCCTAACTGACTGAATTTATTTAGCATTTATTAATCGTGTTTTTTAAGCGCTGATTATTTGATTATTCAGTTATTATCATTGTTTTTCATCATCATCATCATCATCATATTATTATTATTGCATGATTCTTCGGTTATTATCTTTGTTTTGCATCATGTTAGTAATATTATTTCTGTGGCCCTGAGAAGGAAGGTATGTAGTTGGGATGGCGATATATAAATCATAATTGTGGGGCATGGTAGCTGATTGGATTGAGCACTCGGCTTGTAACACGGAGTACAGGTTTGAGCCTCCTCTTCTGAGACCGTTACTGAGCGAGTCCTCCTTACACAATTGCTGATCCCTCAATATTTAAAAAAGATGAGCAATTCTCCTTTTCCAGGTGATCCAGCATGTCAACGGACAAGACCAAGTTGTCCCTGGATTGTACGCGGCTGGAGAAGGTGCCTGCGTCTCGGTGCACGGCGCCAATCGTCTTGGCGCCAATTCCCTGCTGGATCTCGTGGTGTTTGGAAGGGCCTGTGCCAACGACATTGCAAAGAAGTTCAAACCAGGAGATCCTCTGCCGAAACTGGACCAGGTGGGTCTGGACGATTGCGATGTGTCTCTGCTAAATTCCTGTGCATTTTGCTCTTCTTTCACGTCTAAAATTCAAACTTCTAGATTTTTCTGATTATTAATCTGAGTTATGGATGCCATGTTTATGTCGAATTTTGGTTTTATATTTTTGTGGGTGAATTTTAGGTTAGATTTATGTGTGCTTGTGGTTAATTTTAGCTGTCTTTTTAGTTGCTATTTTGTTATGGGTTTGTGAATTATTGGTAGTTAAATGTTGGTTAATGTACTAGTAAATTAGAAAATTAGAATCTGATCTAGAAATAAGGTATTGGACTTATAATATAGATGAAACTGTTGTTGATTTGTATGTTTGTTAGAATGAAGGAGAGAAAACTGTTGCAAATGTGGAGGAAACTGTTGTTTTATATGTATGTTAGAACGTGGGTGAGGCAACCGTTGCAAATGTAGAGGAAACTGTTGTTTTGTATGTTTGTTAGAATGTGGGTGAGGCAACTGTTGCAAATGTCGATGAAACTGTTGTTGTTTTCTATGTTTGTAGAATGCAGGCGAGGCAACTGTTGCAAATGTCAATGAAACTGTTGTTGTTTTGTATGTTTGTAGAATGCAGGTGAGGCAACTGTTGCAAACATTGACAAACTGCGACATGCCAAGGGAAGCATCAGCACAGCAGACCTTCGTCTGAAGATGCAGAAGGTCAGTTGTCATTCCATCTGTTCACTCATCGACTAATACCTCGGGCATTACGATAACGGCGCCATAGAAGTCATTAGATTAGATCATAGAAGTAGTGAGACGCTGCTGGCGAATGTTAGATTTTAATGATGTTGTCATGAGGTGTTTGTTCCGTTTTAGGCCATGCAGCAGCATGCGGCTGTCTTTCGTGATGGACCGACCCTCAAGGAAGGATGTGTCAAGTTGGCTGCCATCTGGAAGGAACAGGAAGACCTGAAGGTCAGGTTAACCAAAGCTAACCTAGCCTAACCACCATTAGAATCGTAAATGGTTAGCATATGGCGGTTTGTAACGTGTTTGCACACCTTGCCTCTGTCACCAATCAGCAGAATTTGGTTGCAACGTGAGCTGGAAAGTAAACAACAAGTCCTATGATGAACTGGCCACTAATCCAGGATGTTGGGATGCGTCCATTGCCAACCCAAGGGCCTAAGAAAAGGAACTGCCTTCCTAAGTTACATTACAAGAAATGGGACCTTTACATTCCAATTATAGCCATTGGTTGTGGTAACATTGGATGGCTTTTAACCACTAATCCTTTTGACACCTGTGGTGTAGTTTCTCGTTTGTGTTTTCGCAGTTGGGTGACCGTGGAATGATCTGGAACTCGGATCTTGTGGAGACGCTGGAGCTACAGAACCTGATGATTAATTCTGTGACAACGGCTTTTGGTGCTGAGGCGAGGACGGAGAGTCGTGGCGCTCATGCCAGGGAAGACTTCCCGGTGAGAAGGAGCCGTCTATCGATCTTTGGGATTTTTATCATTTGCTACTATCGATTGCATTATTAAACTGGAGCTACTGAAGTAATTAGCTTTCTATAGAGCCATCTGATGATGTCCAGAGTACTGGTAATTGTAATCGTAGGCTTAAGATTTCTATTGCGCCCAACGAAAGCTAAGTCATGGGAATTAGCTTATTCACAGGCGCTCTGTCAAAACAGAGTCGTTAGGCATAAATGGTTCGGTTTCAGGTTAATTCCGAAAGTGAGGCAGAAAGACTGCGTGGCAGCTATGGTGGGTGATGTTTGGGATTGGAGTGGAATGAGAGATGGGAGGAAGAAAAGGGGGGTCGGGATGGGATTTGTGAAAGAGGAATGTTTTCAGTTTTGAGTGAAAGGCCATTGCAGAAATTGCACGTGTGACTTTGGTAAGCTACAGTAGAATCTGTTCTAGAATCGTCTGGATGAGTATGACTACAGTAAGCCACTGGAGGGTCAGCAGAAGAAACCGTTTGAACAGCACTGGCGTAAGCACACGTTGGCCTACGTCGACATACCTACGGGCAAGGTCAGTTCGCGCTGTGTGGCCAGGTATCTTTTGTCTTTGAATTTCATGCATAGTTTTTCTTCCTTGACATTTAATGGTTTACTTTTCTGCAGAATAAGTGTAATCTCGAGATTTCTACAGCGCCCAACAAAAGCTAAGTCGCTGGAACTAGCTTATTCACGGGCGCTCAGTCAGAATAAGAGTTCAGTTCCAGGTCAGGATCCAAGAGTCAGGCAGGCAGGCAGATGGCTATGGTGAATGGTGTTTGGAAACTGGAAAGCAACTGGAAAGAGAGATAAGGGAAAGAACAGGAATTAGAACAGGATCTGTGGAAGAGGAGTGTTTTCAGCTTTGAGTGAAAGATTTGTGCAGAGATTGCAAGGGGTGAAGTGCTGATGGGTCAGAAATTTGGCATAATTCTGGTGGAAGTTTATTCCAGAAGAGTGGGGAAGCTATGGTTATATTCTTCATGAAGTCTTGGCATAAATTTTCTGCCTCAAAATTTTTGCTACTACACTGATGAATTTTGGCTTTGTGGGTGAGTTTGGATGTGTCTGCATTTGCAGGTGACCTTCACCTATCGCCCGGTCATTGACAATGTACTGGACACCAAAAAGATTCAGACGATTCCACCAAAGATCCGTGCTTACTAGAGCGTGACCGTCGCGCTTCGTTGTCCACACCAAAACCATAAGTGTAACTGGACACTAGATTTCAGAAACTTTATTTACTTAATACATCTCTTTGACACTGGCCTGAAGAGGCCTTTAGTACTCTTCTACGGTCGATTCCATGCCACGAATCTATGTTTAACTTGAGAAAACCTGCTAAGAAGCAACTGGTGTAAAGTCGCGCTGGCGGCAAGATCAGTCCAGCGTAGATTTGGTTGCAGTCTTTGTTGTGTGCTTGCTTAAATATTGGTAGATAAGGTTATGTATGTTGCTTTCTTTTTAGGTTTTCACGTTGAAATAAATTAAATCTCATGCTTTTTTCTGAATCGAATTTTCTTATTTGCGCCATCCTAACTTAATATGAAGTCGTGATAATGCTTATCGATTATCCTAGATCTTAAGGAGTTTTGTGGCTGTTTACCGCAATATTGAGTGTCTTTGTTGATCGGTAATTCAACCATTACAGTTGTAACGTAGTGGTGACGATAGTTGAATTACCCATTTTGTGAAGATTACAGTGTCTGTAGTAAATGTTGATTTAGGTGTTAAATATTCGTATTGCAGTTAAGTCAACAAAATTTGGTTGATCTGTTGAAGGCTTTGTCGTCACTGGTTAACCTTTGGGGTGGTTGAACCGAATGCAGTCTTTTGAACCCAAGTTGGGATCGATGGTTATGGATGGAATGGAAAACCTGGCTGGTAGCAAAGTGCTGGTTGGAGATGACTGAATTGTGGTCAGTTCTTGATTCCTTCGTGGTTGTTCTGCTGGGTTTTTCACTAAAACCTAGCAGCATTAGCTACTAATCGGTGGTATTGATTGTCCTTTGTAGGTCAGTTGCAAGTAGATGTAAACGTTTTTCTGTGTCAACCGTATGACCTCGACCTTGCTCATTTTTCGGTGAAATAATCGGGTGAGATCCTTCACCACTGCTGCCCGTTTGAATGGGTGTCGCTCCAATTAAAGGTCCGTGCGAGCCCGAGAATAAAATCTCGGAAATGAGATATGACCAGGATGCGAACTGGCATCCTTATGTAGCAGCTACGATGTTCGAGGCACTGTTAACTGATGCCTTGAAGATTGTGGAGTAGAAGTTTAGAAATTTCCTCTGATTTTTTTTCACAGATCTAGGTGGATGTCGCCGTTGCCTTAATGTTGTCGATTATGGCCGGTTTCGGCCAGTGTCAGTTGCTAGAAATAAACGGGAAAATGTTTGGCTGAGACTGGTTTTATCCACTTTTTCAGAGATCTTATCTTTTCCCGTTCATTGTGGAATGATGTCCCAAGTGAATTTTGAAAATCCTCTGACGAACCGTCCTGTTGGTTACCTAAGCAGAACTGGTAACTTATAAAGCTTCTCTCGTCTGGCTATCATTAATAACTGAAGTCTTGTCTCAAAGAAATCTTACCATTTCGTGGTAACTCGCACCCAAGGGTGGTTCCAGGGTAAGGCCAATACAGCCAAGTTGCTCCCCAAACTCGGATAGGGCCATGTCCCTCCCCAACTTCAGGTGGGGCTATTGACTGCCCTTGTTTACCCACAGTTACATTGACAAGGCTTAAAAACATTTCGAGATTTCACCACGGTACTACGCAGGACGACAAAAACAACTTTAAAAGAAAATTAGATACTTCTGAAATCAATCCATGTGGTTGGAGGAAAGTTATCAGCTAAGCTTTGTCGATAATACAAAACTTGCTCAATGAGCGCAATTAACAAAACACAACTCCTTGTGAAGAACAGTTATTGCCGTCTTCAACACTTACATGAAACACAGTCGGCAGATCGCAGAAAAACAAATTAAAGAAAAGTATTAAAACATTGAGTACTACAAAATTAATCATCGTTGGTCATGTAATAATTTGTAAAAGTATTTAATAACTTAATATTAGATTAGTTCAGACTGACTAACGAAGCGTGAAAATGAGTACGTTGATATTCCTACAATGAGAAGCACAAATGCTTCGTATAACAGTCTTACAAACGTTGTTTGGTTAGCAACTAGAAAGACAAGGAAATAGATGTAACAGGTTCTTAAAAGCACCAAAAGTCATTCAAAACTGACAAGATATGTTTAAATTAGCAGTTTGTCACAGCCAAAACTGTTTCAAAACACTTGAGAAACCTGTCCAAATCTCGGTTAAGAGTTTCTCCCTACATCAGCTACATCAGTTTTAACTCAAAGGCAAACAAGATTTAAACAAAACTGATGTTTTGAAATAATTTAGACTGAATAATCTTGTTATATTATGCTAAAATTCCCACTGCCAATTCCTCCACGAAAGGCTTAAGGTCTAAAATGACAGTCATTTAGGCCTTTCTGACCAGAAATTGTTAATTCTTGTGATGGTACAATATGACATTAAAAGCTTTTGTAAACTGATAAAACTGATACATTCTGAAGGCATCAGAGCAACAGAAAACTAAATCTCCTTAAAACTAAAAACTTTTAAACAACACCGAAAATTTTAACCAAATCCCACTGAATATCCCACCCTGATTAAAACCAAACATTTTAAACCGAATTATTGAAACCCAACCCACGATAACACCTCTTTTCTCTCTCAGGTCTTCTGGTAACCGGACTTGGTTCTTAACATAGCGTCCTTGGACAAGTTGGGACAACCTCACCGACTTGATGCAGCGCTCGTGAATAAGCTGTAGTGCTTTAAAAATTTCGATTATGATTACCTATAACCATTTTAACTGTTTTCGCAACCAGTTTAAAATGGTTAATAGCTTAACAGCCCAACAGTATTGACTATTAAACGCTTTCACAATATTCACAGTACTCCTAAACGTTTAAACCGTTAATACTTTAAAATGTAACCAATGAACTGAATGATAACCATGGAATGCACTATTCTGCTTTGAGACTCCAAAGAGACGGTTGCTTTCTAGCAACCTTGAGCAAGTTGTCAACACACAAATTGGCTACATTAGAGTGATACTAACTAAACACAAGAAAATAAAAAAACCAGCAGCCCCTGAAAGAATGCAGTTTTAAACAGCAGCTACTGATAAGCAGACAATGATGTTGCTTCCAAACCGACCCTAGCTGTAGAATGCAACAGTACAACAATATATCTTCCACCATAGCCGTCTCACCGTCAACCTACCTGACTCTTGGATCTTGACCTGGAACCGAACCCTTCCTGGCTGTCGATTTCGTTTTCACTGATCGCCTGTAAATAAGCTGGTTCCCGAGTCTTAGCTTTCATTAAGCGCTGTAGAAGTCTCGAGCTTACGGTTATAACTTGATGCTTCATACAGCAGCAACAGCTGCTACAAGGTCCAAGCACAATGTCTACCTTAAAACACACTGGTTAGATCAGTTGGAAAGCCATGTGTGCAGCACCTTTATGAAGTACTTAAAGGCGCCATATTAAGCGTCTTGATACATTCATACATACGTTACGAGTCTAGAAATCATAAGACCAGAAAAAACAACAATAATCCTAAAACAAGAGTTGTAAAATGACCGAAAAATAAATCGAGAAATCTTCCGAGAAAACTAAAGTCATGCAGATAGAGAAAAATTCGATCTAACAAATGAGATACAACGTAAAACTTAGAAAATAAACACATAACATAAACACAATTAGCGGAATCTTCAGAGATCTGGAAATCTAAACAGATGAAAACGTAAACACAAGACTGATTGTTGACGCCGAGGCTTCGCATCTTGAGAAAAGATTTTACAGATTTCCCCATGAAACAATATCACCAATACTAACAGTAATTATCAATGTTATTATTATCTATAATTACTAAAAATTATATAATTACCAAATTGTGGTAGAATAACATAAATACATGGACCTGTATACTTGCATACACGGTGTTTATACATGCATATAGTTGCATGCTTATTACATATTCATAATCACTCATAAACATATATAAATCAATTTATATATTTATATATATTTTTGTAAGCCTTAGATATGTGCTTATTTGTCATACACTGCCCTTTTCACCACCACAATACACATCTGAAAACCTCATAACCGTGTGACGACCCTATTCTGACTAGGTACCACCGGTTCCACGCCCATCGTCTTTCCAGCTACACTGGTTGCCTGTCACTGTCTTCCGCCCGTGCCTGATTTGTTGCCGCTTTGGAAGATTTCGGGTAACCATGGCCACAAGTAGGCGTCGGCCATCGACGAGGCCACCCCAGACACAAAGTCCCAGTTTCTCCATGCCAACGCAAAACAGACGACAAAACAGAACGTCAGGAAATATCGTAACCTACAACGTAATGCAGCAGAGCATTTATATAGCGCCACTACATGTCTGTCAAGAAACACGACTGTAAACTGTAAATTTTAAAGTTTTTTCTACAGTGACTATGACCTCAACCATCTCTCATTTTTCAATGAATTTATCGGGTGAGATTCCTCACCACCGCTGCCCGTTTGAATGGGTGCAGTGTGAACGGGCTTTCAGGAAAAAGACAAGTGGAAATTTCCATTTGATTTTTCATCCGAGTGTCTGTTTACTATTACTAGAAAAGATGGTGAAAATAGTGACAAGGATAAAGAATAACCTGGTGGAGAGGAAAGGGCTGACGAGGCTGGCAAGCGTCGAAAGGAGGATGAGGCAGAACGAGAGGAACGCGAGGATGAAGTTGATGATCTTGGCGATGCTGAAGTTGGAGCCTTCGAGTCCCTCTGTCTGGATGAGCTGCTGATGCTGCTGCTGTTCCACCTTCGTCACCTGTAAAAACCACAGCGAAGACATCGTGATCGTAAACTCAAAATTTCTAAAGTGCAACTTAGAAGCTAAGCGCAGGGCACCAGCCTATTCACGAGCGCTGCGTCATGTCAGTGGGGTTGTCCATAGATGCCATGTCAAGAACCAAGTCTGGTTGCCAGAAGACCAGAGAGAGAAGAGGAGCTGTTAGGTTGTGTTTGATTGTTCCTTCACTGACGGGTAAGCAGTGATTGCTGATATACCCTTCCTGTCTACTGATTTTGTTTTGACTGAGCGCCTGTGAACCAGCTTGCGATTACCCTTTGTATGCACGATTCGAGTAATTCGTGTAAGTCTCGCGTCCGATCGTCCAGGGTGTACTGCATCTTTTCTTCTAGGCTGGCCATCTCCTGCAATCAAAACATGAAACAACATCATTTCCTAAACTGACTCACTCGAAACCCAAACACAAAAATACAATCTAATAAACAAGATTAAGATGCAGTGGAAAATTTAAAAGCTAAACGATGTTCGTAAACACACAGATCAGAATCTTGAAAGATCTGGACATCTAAACAGTTTCAAGCATAACAGCATGACCAATTGCAGAGATCTGAATCTTCAGCTAGAGCACGGTCTGTGCATGGGGACCTCATATGGCCTGCTGTCCATTCAAACGGGCAGCGGTAGTGAAGGATCTCACCTGCTTAATTCACTGAACAACGAGCAGGGTCGAGCCTTATGGTCGCTACAGAAAAACGTGTACGTTTACATTTAAACATCTCGAGAAAAGCGTATCTTCAGCTTGCAGAATTTACGAGGTCAACCGCGTCAAATACCTGCTTAATGTCGGCCATTTCGTGCTGGTGGAGTTCCGTCAGATCGTTGAGTTGCTCTTCCAGGCGGTCACAGAAATCGTGCTCCATTTCCAGCGTCTGTTTCAGATCAGCAAACTCCAGGTGCATCTGCATCTAAACGAGTGACATAACAAGACATTCACATGGCACTTAAACGTAACGTAATAAGGCATTTATATGGCGCCTAAATGTAACGTAAAGAAGTCACTCATATGGCGCCTAAATGTAACGTAATAAGGCATTTAGATGGCACCTTTGCCGTTTACTTCCCAGCTTACACTGGTATCAAATTCTACTGCTTGGTGACAGAGGCACGGTGTGTGCAAAGAACTTGCCTAAGATCGTTACACGAAGTCGAACCCGCAACCACATGATCATTGACCAAACACGTTACCGATAGATCACCGTGACACACTACTAGATTAGATGGCAAATGATTAGATTAGATGGCACATGATTAGATTAAAAGACATAAAATATGAAGAAATAAGAGAAGATTAGTAAATAAGAGAAAAAGCAGAGGAAGAAAACCTTCAGAGCAGCTATTCCGTTGCGGAGTTCGTTCGTTTCCGCTTGGACTTCCTGGAACGAACGTGGAGCGGCCCGGTCCGCCGGAATTGGATGGCCCTTCGAGGGAGAATGCAGGGAGTTGGAACGCTGCTGCTGGTGGCTGGTGTTGTCCTGCGTGCGCTTGTTGTCTGTTGCTTCCAAGGCAACGCCAGACATGTTGTTGTCCATCGAATGACGTGCACTGCAACGAGAAATGGAGTTTAATCAGTAGTAGTCAATATCACTGTCACTATCATCTTATCATCTTATCTTATCATATTATCTTATCTTTTCATCTTATCTTATCATCTTACCATCTCATCATCTAATTGTCATCATCACCAACAATCGTCATCATCATCATCATCATCATCAATGACGTCATCAGATATGTCACATACCTTAGCATTCTTACAGCACCAAACCCAATCCAACCCACGATCCAACCGATGATCAAATCAACGATCCAACCGATGACTAAAGTCATGATCCAACCTACATATCCAAGCCATGATCGAATCCCTGACTCCACCTTAGATTGGAACTATGATCCTAACCATGATCAAATGCATGATCCAACCCATGATCCAACCAACCACAAACACTACGATCCAACCCATTATTGCACATACCCAGGAAGTGACATCACATTCAGTGGCAGCATTCGATCCGATTCGTCTAAGGACCCTTTCCGATCGTCGCTGATTCCTACCAATAAGTAAGATGATCGTACAGTGCATTTTAAATTAATCTCTTCTAACCACGAACTAGATTAGCTACAGATTAGGTTAGATTAGCTACAGATTAGATTAGATTAGATTAGCACAGATTTTGCTGGACTGGATTAAGGTTAGACCAGCATAGATCTGACAGGATTAGCATACACTAATAGGATTAGCACAGATTAGATTAACATAGGTTTGATTTGATTATCATGGATTAGATTAGATTAGTTAATCCTGACCTGTGCTCACGTTGTCCATGCTGCCCAGTCTGTTCTTCAGCATCGTCGCAAACTCAACCGGCTTTGTTACCATCGTCCTAAAATTTATTAAGTATAAAAATAATTAAATTTAACAAGAACAGAAAATTTTTATGTTAAAAATGCTATAAATTGATTATTATAAATTATAAACACACAAGTCTCTTATGACTTATTTATTTTCCAACTTCAATTCCACAAATTGATAATTTTGTAACAAATCTGAAAATCTCTGCAGGTAAACAATTTAGTTAAAACATGAAAAATATGCAATAATCATGCTTCAAAAAACCCTGAAAAAGGAAAACAAGATGACTAAAATTCCCCAGTGCTAAAAATAGATGACTTGTCATGGAAAAACTGAAATCAGGGTGCTAAAAATAGACGACAGAGAAAGCATCATTATACAATCACGTGCTAAATCAAAGCGTTACATAAAGATCAAAAACAAGACTAATGTTAAGTGTGCATGAAAATCAGAATCATGAATCAACGTTAAAACCACGTCATCAAAAACAGGATCATGTGCTAATTTTAAGCCATGCACGAAAGTCGGAAATCATGTTAAATCTATCAGAAGATGCCACAAGCAAAATCACATGTTGTAACACAAAAGCTATGTGACAGAACCAGGTAAAAAAAAGTGGAAAATGATGAAACACATTCCTTTTCAACAGCGTAAGACAAAAGCTTAGAAACCAATTCACATGCAAGTTAGAGTTCTAAAAACGCCTGACTTTTGGAAATAACATGCCACATGAAAAATCGAAGTCTATACGAAAGGCAGACGAAGCAAAGACTAAGCAACCATGCTGACTGCATCACACAGGCTTCATACTTACTCGGTCGTCATGACAACGGGTAAGGCTAACCCACTACACAAGCGAAAACAAATACAATCATTGTAACGTAACTGCTGATTACCAAGGTACGTTACTTCAGCAGTACCAGTCATGAAAAACTCTAAGGCATCACGGCTCAAAATGAAGAAACTGAACACTAAATTGACAGATCCAACTTTCAGGTCATTTGCAATGGTCACTGATAACCATCATAATCACAGTAGTACTAATAATAATAATGATGATAACAATAATAATAATAATAAAAATAATAATAATAACAACAACAACAAAACAACAACAATAATATTAACAATAACAATATCAACAATAACAATAACAACAATAATAGTATTAACAATAACAATATCAACAATAACAATAACAACAATAATAATATTAACAATAACAATATCAACAATAACAATAATAATAATAAAAATAACGATAATATAAATGAAAACAATAATACTAACAATAACAATAGTGAATAAAAAGAGTAATAATAATAAAAACATAATAACAACAAACACTAATACGCAGGCGATGGTGTTTGGTTGGACGTACTTGAGACCCTGTGAGACATTCTTGAGGACGTCCCTTGTGCCACTCGTTCCATGGAGTTGAACCTCGGCCAGTTTCTTCTGGTAAGTCTCGAGCTTTCCCTGAAGCGCCATGATCGCTTGCGTCGATTTCTGATTCTTCTTCTCAAATGCTGACTTTGCGTTCTGCGAGTTCGGACGGTCGGACTTCACCGATTCGAGATATTCGTTCACATTCTCTGAAAATGAAAAAGATGTCACGCATGAGTGACTTCTGGAGAACATAGTGTCATGCATCAGTGATCTCTGTTCGAGAAAATAGACGTCTTGCATGAATATCTCTCTTGGGGAAATAGGTGTTATCATTAGCCATTAATTATATCAAATTCTCCATATTTCACAGGTATCGTTCAACAACGACATCAAAATATGAGTCATGCATGAATGATCTCTAGAGGTAAACAGACGTCATCCATGAGTGATTATAGGATTTAGAGGCATCCGCCAGGCATGAACGATTACATAAATCCGAAATTCAGTAACGAAGGTAAAGTAACTGCTCAGTTTTATCAATGCAATCAATGCGAATCAATTCAATTGACTGCAAATCAAATCTAATCAGTGTGAATCATTTTCAATCAACGTGAATTACTAAGCCTGTGCTACAAGAATCAACGTGAATCAACATGATTCATTTGCAATGAACGTGAATCAGCATGAACCTGCTTGTGCATTCTGTTCCACACGAATCAGTTCCATGGTCTGGTGGATTTTGCGGTGAAGGTTCGCGATGGCCGTCCGTGTCTTCTGAAGGTCAAAGTCGGTGCCAGCTGAGGTCACGGTTGGCGGATTCGCTGCGCCAAACGAAGCTGAAGAACCGGCTGACAACGACTTTGCGTCCTACAATCAGGACACAGATGCTGGGGCTACATAAATGTTATAACATCACATTACATTACAATGTAAAGTAACAGCCAAGTATTTATGTTGCTCCCCTAATAAAATAACAGTGTTAATAACATAATAACTTTTTCAATTATCTTATTACCTAATTATTATTATTATCATACCTGTATAATAATAATAATAATAAAAGTAATAATAATAATAACTGTAACATAATTCATTTGAATCTGGATATTTATATAACACCTATAAAGCACCTCACAAAAACCTAAATCCAAAGCAATGTAACGTAGCTGAACCGATCATTTATATAGCGGCATTTCCAATTAACAGTTCCCGCATTAGTATCTCAAAGACACCATTTCAATCCCTAGAGATGGTGCCACAGAAGTTCTCAGCTCATCGTCATAGTTTTCGTCATCTACCGCATCTGACTTGCGCGACTCCGGTCGTGGACTTGGGTTGCCATCGACAACGTTGATGTCGGAGACTGCCTGGCCGTTGCTAAGCGATGACAGAAACGTTCCGCTGTTCGGAAGAGTTATGCGACGACGCGGCACGTTCTTGTTCAGTTTTCCAGCAGAACTTGGATCAGCGGAAGCCCTGCGCCTGGAAAAAGCAAAATACGCTAAATAAATCAACCCATACAATACAATGTTGTGTGTTAAGAAGAAGAAGAAGAGAATCAGTCCTTTTAGTCACCCCTAGAGGGAGCCATGGATATGAAGCGTTAGCGATTTTCTTAGCCTCGGCATACGAGACCAGGTGGCCAGTTTTTTCCCCTGTGGTCTGATTTCCCCACTGACAGTAATGTAATGTAATCAAAAATTTATAAAGCGCCACTTCGAGGTAAACTCCTCAGAGGCGCTCAGTGTACGGTCTGTGTGCTCATTTCATAGCTGAGTTGGCTGACTGGAACCATTTTCTTCCCAAATACCATTTTTCCCCCAAGGGCAACTGCAGAGAGAATCTAGGGATAAATATTACATTTCTATACATCCACAGTGAAGAGACATCAATCCTTTCCATCTGAGGACATTAACCCTTCAGATCCAAGGACATGACTGTCAGAGCCGAGGACAGTAACCCTTCAGATCCAAGGACATGACTGTCAGAGCTGAGGACATTAAGCCTTCAGATCTGATAAAAGCATTTAATTGAGGACATTAACAACCTCGCTTGGGCATAGGGCGTCAACAATACTCTGCATAACCCCTGTTCGTAGAACCAACAAAGAGGCGTTTTAGAAAAAAAGGGGGTTAGAAATAAAAGGTTAAAAATACTTAAAAATCCGAACAGCAGAAGACCACCAACAACGCAAGTATCAACGGGGCTTTTACATCCAAGGCAACCGTTTAGTCTGGTTCAATAATTAATCACCCATCTCAGGTACATCAACACCCACAGTGGTGGGAGAGGGTGGAGTGGGCCGTCTGCTATTATTCGCCCACCCTACATCTATTCATCACCATGACAATGGCCAAAGAACTGAATTGCTCATTCATCACCATGACAGCAGCAGAAAAATTTAATCATCCACTTGCGAATTCATTCATGTGCCTCACCCAAAACGGCAACAAGGGATATAAGCTGTTGTTGTTTTGTTGCCGTCGTTGTTATAATTGATGTTGTTGTTGCTGTAATTTGTGATGCAATTTAACCAAACTGTTGTTGTTGTTTTTGCTGTTGCTACTGCTGTTGTTGTTGTTTAGTTGTTGTAGTAATTGTTGCTGTAGTTGTTGCAGTTGTTGTTGTTGTAGTTCCTGTTGCTATTTGTGATGCAATTTAACCAAACTGTTGTTGTTGTTGTTTTTGCTGTTGCTACTGCTGTTGTTGTTGCTACTGCTGTTGTTGTTGCTACTGCTGTTGTTGTTGTAGTTGTAGTTGTTGTAGTTGTTTCTTTGTAGTTGTTGTTGTTGCTGTTGTTATTTGTGATGTAATTTAACCAAACTGTGCCTCCTATAATGCCTCTAAAAACCATTTATTTATTTACTAATTTACAAACCTAATCACTGAGGTAGAAATGATCAAATGATAAAAAGCACAGTTACGAGAACGTGAACTAACATAGCTGTTTCGTTTCTTTGCTTTGTCTGGAAGCAGATCCGAGACGCGGCTGAAGCTAGAGGGCGCCCTCTTCTTAATTTCCCGATCTTCCCTTTCCCATCACGCCCTGGAATTGTGCACAATAACGCACCCCTCATAACTGCCTGTTGTCAGCATTTAATTCATATTATTTTATTGATAGGGAGAAAGTGAAATGTAAATTTTTTTAAAGACCAGCATCAATGGCTTCTTGAATCAGAAGAATTTTAAAAGCCTTCACATAATTCTCCTCCTCTTTTTCTTCCTCTTTGTCCTGCCTCCTCTCCTCCTCCTCCTCTTCCTCCTCCTCCTCCTTCTCCTGATTTGATTAAAGTGGCTAATCAAAGAAGTCAGCCGCTGCCTGGCCAGACTTCAGTCAGTCACAGCAACTCAGCCGCTGATGAAATCCGCAAGCCAAGCACTGAGATGCACTAACAAAACACGCAAGACTCGTGACTGCCAAAATTTTCAAAACCAACTCAAATGTAAAATATGACATATTTCAAAAACAATTATTGCAATAGCAATGAAACCGTAACTATGGCAACAAACGGTAATTAGATTAAGCATGCCTAAAATGATGAAAGCGTCTGTAAAACCCAATTTATAACAATTTCGCCGAATCTGAGGAACAGACTGGGGAATGGAGGCGAGTGAATGTAAGGATCCTGCTAGACGAAAATAAATCCGGTTAATAACTTGATCCTCCTAATGTATTTAATGTGATGCGGATTTAAAATCGCTGCTAGAACAATCGGAGATGATTTACTCACGAAATTCTGCCCCTTACAAAGAACACCTCACCGACATCAACACACGCTTGGAAGACTTATTTATTTATTAAAATTTTGAGTTAAGACTTTAATCAAACATGTTTATCTGAGCAGAATTCGTTCGACTCACAGTTCTTAGTAAACGAATCCTCTTCGAGATCCCACCCCACAGACACGGATTACATATTTAACTAAAGATACCGCACTGGTGGGATAATTTTAGCACGTCTTGTCATATATAGCAGTAAATATTAATATTTAAATTTAAGTTTTGGTCTTCGGTTATGTATGTTGTACAAGGTAATTTAAGTAAATTATCGCGACGCTCAAAAGATATACAACCATCTGTCATTATCGTTAGCTTTGCGACTAGCATGTAAAATGATTGGAACGAACATAAATCATTCCTTGCCAACATATTTTCCTCAGTAGTTGTAGGAACTTCTCAGACAGAACTTAGCAAAATTTAATTAAAATTTGCTGCTCTTAAGTTTACTGTAGAACAAATTTTCATTACTGTGACGCCTTTGTTTGAAATGGAACTCTTGACGAATTCCATAGTTTGTGTTTCATACAAAACAATTAATGCACCGGAAGTAAATATCATTACAACACCTATTAGTCAGTATTTTTAGTTTGACCTTCTGACACTGAAAATAATGCCAAGCTTCTTCTTTTCACTAATTAAAAAAATTGAAAGTTATTTTGACTGTATAAAATAAGGCACTTTAAATAACTTAATGAAAACTAATTACAAATTTATGAGAAGGATAAAAGCATAATAGATGTGTAAATAGCAAAAATATAAAGCCAATCACTAGGTGGAATGGTTAGGAGGAATTCCATTAAAAATCCCCAAAACAAGGTAATGTAGATGTCAAAGGCCTTGGCAGCCATTAAATAATTGATAATGTAACATAGTCTCGCGAGAACGCCTTTCACCATATCCATAAATTCTACAATTACGTTATTCGGCGTGCAGACATAGGCTTATGTCGACAGACAGACAGACAGACGGACGGACGGACGGACAGACAGACAAGAACGTGGATCAACGGACAGACAAACGAGAGAAGCATTACTGCGTCTCAGTGGGCAAATGCCTCTGTTAGTTCCAGTCGAAATATATCTTAGTTTAACACAAATACATAAATAAAACCTGGCTACAAAATTTAACAGGCATTGACGCTTAGAAAATCGTTAAAAACTGAAGCATGTTAAAGATGTTTCAAAGCTGTACTGATTTTTTTTAATTTTATGAATGTTAAGTTAGGTAGGATCGACCCCAACAACCATGGCAGCCACACGATGTCGCTAAGAACCATGGATAATACTATGTTCTATTTAGACACCTTTAAAACGCTTCTCGCTGTCGATATAAATTCATCCAAACTCCACAACAAGTATTTCTTATAGGTGTACCCTGTATGAATAAATAATAAAGTAAGGTCAACGTCAATGGCACTAAATAATGGAATTATCGTATTAGAAGACGCCTTTAAAAAAGTTTTCCATAAATTTGGCAACTGCATTCAGTCAACTGTTAACTCCGCCACTGCCTATTTCGGTACTTTGATGCCACAAGATGTCGTTAAACACTGGAACTACTGTAACGGTTTTGGGTGCGTGGAATGACGCCACCGTTAGCTGTCGGGAAAGCCCGGAGGAAAGAACTGAGGAATCACCAGGTGACGGTAGTGGGTTCGAATCCTGGTCGGTCGAACTTGCAGTTCGACTTCGTACAGCACCCGTTCCATAATTAATGGGCGGTTTCGAACTCAATCTTAAACTCCTGCGAAGGACCGGAAGTTGCTTAGATTCTTCCGCCATTCGTTCACCAGATGGCCAAGTATTGTCCGCGGCAGCCGGATGGGCCGCTACCCCCGTCCGCCAACTACTGTAGCGCCAAGAGAGCAATCGTTTGATCGAGCTCCAACTGCGTTCTTTATATAGGAGATACCCGCGCGCTTTTGACTAGGCGCCAACTCTCCCGCGTCCATGTACGCGCCTCTTCTTTCGCTCCATCTATTGGCGGCTCTTCTTCCCTCGCATCGTTCGCGCGCGCGCGCCAACTTAGGCGGGCTTGTTTCCCTCCAAATCCTAGGCGCGAGCGGCAACTTTACGCGTCATCCATCGTTCGGCGCGCTTCTCTTTCCCGCCTACTCCAGCTCTTAGGCGCGAGCGGCATCCATTGCTAGCGGCAATCACCGTCGCCCGGCCTAGCCTAGCGCTCATACAGCAGCCGACATCGATCAATAAAACTATCATAATCACTACTGTATTCGCTTCCCGACTAAGCTCAGTCTTGCCTGGCGCTATAGTAATTTCCGCTACACTACTACTACTTAATCAACTGTGTAACTCAGCCGAAGCCTGTAGTCGTAATCGTAATCGTAATCGTAATCTCGAGATTTCTACAGCGCTCAACGAAAGCTAAGTCGCGGGAACCAGCTTATTCACAGGCGCTCAGTCAAAACAAAATCGATAGGCAAAAGGGTCAAGATCCAGGAGTCAGGCACTCAGACAGTCGGACGGCTACGGTGGATGCTGTTTGAAATTGAAGCGAGAAGAGAGATAAGAGGAAGAGGAAGAATTAGGATAAGATTTCTGGAAAAGAAATGTTTTCAATCTTGAGTGAAAGACCTGCGCAGAAACTGAAAGAGGTTAAATGTTGGTGAGTTCCCATCCACAATGGGAACTAAAGACTCGTTTCTGAATAGTCGATCAGTTGGAACTCTTGTTAGCAGAGGTAGACGCAGAGACAGAGACACATGGAACGACGGAAACAGACGAAGACAGAGAGATTCGCTTTTATCATAAAGAAACGTTTCAACCGATTCTGTAAATTTAGCAACTGCATTTGCTACGCCAATAAGAAGCAGAGACAGAGAGACACGGAGGAAGAGAAGGAAGGAGAGAAAAGAACTGGAGAGGAAAGGAAGAGAAAGGCAGGATGGGGAGAGGAGATGCACGTTGAAGTTTCCAGTATTTTCAATGCCTAGATAGAGATTTCCAGTTGAATCACATTCATTTTTAGTATTTTGAAGCGACTTACTTACTTATTTGCACTGTTGTATAAACAGCCTTTACGTACCTCTTATAAGGCGATTTTTGACCGTAGTAGACGCCTAAGACTGCCACTAGCGACGATTGAGTTTGCTCTGTTTCGACTCCTTTTAAAGGGCTATCTTCAGTTTATCGGTGACATTTCCATTTGAAAAGAGTTTCAGTCTTTGAGGAATTGCATTAAAAAGTCGCAAAACAAGATAAGGTAGACGTCAAAGGTTTTAGAAACCGTTAAATAATGAATAATGCAACAGGGTCTCTTTAGACACCTTTAAAACCTTTCAACCGACTCTATAAATTTAGCAACCACACGTTCGCTTTAATAAACTGAGATAGACGCATTTAAAATGGTTTAATGTAATGTCTTTGGACAACCCCACTGACTTGACGCAGAGCTTGTGAATAAGTTGGTGTCCTGCGCTTGGCTTTTAATTAAGTAGCGCTTAGAAATTTCGAGTTTACGATTACGAACGTAAAAAAATTTATATAGCCCCCATTCAATCACAACAGCTGTGCGATCATTAGTTAGCTGCCGGTTCAAGGCCGTGACCTCTGACCTTTCCCGCCCTCCCCCCACCTCCTGCCCATGTATTCTGGACGAGATCCAAGCTGTGCCTGAACCACTACAGGTGTGTGTTGGAACATCAGTTGTGCTGTCGGAAGCAGGGCGTTTAGTATTCGTATCTTGGCGCCAAGCCAACGCATCAGTGACGATGTTGTCGTGGTCGCCATGGCAACGACGCGGCAAACTCCGCAGGAGCAACCGGGTATCGTCTTCTGTGCTGCCTTCTCTCCTCACTTACTCGCTCTTTGTCTCTGTCTGTCTGTCTGTCTGTCTGTCTGCCTGTCTGTCTGTCTGTCTGTCTGTCTGCCTGTCTGTCTGTCTGTCTGTCTGTCTGTCTGTCTGTCTGTCTGTCTGTCTGTCTGTCTGTCTGTCTGTCTCCCATTTTCTCTATCCAGCAATCCATCCTTGCCGCACGTTTCGTCTCCTTTTTCCTCTCAGCTTTCATTCTCTTGGTGCCCCTCTGTCTGTCTGTCTGTCTCTCTCTCTCTATCTTCCTCTCTGCCTATCTCCCTGCCTTCCTCTTTGTACCTCTCAGCTCCTCTGTCCCCGCCCCTTTGCAATTTTCCTACCTTTTTCTCTGCATGTTTACTTCCCCGTATTGCCACCCTTCCCTCTCCGTGTGCTGACTTCCAAACGAGATTCCAAGGCTGAGCGTCGATGTACCTGCAGCAGAAGGTGGCACCAAGGTGTGCTAGTTCTTGTGTATCTCCGCAGATACACCTGTATTAGAAAATGAAATCGCTGCCGGAGTTTTCGCGTCACAGATAGGATCTGCCCTTTCACCGTCACGGCTTTTAATTTCGTCAGGAAAATGCCCGGAGAAGAACATATCCGTTCTTGTTTTATTTTCTAAGGAAATAGGTCGTTCTACTGAATCTCTCCTCGTATAATCCTCGTGAAATCCTCCTCGTCTGTTTTGAGGAAGGTTGAATCTCATCTCAGATGAGATTTCCGATCGTTTTAAATTTATTCAAAGTGGATTTCTGTCGTTTAAGGCTTTCTTTCGCCAACGACGTTTCAAATATTCAGCTGTTGGAAAAGTGAATTTGTCTTCGATTGGTTTCAGCCTAAATTCTTGGATTATGTTTCGCCGAGGATTAGAAGGTTTGTGTAGTTCCTGTGCACCTTCGAATGACGTGTGTTTACTATCAACCTGTGAATAATAATAATAATAAATTAATAATAATAATAATAATTGAAGATCTTTCGAAGTCTCCTGTCAGACATGTCGCTATCTATCGCCCGCAGAACGCTACAGTAAGCTAGTCTCTCTGACGCAGATATCGTGTGGTGCCTAGAAATTTACTAGAGTTTTATTTAATTACGTGAATAGGATTAATACTGTGTTGTGTTTGCGTTTATTCGATCCATTGAACCATTGATCCGATCCATTTCGATCCTATTTTTTCTTTACCTTTACGTGTTACGTGATTCTGGCGCTACAGAAATCGACATTAGCGATGATGTTCCTGCGCAGACCTAGATCCGATCGCCCAGCATCCGCTGATCAGTTGCCAAGAACGCGAGGAGCCTCGAAGCCTTCAAGGACGAGGTCAAGGACAACAGAGGACTTCGCTCCAAGGTCCCAGACCATTCCAAGGTCGCAGACCGAACGAGGTCACGCCAGCGAACCGGAACTGGTCGCGGAGAATGAGGTCACGGACCGTGGCCATGCCAGCGAACCGGAACGAGTCGAAGACCGAATCCGTCTCCACGCTGTCGTCAACGCAGTGGGCCTCGTCGAGCTGAAACTAGCGAACCGTGACCTGCGCCGCGTTCCGGATGAGTTGTTCAGCCTCACTCGAATCGAGATGCTCGTGCTGAGTAACAATAAACTCCAGTCTCTTCCACGCGCCATCTGTCGCCTGTACCGACTGAAACTGCTCGACGTCAGTCACAACGACCTGCGTTCGATTCCCGATACCCTCTGCAACTGCACCCAACTCACCGAACTCTACCTCCATCGCAATCGCCTGTCGTCGCTTCCACGCCAGGTGGCGCTGCTCGCCCAGTTGCGCTCGCTGCGGCTCAGTACAAACGCCTTTGAGTCACTTCCGGTCGAGTTTGGCCAACTTCCGGTTCTGCGAAGACTCGATCTTTCGGATAACAGTCTATGGTCGTTGCCTGAGTCGTTCGCCAACCTCACCCACCTTCGCCAACTCAATCTCTCCGACAACGCCTTCACCGAATTTCCGCTTCCGGTATGTCGCCTTCGACGACTAGAACTGGTGGACCTCAGCCGGAACAAACTGCGGAACGTTCCAGACGAACTGGAACACGACAAGAGTCTCCAGGAACTGAATCTATCGTCGAATCTTCTCGATGCTTTTCCCGGCGTCGTCTGCAACATCCGGGGTCTCACTGCCCTTGACCTTTCTGAAAACAGCCTCTCCGGGGTCTCCATGCGACTGGCCAAGTTGCCTCGTCTCAAGGTCCTCCTGCTGAACCGGAACTCCATCGAACACCTGCTCGACAACCTGCCCGCCGTCGAGAGACTGGGCATCAGCGAGAACCACCTGCGATCGTTGTCCGTTTTCAACATGAAACGGTTGCGGGTTCTCGAAGCGAGTGGAAACCGGTTGGACACGATGCCACACGGGATCTACAATCTTCCGGATCTGGAGATCCTTCGCCTCTCCGGAAACCGGATCAGTTACATCTCCCAGGACATCGTTCTTCTGAGACGACTGAGGGTCCTTGACCTGAGCAACAACGTTCTGAAGTTGCTGCCGCAGGCGATCGACGAGATGGAGAACCTTGAGAGCCTCGTCATCTCTGGGAACAATGTCCGGTTAAGGAGGCGTCCTGTTGACCAAACAGCCTACCTGCTCACTTCCGCTGATCCGCCGGACGAAATCCAGGACGGGGCGATCCACAGCCGTCTGGTGCAGGCGCTTAGGAATGATGGAAGATCATTCAAGGAGGACGGCTTGCATCCTCCTTGTCCTTCTCCTCCTCAGGCCAACGGGTACATTGCGAAGGGCTCATCTCCGAAGGGCGCCAACCTATTCCAGCGCAAGAAGAACAAACCAAAGCACCATGTCAAGCAGATGGATCCAGTCCACAGGACGACGAAGGACCTTGGACTGATCCGATCGAGGGAGTGGCTGCTATCGGACCAGTCCAATTCAGCTCCAGTTCGTAGCTTCTCGGACAAGCCGACGGTTGAATCGAGCAACCGGAAGAGGTCCCCGAGGGTAGAAGATCGAGGGGATCTGACTGATCGCGAGGCGGTCCTTATAAGCAACCCTCTGTCCATCGCGGAGTTTACATATCCGGTCGTCCAGTCTGATGTCCTCGAACAAAGAAGAAATGACCTCGAAGGTGTACTTGATCTTACAGGCGCAACTATCGAAATGCGTGAAGGACAAACCTCGAGGGGGACTCAAGGCGGCAAGCATCCGGCGAGAAGTGGCCGTATAATGGAACGAGACGCACTGGACCGTGACGGTCAAGGCCACTCTTTGTCGGACATGGACAATGTGAGTGATACGGTCACGGTTCACGACGCAATTGGAGATGAACTGTCGCTCAGTGATGAGGACTTCGAGTTCCTACCGCTGACGATCAAGGATGACAAACTGATGCGGGTAGCGGGAGAACTCGAAACGATGCTCAGCAACCAGCTGCTGCAACCGATCATCAGCGGATCTATCTTCAAAAAGAGGTAAACTCACCTTTACACACCTGCACGAATACAGGTATACGATACAGGTGTATAAATAAATACCAGTTTCACATACCAGCATAATGCAGGTTTTTAATACAGCTAGGCCTGTATCAGACAGGTATACAATACAGTTAGGCTATGCATACCTGTAATAAGTATAACTGATTACATACGGTACAGGTATGTATGCACGCGTTCGGGTAAAACTAACTATGCATTGATTTCAACTATGACATGATGACGAATGATGATGATGATGACGACGACGATGATGACGATGATAACGATGATGACGACGACAGTGAATGATGATGATGATGATGATGATGACGACGACGACGATGATGAATGCATATTTCCAGCGTCAACCAGTCGGGCACCCTGCGAACCCTGAAGGGGTTGACTGGCGACTCGTTGACGTCATCCCACCCAAAGCGACCGGCCCTGCCACTGACCCCTTCGTCCTCGAGGGCTCCAGGCCGTTCCAGCTTCTCCCTCGAAGACCTGCATGCGTCCCACCAGAACGGAAGTCTACTATCCCTCGGAGGCGGAATCCCAGTTCTACGCAGCCGATCGGATGTGTTCCAGGTCGGACCCTCTGGAGGGTTCTTCCGCTCGTCCTCCAATCGAGGTGTCAACATCTACTTCCCAAGGAACGCAGTCGAGTCCAACATCACCATCACCATGCAGGTAAGGGTAATACTCAGGTAACCAAGACAGATAAACAAAACAAAGGTAAACAAAACAAGGTAAACAAAACAAGGTAAACAAAACAAGGTAAACAAAACAAGGTAAACAAAACAAGGTAAACAAAACAAGGTAAACAAAACAAGGTAAACAAAACAAGGTAAACAAAACAAAGTAAACAAAACAAGGTAAAATTCAAGTATATACTCAGGTTATAACAAAGAGAAGTTTTAAAATTCAGGTAAACAAATTCAGTAAAAGAAAGTCAGGTTTAATAAACATCAGGTGTAGAAATCAGACAAAATTCGTGTTAACTTCGGATAAAAAAGGCTGGTAGACAAAATCAGGTACAATAATACAAGTAAACAAGTCACGTAAACAAATCCCGGTAAATAAAGTCAGGCAAAAAATCCAGGTGGGCAAAGAAAAATCAGGTAAAATTCAGATAAAAATTCAGGTGGGCAAAGAAAAATCAGGTAAAATTCAGATAAAAATTCAGGTAGGCAAAGTCACGTGAATGATGTCAGACAAATAACCCTGGTCATCTGTGGAGGGTCACTTCATCAGCTGATGGTTATCTGTGTGGTGGTCATTCAGGTTGAGACGATCAGTGGTCAGTTCCTGGAGGAAGCCAAGCATATCGATGGCTCTCTGTCCACTCTCTTGTCCGTCGGTGACATTGTCCACGTGACAGATGACCATCGAGTTGACCTGGAGAAGTATGTGACGCTGACCATTCCATCTCCGTCTGGACTGACCAGTGGTCATTTGCACCTGCTGACCTTCAAGGACGATTACACGTGCGTTCCCTGCGCCTACAGCTACAAGGTCTTCCACGGTTTCATTAGCATACGCGCCTGGCAATTCTCAGGGTAACTTCTAGATTTCTCATTCATTCATTTCCTCTCTCGCTCCTTCCTTTTCTCTCGCTCATTCCTTCCTTCCTGCCTTCTTTCCTTCCTTCTTTCCTTCTTCCTTCTTTCATTCTTTCCTTCCTTCCTTTCTTCATTCCTTCCTTCCTTCTTTCATCATTTCATTTGCTCATTCATTCAGTATTGCTCATTTTATCATTTATCCACCATCTACGATCCATCCATCCATTCATCCATCCATCCAATCGTCCTTCCATCGATCCACCCAACTCGAGATTTCTACAGCGCCCAACGGAAGCTAAGTCGCGGGAACCAGCTCACTCACAGGCGCTCAGTCAAAACAAAATCGATAGGCAAGAAGGGTTCGATTCCGTATCACAATTCAAGAGTTAGGCAGGCAGGCAGGCAGGCAGGCAGGCAGGCAGGCAGGCAGGCAGGCAGGCAGGCAGGCAGGCAGGCAGGCAGACAGACAGACAGGCAGGCAGGCAGGCAGGCAGACAGGCAGGCAGGCAGGCAGGCAGACAGGCAGACAGACAGGCAGGCAGGCAGGCAGGCAGACAGGCAGGCGGCTTCGGGTTAGTGTGGTGTTTGGAATTGGAAGGTACTGTCTCTGAAAAATCGTTTCTTCTTTTCCCTTTCTTTTCGCCTGTTTTTCTAATTCTTCTCCTGAAGAGGCATCTTCCTAATTTACCGTTTTGTGTTTGTTACAGAAAAGGAGCCGTCGTCACTAAGACGAGCGACAAGTTTAAGACCTGCAGGGCCATGGAAAGACTTCTCCAACTGATTTCGGCCAGAACCAAGGCATTTCTCTGACCCAAACAACGACTATAATCTAATCTAATCTAATCTAATGACTTCTATAACGCTGTTAACCTCGTTCACAAGGCATCAGTCGATGGCCTCTTACTGTTAATTTGAGACAAAGGAATCTCTACTGTCAATGCTTATGAATATTTATTATCAGACCCTAAGCATCCAGTCAACGCCAAACTTAATTACTCATATCTGAAACCGAATATGGAATGATAATATGCGTCCGACTGCCTGACACCTGGATCTTGACTTAAAACCGAACCCTTTTGCCTATCGATTTTGTTTTGACTGAGCGCCTGTGAATAAGCTGGTTCCCGCGACTTAGCTTTCTTTGGGCGCTGTAGAAATCTCAAGATTACGATTACTTGTTTAGAACCACGCGTTTGTTACTGATTGACGCGTCACGTGAGCGCTTATATATATACATAAGCTTGCGGCTCCGCCCATAAGTCTCACCGGTAAAGGGATTCGATACGTGAAGCGCGGTCGCGTTTTCGCCGATCCCACTTACGTTCAGGCCATACGGTCGCTATAGAAAAGCACGTACACTTTCGTTTTACTCTATTCTGTTAATTTAAGGTCGAGGTCAACGACCCTGACAGCCACAAGATGTCGCTAACACTCGATAAATGCAAATATCTCTTTGGACAGCTTTAAAACGTTTTCCACCAACGCTACTCTGTTACTGAGTGTATTATCTTTAACCCGTAAACACCTCAAAAATGGAGTTGAACGAGGCTATAAATAAACAAGAGGCGTTTGATCGCACGTTAAGTAATCAAAAATCAAGGGAAGGTCGACATTAACGGCCCTGGTAACAACAAGATGTCACCAAACAATGGAAACTACCACAAAGGAAGGTTGTATGGTAGGGTAACGTTAACGACCCTGGAAGCCGTAAGGTTGTTCAACACTGCTTAGGAGATCATCCAGTAAAGGCGTCCGCAGATAGGGGAGGGAGCGATCACTCAAATACGGTCAGAGGGAGGCGCTACCCAAATGCGGTCAAGGGGCGGGATCACCCGAATGCGGTCAAGGGGCGGGGTCACCCAAATGCGGTCAAGGGGCGGGATCACCCGAATGCGGTCAAGGGGCGGGGTCACCCAAATGCGGTCAAGGGGCGGATCACCCGAATGCGGTCAAGGGGCGGGGTCACCCAAATGCGGTCAAGGGGCGGGATCACCCGAATGCGGTCAAGGGGCGGGACTAAACCCAATGCAGACGTCCGCACCTAAATACGGTAGTTATTTCTGTACGGCCTGTGCCTTGAACATCAATTTCAGTCCGTCTGTTCTGCGTTGGAGCTGAGGTCCCTTTGAAGGACGACGAAGATGATGATGATGATCACGATCATGAATGATCATGGTGACGATGACTGAAGAAAATTAGAAAACATATTGCACAAATGAATGTTCCGAAGTAAAAACGACACCATTTGCAACACACAATCAGTCCATGAAATTCCATTTAATAATCATATTTCCAGAAGAAATCAAACCACAGACATCGTCAAACCTCCTCTGACCATCGCCAGGGACACAGTCACTGGAAAAAACTGGGAAAAAACATTTCCAAAATCAAGAGAATCATTCAACACACGATAATACAGAAAAACACCCCAAAGGGCAAATCACTGAAGGTCTAACTCTGGTGACACCGCAGGTCAACACCTCAAAAAGAAACACAAAATCAAACTGTCCACGGCCACTCACGTCCTCACAAACCGACGACAGTATCCCCTGAAACCTGGGATTCTGTCCTCACAAACCAGGGACACAGTCCCTACAAACCGAGGACAGTATCCTCTGAAACCTGGGAATCTGTCCTCACAAACCAGGGACACAGTCCCCACAAACTGAGGACCGAATCCCAACAACCAGAGCTCCTGTCCTCACACTCGACGGTTTTGTCCCCGTAAGCAGATGAAAAACAATGCAACTACAAAACGGTTGACAGTAGTCCTCTGATAAAACAACCCTCCGACAAATCCATCCCTAAGAGACGACGCTAAAACTACACCGAGTCCTTTCAATTTACAGATCTTTGCAAACAACAAAAGCTACACAAAAGAAGACACACATACACAAACAGAAAGATATACAAGACAGACAAAAAGATCTACACAGAGAGACAGACAGAAAGACATATATAGACAGACAAATAAACGGAAACAGAGTAAAACCAATAATTCAAGAAGTGCTGAAGATGCACTTATTGCATGGAAAAGCTGTTTTAAAATCGGAAAAAGACGAGATGAGAAAGCGCTGAGATGACAAAATCTGAATTTACAAAGAGCCAAATTCCAATTCACTCGGTCAAACGGCGAAGAACCACCAACTAAGAAACTCAAGCAGACAATGAAAAACCAACTTCCACAGGATGAAAAGGACTAACTAAAAAATTCATTAATTAATTCATTAATTAGGTAAATCAACTAATCATTCGATCAATCCATCAATTTGTTCAAGCCATCAATTCGATCAATTAATAATCCACCAATTCGATCAATCCATCGATTCAATCAATCCATCAATTTGATCAATCCATAGATTTGATCAATCCATCAATTCTAAAATATCCATAAGCCGGGGCTAAACACAGACAGACACAGAGGTGGTTGCAATCCGACAATAATACAGCGTCACCTAAGGAAACAACTTCTAAAGCGCCACGATCAAATTACAAAGTAAAGTAACATAACTGTCGTCCATCTTCGACATACATCATCAGTTTAAGCTGCACTTTCAGTTTTACGAAAAAAATGCGCTATAAAAATTTTGCAAAACGCATACTTACATCATGCATGTACATGCAATCGACTGGGAATGAACCCAGAACTCGACTGACTCCAGCCAAGGATCCAACTCTACGAGGCCACAAAACATTACAAGATCATTACGCGATCCCAACGGCCATAACCAGGACTTTCTGCCTCCAAAAGGAGCTACATAAATCTCAGACTAAAGACCAGGGAATACGACTGAAAACCTGGTAAAGAACAAATTGAGAGCGGAAAAAGGCAGTCGAAACTGGCCAGTCGCCTGCATAGTGGAAAAAAGGATCTATACAAACTCCTATACGATGCGACATGAAGCGAAGACAAAACCCAAAATAAAGCCCGCGTGATCGGCCGCCAGGTGGCGCCTCTGCACAGTTCGCTTCGACTACCTAAGAACGTCACTAACTCCTAGAGTCCAGAATATCGTCGGCGCTCCCGTCCAAGCGAGGCGTCGAAACCGGTGGAAACGGCTGGTCGCGCGTCTTCTACCTCCTCCAACGAGACTGCTCTTGATCGCCTGCAGCGACCGTTGCCAAGGGACTGTCGCCATGGAAACCGTTCATTCGTCGTCCGTGTCATCGTCGCTGGAGAGGCCTTCGCCGGAGGGGGACGTCCGCGAACCGGGGACGACTGCGGCGGCGGCCGACTGGACCATCTGGGCAAGGCTCCGGTAGCGCAGGAGCCACTCGTCCACCATCTGACGCACGAGGATGGGGGGCTTCGTCAGGCGTTGCTTGGCAACGAGAAGGCCGCCCTCTGTGAAACAGCAGTCGAGCCAATCACTCAGCAGCGACTGCTCATGTCCAATCTGCAAATGACAGCACAATCTCATCCTTAATCTCGTCTGTGTCTTAATCGATTCTAATCATTAATCTAATCTAATCCTAAATTTGATGTCATTTGGGGGACGGTAGCCGATTGGTTAGAGCGCTCGTGGGTATGGGTTCGAGGGGGACGTCCCCTTAGACGGTTACTTGTAGGGACCTCAAACAAGTCCTTCACTCACAATTGTTCAGCACCGTCGATTGATACCGTGTCATTAAACATTGGCGCTTAATAAATACAGAAATAATAATAACAATGATAATGAATCTCTAACATTTGTCACCATTTAAATAAATATAAAAAATAAATATTTTCATTTAATATAATTTAATATAATTTTAATATAACATAAATAATAAATACTTATAAACAAATAAATGTGTTAAAATTTATTTTTAAAAATTTTCAAATATAAAATCTAAATATTTAAATATCATTTAAATAAATGATCTTAATTAGCTGCGTTTATCCGTGCTCCCCAAAGCATCAATCCTACCTCGGACGGCTGAAGAAAGTGGATGGGGAGAATTTTTCCCTCGAAGTCCATCAGCGGAAGATATGCGATTGGAACGTCGTTATCATCATCGTCATCATCGTCGTCGTTGTTGCTGATGTTCGCCTGGGCTCCTGTGCTACCAAAGATGTCTACCTCCATCGGAACGAGGGCAGCGAAATGGCCCCGAGTGTAGCCGAGAGCGATCGGAACGTGCCAACAGAAGGACTGCTCCCAAAACAATGGCAGGTAAACGCCTACAATACAGTATACAATACACGTCGGAATACAGTTAAATAGAATGCAGTACTCATCCAATATGACTTCTCTAGCGCTGGTCGTTATCATAATCCCCAGGCATCAGTCGATGGTCGCTCCAAGTCAAAATCACAGTCAAAATCATAATCTGTTGGAAAAGTCTGGTAGAATTCCAATAGGTCTAATCTAATCTACCGACTTCTGTAGCGCCGTTATCATAAAGCCCAAGGCATCAGTCGATGGTCGTTTCAAGTCAAAATCATAATCAAAATCATAATCCTTTGGAGAAGCCGGGTCAAATTCTGAGAGGTCAGAGAAACCAGAAGCCAGTCTACAGAGGGTAAGGAAGTTGAAAGAGATGCCTCTTCAGTTTAGACCTGAATAACATCAAAGAATTGGCATAATGGACAGAACTGGGCAGTGAATTCGTACCCTGAAACCGAGCTAAGTCGATGTTGTCGCCGTGGTAACTCTTGACGAACTTAATCCCATAGACGATGATTGGCCGTCGGAGAATGTGAGCAAGTGCAAAGATATGCACCTGTTCGAGAGAAGCACCTGCAACAATCAAAACATCAGACCATCAATCAATCAATCCTCAGTGTAGTCAATCAATCGATGGATCAATCGATCGATCCATCAATCAGTCAACCAATCATTTCAATCAATCAAATCAATCAATCAGTGTAGTCAATCAATGGACGCTTTGCAAATGTATAGCGCCTCTTGAACTGAAACTGATCAAGGGGAACCAACTCTTGTTGAGCCTTGCATAAGACCAGTGCTTTGCTCAAAGGTGGTTGTTCTCAGCGGCTGTTCCAAAGTTTTGGAATACACGGCCCAGTTAGGACATGTCATTATGAAGGTGCTATTTAAATAACCAGTTACATTACCCTGTATGTCTGTACTCGACTACTGACGCCACATAAATTATTGCTTAAAATAGGTTAGAAAACATAATTCAAGAATCATCTCTTCACTGCCTCAGCATGACAACCGTTTGGAATATGAAAAGCGATCACCCGAGTACGAAACACAATTCTGCAGCAACAGGGGTTGATACCTCTGACCTTTGAACTGACCTGGTTGACTGGCAAGGCTGAGGAGTTCCGCCCACTCCTGTTCCCACTGACTCTCCTCGAGAGTGAAGTTCAAAAGCTCTGCTTCAATTGATTCCGTCTCCTTCCAGCGCCGATAAAATCTACAGAAAACACACAGGATTGCATAGACATTACGCAGGTATTTGACAGCGGTTGTGCAGAAAGCAGTTTAGCTGATGTTATGAAGGCATGTGACAATGTTCAAACCATTACTCATCCTATCAGTAAACAAGGTACCTGATGATAAGAAGGTACTTGACATTAATCAAGCAGTTCTAGCGGTAAGCAGTTTAGCTGATTTTAAGGAGGCATTTGACAGTGATGAAACAGATTTTTCCAGTGTTTGAGTTATGCTCAGCAGGTAATATCAAATTTCAATCAAATTTGCTTGCAATGCACTCTCAAATTTTTACCCAAGGAACAAATGATCCTTTAGCTTAAAAAAATAACACTGGAGAAAATAAAAGAATATCTGAAAGAACCATTTAAATGTTCAACTCCCTTCACAGCAAGAATTACCTAAACATTGTGAATGAAATGAGATACTGCATTCTGCATCAGTACTCCAGAACAATAATACAGAACTCCGAGGCGGTGGATATCTGTAATAATAACACCGGTCTCTACCCTATACATTCCAAAGCAACTTACTAAACAACAGAATCCAACACAGAATAGACTGCACAAACCAAGAAATCCTAAAGTGAAGGCTCAAGTGATGGTTACTACAATCGAAGACTTACAACATTGCTCCCTCGTTCAAACTGTCGGCAAGGGCACGTCTAAGGGTGTTGTCGCGGTCCATGATGCCCCAACACGCCTGGAGGACCGAGTCCAGGAGGCAATCACCAGCCGTGCGGTTCCAGAGGGGGTAGAGTCGGCTGCCGAGCCGGTCCGTGATCTCCGAACTCCAGTTAATAACCGGTTCATCGTCCTCAAGTTCTAAAAAGGTTGATTGACTGATTGACTGACCGAGTGACTAATGCTTGCCTGTATGTATGTATGTATCAGGTTATTTATATAGTGCCTTTTAAGAATCTCACAAACATGCTAAAACATGGCTATCTAACAATTAAAAAGGTGCAATTTAATAAGAGTTGAAAAAGTTTCTTGGGCTGTTTCTTCAGGAAAAGTAAACATTGATGGTCAATGGATGATCAACGTGAATCAATAATTCAAAATCGACTGATCAGCTGCAAATCAATCTGGCCAATCCAGCTGAAGGGTCAAGTCCAAAATATCAACAATCGGCCATCAGGACACAGTTACTACAATCATAAAATTTCCCAGAAATCTTAGGTCATTTGATACAAACCTTTCTGAACGTTGCAATCGAGTAGTTCTTCAAAAAGCTGCTTTCGAACTTCATTCGGCAAATCTTCTACATCTGAGGAACGTTAGATGAAATGCAAAGTAATGTAATAACATGCTGTAATAAATCATTTAAACAGCACCAAGTGAAGAAAATTTGATGTTACGAATTGCCTATTCACACAAATATTCCCAGCTACATTCCATTACACTGTATGTATGTATTTATATATGTATATATCTATTTATGTATGTATATATCTATTTATGTATGTATATATCTATTTATGTATGTATATATGTACCAATCCATGAGAAATGTGCACACGTCTTTGCCACCGGTTTGCAGACCAGAAATCTGCAATACAGGGTGGAGAACCGATATAAAAAGCACCCCTGAAGCAATGGCAGATTTTGTTAGCCATGGGAGGGCGGTTCGTCCCATGCGCCCCTCTTGGTCATATGCTGGCACCCCTCAGACCAGACCCATGGACTGCCAGAATGTGGCACCCCTCTGGAAATGCTCCAATCCTGGAGCCACTACTGCCCTGAAGACTAGAAATAAGTGCACAAGAGAGTTACAGAACGAAGCGTACCAGTTGGAAGAGCAAAGGTGGAGTAGTCCGTGAGAAAATAGCAGGGGAAGTCACCCTTCCTCTGGCGCAGTGCCCGTGCGATGTCCCTCACGATCTCGGCGGCCAGGTCCGGCGCCACATACGAAGGCACTCTCTTGCGCGCTTTGCTCGTGGCCTCGGGGGTCGCAAGGAGTGCCGACAGGATGTCCTCCCGGTTGAAGCGAAGGGCGAGGTGGATCAGGGTGTGGCCGACCGTGAAAGCGCTCGGCCGGCTGAGAAGGTCGCTCTCGTTGGCCGTCAGTTGCCGGGTCGGGTCGCCGCCGGACGCGAGGTAGGCCTCGACCGCATGCGGGTCACCGTTGACGACGCCCTGGCAGGCGTTCAACCAGAGCCAATTGAGGTCACGGAGACGGTTGCGGAACTGGCGCATCTTCCGATCGTCCTTCTTCCGGATGTTGCTTGAGAATTCTGTCGCGATGTGTCTGTCCAGCTGCTGGTGATAAATGCTTGGCGAAGCAGTGGCGCCACCTGGGTGAAAACTCTCAATCGTGTCGACGAGATTGTGAATCGAAGACGCAGGAGATCTTTTCTTCGTGGCAAGCATGCTCCCACCACCACCGCCGCCTCCAGACGACCGATTCGACTCATTTTCCACCTTCGGCGATTTCTCCTTCTCCGCACCGGCCGCCGCACCATCCGACCGTGACCGCGGCATCCCGCACAGGACACACTTGATTGAGCGCATCCAGTTTTCGTACGTGCAACTTCTGCAGGGCCATTTGTTCGGGATCACGGCCGACTTCACAGCTGCGGCTACGGCGCGGTTTTTGTCATTGTTGATCGCCTTGGCTGCTTCCGGGGAACTCGGAGAATTCTTAGCAGACACGCCCGACTCGGCAATGTTGACGTCGATGGACAGGGGCTGCGTGGGGCTGACAGAACCAGTGGAGCGTGGCCGCACCATCAGACATTGCGTGCATTTGGTCGCCTTGGGCCAGTTGAGGTACGTGCAGGTCTGACACGTCCACTTCTGACTCGCTGGGTCGCTCGCTCGCGGCTGGCTGCTCGTGGAATGGCTCGAGCACGGTCCTAGCGTGTCGGGGTAGACGAGTGGCGCCATCTTGTAGATGTCCTGTTCAACCGGGGCATCCTCGTCTATGTATTGGGGCGGCCTCGGCGCTCGGCAGAGAACACATTTTTTGGTGGCTGGCCAATTCTCGTAAGTGCAATATGCGCATGACCATTTCTGGCTTCTGGTCAAGGAGTTCATTTTGCCCCAAGTCCAGTCACTAGCGTAATACAGACAGCACCGTAATAAAATCTAACGTAACATGTAATCTAACATAATGACATCTTAAATATTATAATATCAATAGTAATAATTGTAATTGTAATTCCAAGATTTCCACAGTGTCCAATGAAAGCCATGTCGCGGGGTCCAGCTTATTTGCAGTGGCTCAGTCAAAACAAGATCGATAGGCAATAATAACAATAAAAAAATAATAATATAGTAACTGGTTTCATCAAAACCAACTCCTAACCAACTATTGACCATGAGTAGATGTTGTGTAAGGTAGATCTACCCGTTGGTCTTTCTGTAAATCCTACATGAAAGCCAATAATTACGCATCCTTGACTGAATGCCTGGCTAGCTGGTTGGCTGACGGTTCTGCTTCGCCATACGTAACAAACTTAAAACAGGTCAAAGTTCACCACAGCTAATTAACATAAAAATATTCCATACTACCCTACACAATTTCTTCAATTTCTTCCTAAGCTGGGTTGCAATAGTAACAACTTACAACGTAAACTTTACCATTGTATTTAACAACGACTGTGCTACATAAACTCCGCTAAACTGTTTAGACAAAAGTTCTAGATATAAACAAAGGGACATCCCATCATCAGCAATTCAAACACAAAATCGCAATTTCCTGGGAATTTGTGACAGTCACTGTTTTTCGAGGCCAGCAGAACTAGAGCCCGGAGTCAGCCAGACACGCACTCTCGACGTGAAACCCCGACCAAAGCTGACTCACTGTTTTCCACCCACGAATCTTTTATATGCAAATCAGCATCTCAATCCAAAACAACAGAAAAATGACGAAACCCGCGTCAAACAAAGGTAAGACGCAAATTATCCAACTTACGGCTTTCTCGGTCAATTGTTCGCTGAGGGCATTAAAAAGCATTAAATAAATGCTGTTCAATTTAGACGTTCTTCTGGTTTTCCGATTTCTTCGCTACCGTTCAGCGTAACAAAATATTAACGTCAACACAACAGCCGCCATCTTGCCTAATACTAAACATTTTGCAGTGACGTCACGGCAAAAAAATATCTAAAAGCACACATTCTGACTATGTCACGAATTAGGCCAAGGCCAAGGTCAACTGTTAGACTTACATCAATGTTGGGATTTCAATCAAGTCTGTAATTTAATAATAATAATTTCTACTTTATTTAGCGTCAGCAAAAAATTAGCTACAGCAAATGCTTTGACCATCGCTTGGCTGAGTAATTAGTAATTTTATAAGTGGGTCAGTTCAAGGGACATCGGTGCTTTTCGGTCACTGACTTGGTACACGGGGGGTTCCTATTTAGAAGGCCGTGCTTGGTATCGAGTTTGGCCTTGTACAGTGTTTTTTTGCATCCATTTATATGACAAGCGCTAAAAAATAAGAAGCCTAATAATCTTATGCCGCTACAAATTCCAGTTTGCAGTAGATTGAAATTTATAGATGTTTCCGAAGAGATAAATTATTATAAAACTTAACCACCGAAAGAAACTTTTAGAATCTGGATCTAGAATCGGACCTGACAAATTTTGCAAATTATCATTGGTCTTTCTGAAGCCCATACAAGCTACTTAAACTGATCAATCTTTCTGTTTAAAAATTTGCCGATTTACAATTTATTACAGAACATTACATCAGTTTTCTGACCCATCATACAAACTTATCGATGCTCCACCGCTTGCATTTTCTGCTTCGGCCTTTCACTCAAAACTGAAAACATTCCTCTTTCACAGGTCCTATCCTGACACCCCTTCTCCCTCTTATCTCTCTCTCTCCTCTCCAACCCCAAAAACCACCCCCATAGCTGCCACGCTATCTTTGCCTGACTTTTGGATCTTGACCTGGAACCGAACCCTTTTGCCTATCGATTTTGTTTTGACTGAGCGCCTGTGAATAATCTGGTTCCCGCGGCGCTGCTTTCGTTGGGCGCTGTAGAAATCTGGGAATTACGATTACATCGGAAATGCCCTACCTAGGCCAGCCTGCTTATTTACTTTTTGTACGGCGTACTTCCGATTTCACCTTTGATGTGAAAAATTGTTATTAGAAGTGTCAACAATTGATAAAATTGTTCCAATCTTCGCAAGTTTGCGCCAGAAAGTGTACCATTTGAAATGAAATCGAATTCGACAGAGCTTATTACGAAGAAATTATAGGAAATGGGAAATTCGCAGCAAGCTCGTCGCCTTCAAGGTAAAACCGGCCCTACGCATTCCTCGAAATTGGGATGTTATTATTCGTGTATTTATTAAGCGCCGTTATTTAATTACCGAGCGTCGTGTAAGTGAAGGACCTGCTCCAGGTCCCTACGTAGTAGCCGTCTAAGGGAAGGATGCTCGAGCCCATACTCTCCGCGTTACAAGCCGAGCGCTTTAACCAATCAGCTACCGGGCCACACCATGGATCGTCAAGTCATCATTTATGTAGCGTCAGTAGTTTTAGTGATAGAAAAAGGCGTATTCTGAAGTGCTGAGAAAATTCTGTGCCCGATCCAGTTCCGGGGTGGCTAATAAAATGTCAACATTCAGTTGATGTTATTACGGTAAATGAAACGACAATTAATTGATGCGTTGTGTGCGGTTACCGTTGAGGCGCTATAAAAATTTGGCATTAACTGCCTGCTATTGTTAAACATAAGTTAACGTTAAATATAATGTTATTAAATTTAAAGGTTACACATAAATTGAAGTTGAGCAACATTAAAAACGAATTAATGTTATTTATAAATTAATGCTAAGCATAAATTAACATTGCACATAATTTAATATTCAATTAACATTATATATATATAATTTTAAGATATAATTAAATTAATATAATATAATTAAATCATTATAATATAATTATAATGTAATTAATATAATATACTATACTTAAATAATATATTAATAATATAAGTAAATATATATAATTCAATTAACATTAAATACATAGGAATGTTAAAAAAATTAACGTTGGGCCAAAATTAATATTCATTTAACACGAAATCTGTAGGGATGTTAAGCAAATTAACGTTGAGCATAAATTAGCATAAATAAACCTAGATGAACTTTTGTAGATAACTTTGACATATCATCGTTGCGTGGACAGTCGATTACATTTCACAGTCTCCATAGCGACAGCATCCGTCTGTCCAACGACAGTCGAGTGGCCAAGCGAGTCTCCAGTTTCCGTGGCATCTGCTTCAGCAACCGACCGATATGCATCGGCGAACGCCTTCACCTGAGAATCGCTGAAATGGCGCCGTCTGCTCAGTCGGTTGGAAGGGACGTAAGCCAGTCATGCGCGAAACATGTTTGTAAAGTAATCGTAAACTGAGATTTCTACAGCGCCCAGCGAAAGCTAAGTCGTGGGCAACAGCTTATTCACAGGTGCTTAGTCAAAACAAAATCAATAGGAGAAAGAAGACATGCAAATGAGGATGGATGATGATGAGGGAGAGGAGGATGGAGGACTAGGAGAATGTATGAGGAAGAGGAGGAGAGAATATTAGGAGAATGTATGAACAGGAAGAGAAGGGATGAATAGAATATGAGGAAGAGGAGGAGAGATGAATAGGAGAATATGAGGAAGAGGAGGAGAGAGGAATAGGAGAATGTGTGAGGAAGAGGAGGAGAGAGGAATAGAATATATGAGGAGGAAGAGGATAAGCAAGAGGTTTTCAGATGAGGATTGATGAGGCAGAGAATTAGGAGGATGATACATGATCGTAACTGGTGCTATATAAATGTGGCTGTTGTTGATGTGTCAGGGTGTCCTGCGTGTCGGTCTCCTCTCTGACGATCCATCGATGTTGAACACGGCCGACCTGCCAACGTACGCTTGCCCTGACATCACCTACGAACAGGGCTACTGGGCAAAGGCCGTTCCAGAGCAGATGGCAAGATTTGGCAACGTCCTCTTCTTTTACGTTACCTCAACCGGAGACGTAATGTATGGACTGAATGGAAAGGAAATCGGAGTCTTCTTCGGCGGAGTTCAGACGGATCTGCCACTCTGGGCCCTGTTCGATCTCTATGGGACCACGTCTTGCATCGAGCTTCTGTGTAGGGCAACTAGTGATTTTATTCGGTTTAAAAGTCTAAGAAAGCGAGGAATTTTCATTGTTAGCGAATGATTGGAGTAATTGGAATGATGTCGGTTCTATAAAATTGATCCAGTTGGGTTTGTAACTTGGGTTTTCAGGGATTTTCTGTTTTTTGGAATATTTCTGTTTTTAATTTACCTGAAACTAAGGTAAATTGGTTTTGCCTGTTTTAATTAACTTCTTTAGAACTGTTGTAGTAATTTTAATACCATCTGGTTATGATCGTCTAAATACCATACCACTATGGCTATGATCATCTAAATACTATACCACTATGGCTATGATCATCTAAATCCTATACCACTATGGCTATGATCATCTAAATACTATACCACTATGGCTATGATCATCTAAATACTATACCACTATGGCTATGATCATCTAAATACTATACCACTATGGCTATGATCATCTAAATACTATACCACTATGGCTATGATCATCTAAATACTATACCACTATGGCTATGATCATCTAAATACTATACCACTATGGTTATGATCATCTCAATACCATACCACTTTGGTGGCTGATCTTAAGTACCCTACATGAAATAGCCTGGGCATGAATATCAGTTCTATTGGATCAAACTTACTGGTTTTTTATCTCACAGATGATTTCCAGTTTGGCCACCCCAACTCATACATCCCCTCTTCGATCGACATGACCTGGCTGCCTTCGACACGCCCCATGATCCCCGACATTGCCCCATTCTACCCTCTTCCCCAATCGCCCAACCCAGGTCCTCCGATAATCGCCCCTGCGTGGCCAACCAACGCCTCCTCAGGTCTCCCAATCCTCCACAAAAGCCCCCGTGCGGGGCAGGCCATCCTCGAGGTCATCGACCCGATGCCCTTTCACCTCAACTCTGGTCGGAACATCTCCTTTTCGATGAACCGGATGGTGGCCACCAGGGGGCAGCACGACTACTGCAACGGCTACGTCTTCACGAGCCGTCCCCTCGCGCCCGGAGAAAAGCTCGTCATTTCGATTCAGGCCGTGATGAACGAATATTCGGGTGGACTGGCTTTTGGGATGACGTCGTGCGATCCGGGCAGAATTAACGATCTGTTGCTTCCGGACGATTCCGATCTTTTGCTGGATTTTCCCGATTATTGGGTTGTCCATAAAGACGTCTACACGAAACCGGGGATCAACGACGAACTGGCGTTTCATCTGACCGTTTCAGGTCGGTTGCATTGAATTTGATCACTCACTTGACTGTCTGTCTTTGTAACTGTAACAGAAAGTGCAGCAGAAAACTGGTGGTGGTGTGGTGTGGTGTGATGGTCTGGTGTGGCGTTATGGTGGTATGGTGATAGTGGTGTGGTGTGGTGGTGGCGGTGGTGATGTGGTGTGATGGCATGGTGTGGTGGTGTGATGGTGGTGTGGTGTGGTGGTGGTGTGGTGGCAACAGTGGTGGTGTGGTGTGGTGTGGTGGTGGTGTGATGGTCTGGTGTGGTGGTATGGTGATAGTGGTGTGGTGTGGTGGTGGCAGTGGTGATGTGGTGTGATGGCATGGTGTGGTGTGGTGGTGGTGGTGTGGTGATGGTGGTGTGGTGTGGTGGTGGTGGTATGGCATTGATCCATATTTCCGGCTCTACATATCAGCCCCGTGGATTTCGTAAGGTTTCTCTGCAGCACTGGCATCATTAGCTGAGGTCTGGTTGAAGATTATTTAATATTTATTCTGCATTTAATAGCAACTGTGTCTGAGCAACTGTGGGTGAAGAATTTGCTCCCTACACAGTAACCGTCTCAGAGACTCGAACCCATATTCTTCGCATTACAAGCCAAGCGCTGTAACCAGTCGGCTACCGTACCCCACAGCTTTCTTCAGTGTTTACTAAATATTTCAACAGAAAATAATCCCCATTATCACCATAAATTATTGTGGGATCTTTTTGCTATTGGCAAAAAATGTGGTTGAGAAACTAGTGATAGTAGTAGTTCCTCAGTTTAACGACAGCTTATGGCATCAAAGACCGTTGACATCGCCCTCCTCCTTTATCCAGGCTTGGGACTGGCACTACCCGAAACAAGACAATGGCGGACAAAAAACTAGCGATGAAACGTAGTTACTGAATTTATAACGTTGGTCAAATGCTTTTTAAAGGTGTCTAACGAAACCATGATATTAACCAATGTTTAGCAACATCTTGTGCCGCCATATGTTGATTTTTGGTCGAATATTGAGATAACTCATGAGTACAAATCGATTAACCACCGTTGATGAATTATATCGTTGATGGAAAGCGTTTTAAAGGTGTCTAAGGAGCCTGTTGCATTCGAATAGTTCCTGATGATCTGTTAATCTAATCTCGAGCGACATAATCTAAATGCACGTGACTTATATACGTGTGTATTTGAACATTTATATAGCGCCTGTTTAAGCATCCATATGAGTGAAGTGTGTTCGGATTGGCTGTGCAGGTGAGGTTCGTTATGCGAAGAACGATCATCACATGGGAACATTGATGCATGTTGATACGTCGCTCCCTCTGTGGGCGTTCTTCGACATCTACGGCAGCACACAGCAGATCAAAAGCCTTGGTAAAAAACTCCTCTTATTACTGTTTTTATTTTGTTCTTTTTTTCCACTTCTGTAACTGATAGCACAGGTTTTAACAAAGCTCCGGAGATATAAAATGCCTGAATTGGCCAAATCTCCAGATTATTACTATTATTAATAATTTTTTGTAAAAATATAATTTTGTCATTATTATTGGACTTATTTCTTTTCTAATAGTTATTATTAGTAGTGTTTTAGTATCAATATTATTATTAGTAATCATGCAAATTGATATTTTTTAAATATAAATTTGTCATTATTATTGGTAATATTTCTTTTCATAATAGTTATTATTATTATTAATGATTATTAATGTTTTTAGTATTAATATTATTATCAGTAATCATGCAAATTATTATTATTTTTATTATTGTTATTATTATTATTATTAATCAGGCTTCATCCTCACAACATCTTTATCTTAATTAGTTTTTCTGTTTGTGAAGAGTTGTTTATCAGGTAGTTTGTGTGTATGTGGGTAGGTATTTGAGTGGATCTGTGGAATAGTGATTGATATGTTGATGAGATGGATGGATGGGTAGATGGATAGGTGACTGAGCGGATGGATGCAATTTTTTATCGATTCACTTGCTTTCTGACTCTCTCACTGATGTACTGTTTACTAAACTTCATCGAAGATAAACGAAGCGTGTCTGTTGAAACAGGTGTCATAACTCCAGTGATGGCTCCTTCTGCATCTCGTCCCTCCTCGTCCGTACGCCATCCTCCACCGATTTCCACGTCCTGTTGCAGCCCCAGCTTCACCTCGCTCCACTCGGCCATATCGGCACCAAACACCCACTCGGTTCCGGCACCTGATGGTTCTGCAAGACTTGCTGACACGATCTCTTCTCTGTCGCTTGCCGATACACCGCAACTGCCAACCGTGACCGATTCCAACGCCACTTCGAGACGACATTCTTACGCAGATGCCCCTGCCCTTCCTCCAAAGCAGAATCGATCAATTGCAGCCAGGATGAGTCCACCAATCATGGCGCCAAAGTCTTCGACTGCGGTGCCAATGTCTTCGACTGCGGTGCCAATGTCTTCAACGATCACACCTCCATCTCCACTTGATCTAGTAATGAAGGTGTCCGAAATGTCTCCTTCGCTTCCTCCTCCGCTTATTCCGATGCCTGGAAAAATGACTTCGTCCCAAAAATACGCCGAGCAGCCGTTGCCTCCGCAGCGCCGCGCGGCACTGCGAAGAATGGCGCCGTCGCAGAACCGTGCATCATGCTTGAGCAGTTCTCGTGGCGATGTGGGTCAGGAGTGTGTAGTGTGCATGGAGCGAGCGATGGACTGTGCCCTCTACACGTGTGGTCACATGTGCATGTGCTACGAATGTGCTGTGGATATCGTCAACAACCAGAGCGGTCTGTGTCCAATCTGCAGGGAACCAATACGTGACATCATCAAGATATTTCGGTCCTGATTTCGGTGTTTGGGTCGGTCCTGACATTTTCTCTTGGTCCTAAGGGCAGGACCATGAAATTATCCTCTGTGTAGCTTTAGATTGTTTTGGGCTTTGGTTAGACCCTTCTGTATCAAGATATTTCGGTCCTGATTTCGGTCTCCATTTTGGTCCTGCCGTTTGCTCTATAATTTTGGTCATGTGAAGCAAAATTATGTAACCATGTGAGATTTTATTAGGTCCTTTGGGTGCCGGTTTAAATTTTGTGGTAGGAATTAGACCATGTAGGAAATGATTTAGGCCGGAGTTGGATTATGACTGTTGGGGCAAAGAGTTAGACTGTCTGGGCAGTGATGGAGAGGATTTGGGCAGTGATGCCCAGTATTTGGGCAGTGATGCACAGTATTTGGGCAGTGATGCCCAGTATTTGGGCAGTGATGCACAGTATTTGGGCAGTGATGCACAGTATTTGGGCAGTGAATTGTAAAAAAGCACAGACTGCCTGAGTTACGCTTTTTGAAGAATCACCAGACATTATCGTGGCTGATTGATTACTGATAAACCTCAGTTGTCTGGTAGAAAGGCACAGTCCTGGTGGACTTTAGCTAGAGATTATTATGGCCTTTTGTAGTTATTAGACAAAACTGTCTGGCAGTAGACAACAGATGAATGTGCTTGGACCGGAAGCAGTTTGTTTATGAGAGCTTTAGCCGCAGTGATGTCTGCTCTTAGCAGACTTTGGGTTTAAGAGTGTAGTAATGGTTTAGTTTTGTTTCTATGCTGGGTGAGAATTCAGACAATTGTTGTTTTTTACCAGCCATCATGTAAATAGATTAATGACTATAAAAATGAATTATAAAAAAATTAATCAAATTTACTCAAATTAATTTTCCATAAATTAATGGTTCTGAGTGGTTAGTGTTTGTGAAGGCTGGTGACGATGTTGTTACTTACGCTGCGTAAATGTCAAGTAAACTTTCTACTCTGGATATTTGTATAGCTCCTTTTCTGAGGCCATTAGACCCTACCTAAAGATATAAAGGGTTTCTGACTGAACCGTGCAACCTCTAAGAACAGGTTGTCTCGTTCTTTTATTATTTGGTTGTCATGTTGTCTTGTCATGCTCCCTGATCTAAGAAATGAAAACGTTGCTTAATATGAGGTTGCCTCATGGGAACAGCTCTTGTCTTTTTTATATGAAGTTCATTTAAAACCAGTCAGATTTATACATCTGCATTTGTAGCTTGAAGTTTTTGGGATGGGATGCACGGCTCCTATCTCTGCGATATGTACTTCAGTTGCTTCAAAGTGTTTTGATTAACACTGCTTTAATTGGAGATTTCTGATGATTCAATGAGGCTTGGATGCAGTTTTTAAGTGGACATTTATAAATGTAGTCACTGTGTCATTGTATTCGCTTCTAAAAGCTTGTTAGCTACATTGGTTAAAAGCGTACGTCATGGCGCCTCCGAGCGTGAGGATGCCGGTTCGCGTCCCAGTCATCGCTTATTTCAGAGGTTTTAATCTCCAGCTAGCACGGTCCGTACACGGGGACCTTAAATGGCGTGGTGCCCGTTCAAACGGGCAGCGGTGGTGAAGGATCTCACCCGATTAATTCACTGAAAAATGAGCAGGGTTGAGGCCATACAGTCGCTATAGAAAACCATGAACATTTAAATTTAATATCGATCTGTATGTAGCATGAAAAACGAAGGAAAGCCATGAGCTCAGAACATGTGACTGACTGCGAACACCACCTGGCACTTAACTAACCGAACTTGTGTAAAAATTTTACTTTTATGATTTTAGTTTTTATTTATTTAGAGCACTTATAGCTCACACAATATCTGTATACCTGAATAGATGGCGCCATTGTGGTTTACCGTCTGAGGCAAATCTTACTTTACCTGCATTTAAACGGAATCATTTGCACGAATTGTAATGTACACTTTAAGATTATACCGCAATTTTTACAGTATGTGTTGCTGTTTATGTAATAAAAACAAAAAGTGTTGAAATGGAGTTTGGATTTGAATGTACCAAATGTTCAGTTAAATCGAGCAACCATCAGGTCCTAGAACTGTGTGTGTCTGTCTGTCTGTCTGTCTGTCCTTGTCTGTCTGTCTGTCAGACAGTCTGTCGTTCTTTCTGTCTGTCTGTGTTCTTCCACAATATATAAATCAGGGGCCAAATTTGAAATGTCGCTCCTACCAATATTAGCATGTTGATCAGGTATAAAGACGCTTGCATCTTCTGGTTTTATTGTCTTTGAGCATACGGGTGTCTGACTTTCGTGTCTTGCCTAAGTTGTCAAGAACTTGACCGATGAAACCGAGTGACTTAATTGTAGTCGTACTCCCAAGATTTCTACAGTGCCCAACGAAAGCCACGTCACGGGGACCAGCTTATTCACAGGCGCTCAGTCAAAACAAAATCGATAGGCAAAAGGGTTCGGATCCAGGTCAAGACCCAAACGTCAGGCAGAGAGACAAGCTCTACAATGGGTGATGTTTGGAATTGGATTGCCTTTCTATTCTTAAGTTACTGATAAAACTGGACGAAATTAAAGAAGATCGTTTTAACAAATATACTAAATATAGACTGCTTTTTTAATTTGGTTTAAAGTGATTCGCATGACTTTTGTGCGACATCGATCGTCGGTGATACGAAGCGTCGTTAAAAAGTATCTAGAACGGCGACATCTAACGACCTATTCATTTTGTACAGCGCTGAGAATTCCAACGATTTATTTAACAGTTTTCTTCCTGAAAGCATAAACCTTCTGCACGTAACTTCCTCAGCAGATATAAATCAGGAGCTACATATTCATCCTTTCCTCCAAAACTATTGATTTTTATCATATTGACAAGACTTGATCTCCTGGTTTTATTGTCGTTGGCAGCATGGCCGGCGAAGATGTTCACATTCGGTTGTGTCAACAGCAGATTGTAAAGCTCGATTTGGAAATCAAGGCTGTTATTCAAGTAATTCTGGGTGTTTATTTGTTAGAATTGAAACCTCAAAATTCTGTTCATACGTCAGAAATTGGCTTTTGATTTTCCAGTTATTTGGAATGTTGTTGCGAACTGCTGTCAACGTCATCGCATGTAATTAAGCAAATAAAACGAAACTCGAATTAAATTGCGCTTTTTAAGTAAATTGCTCGTTTTTTGTAGCGCCTAAATTTTCCACGCTGTAAACTTATACCTTTATATTGTGGTTGTTTTCTGTGTTAGGACATTCAGAGATGCGATGGGCCGCTGGAAAAGCTTGAAGAGCTTAACAGAATCGTGGCAGAAAAAATTAAAGAGATTAAAATCAGATTTGAAGTAAGATCCTTACCTTAACGTAATGGTAAACCCGAGAATTTTCTAAAGCACTACTTAAAAGCGAAGCGCGTGCATTGGCGTATTCCTGAGCGCTGCGTCAAGTCATGGGATTTGTCCAACGATGCCGTAGAAAGAACAAAGTACAGCCAGAAGGACCAGAAGGAAGCAGTGATGGTGGATTGTGGTTGGGTTGAGAGAAACAGGAAGGGTAAGATTTCTTGGAAAAGTGGGACTTTAGCTTGGAATAGAAATATTTTTGAATAGAAAGCCTTATGAGTGATAATAGGAGGTGCTTGAGACAGATGGTGGGTTGGGGTGAATGAAAGAAGGGATAGAACAATGGAGACTTTGCGCAATCGTTTACCATACTTTCCATGCTTACCATACCCCATCTTACCTGTTAGCCTTTTGCTGTGTGACCAGTTTGCTGTTTTAGCTGCTGTTGAAATGCCATACTTTGGAATAGCATGCATTATTACCATATTTGCCATACTTCATCTTACTTTTTAACCTTGAATTGTATGGCCAAGTCACTTTTAATTCCTGTTAAATAACTTAAACGAAATTTACACGAAATTTATGTACATATATTACTATATATGTGTAATTATATATATATCATGTAAATTTCATATATATATAAATTAATATATATATATATACATGCATATATATATATATATTAATATATATTTCTTGATTACTAGATTGACTAATTGTTTGATTATTGACTTGAATCTTGTGTCTCTTTTTAGGAACTGCAACGAATTGCAAATGAACAAGACAAAGAGACGAGTCGTGTTTCGTTGCTCAAGGAGTTGGACAACAACAAGAAACAGCTGATAACGTATTATTTCTGTTTTCTATTTATGTAGCTCCACTATGTGTAACACATGAGATTTCAGACCATTAACTGTATTTTGGGAATGCGATGTATCTGGAGATTACGTTACATTTGCCTGTGTTAAAAGGTGCTACATAAATGTGCAGTGATGACCTCAGATTTGTTGACCTCAGATGATCTCAGCGAATGTTTGTTTCTTTTCTAGAGTTCAGAGCTCGCTTCGAAGAGCAAACTTGATTTGTCAGCTGGCGATGGAGAAAAAGGTGAAAGAAGAGCTTTTCGACAGTGGAGGGTCAGAGGTCAGACAGCGCAGGTCAGGCTCTTTCCTACACTAATCAAATCTGAACTTCTGTAGCGCCGTTATCCTAGTGCATAAGGCGTCAATTGATAGTCACTTCAAAACGAAACTATTCTAAAGTGACAATCCTTTCGATAGAATCAGTCAAGATCCGTGAGGCCTTGAGACGAGAAGGTTAAGGTTGGCTGTGGAGGATGGAGAAGAGAGGAGAGGAGAGGAAGAGAGGAGAGGAGAAGAAAGGTGAATGGAATGGAAAGTAATGGAAGAGAATGGAAGGGAAGAAAAGAGAGGAGATGAGAAGAGAAGGGAAGGGAAGAGAATGTAATGGAAGGGAGAAAAGAGAGGAGATGGGAAGAGGAGAGAGGAGAGGAGAGAGAAGAGGAGAGGAGAGAGATGAGAAGAGAGGAGAGAGATGAGAAGAGAGAAAAGAGGAGAAGAGAATCAGTATGAAAAATCGAGACTTCTGCCCTGACCTGAACAGCATCGCAGAATTTGCATAGCAGCAGAAACAGCAAATTTCAGAGCCTCTAACCGGCGACCAAGAAAGCCTGTTATTGAGTACTGTTAAATTCCTGTTCACTTCAAGCACTGGAAAAGCTTTATTATTTCACACCGTTGTGTTGTAGACCTCGTTCCAGCAAGGAGGCGCTGACAAGCACTGCTTCAAATATCACTGAAAACCTGAGAAGTCTGCAGCGAATGATGGCCTCTCAGGTTAAGCAGAGCGAGCAGACGATGGGAACTTTGAGTAAGATGCTTTGCAGTTGCGGGTCGCTTTGCTGGGAAGGGCGTTTCAGGACTTCATTCCTAAAATGCCTATATCTGCAGATTAGGAAGCATTGTTTGGCTGGGTCCTTTGGATTGAGAATTAATGAGAGGAGAATTTATGTTCATTGGTTTTATCTCCTCTCCATCCACTAATTCCCTCAACTAAGTAATTGCCCTTGACTCTGATTCAAGTTTGACATCTGTGGTGCTTTAAACTATCTATTTTTCTATATATTTATTCTGTTATTATTATTATTAATATCTACTGGAACCTATGTAGCCCCTTTCCTATCTGAACTGAATATTCAGTTAAATCTAGCTTACGCAGGAAAGCAGGCTTGATAAATATACCAAATCATCAAATTAATGAAATTATTTTAATTAACTTTTAATTTCTTGTTCGCAGTGACGTCATCAAAGCAGGTTGGCGAGACTTTTGAAGAGTTCCGCAACATGTCCGGTCACATTCAGAATTCACACAAACTCCTTACGAAGTATGGACGACGAGAATGTACAGACAAACTCCTCATTTTCCTTGCTCTAGTCTTTTTCTTTGCATCCGTTCTCTACGTAATCAAGAAAAGACTTTTCTCGTCTTCGGAAGATGTTTACTACGAAGAAACTGTTTAGAAATTGCAAAAGCAGATGGGGTTTTCTTTTCATCCGGTTTGCTCATCTGTCCCTTGAATAAGCTGGTACTCTACATCATAATTTGGAAGAATTTAAATTTTTGATTGCGAATATATTTGTTTTGTTTTGTTGGTCCTGTGTATGTTGGACTTTCAAAGTTTGTTGGTCAACCATCATTCTGTTGGAAAGAAGTTAACGCGATTAATATATTTTACGTTTACTGTGAGATGATAACGCGTTTCACTATCACTCTGGAATGTTAGAATCAGGCTCCAATGCGTTTGTAAAACCTACATAACAATACGCTTAGACACGTACATGCATTTTTGGTCCGGCAGTGGCGCCGTATGGCGAATACGAGAAGTTGAAAACGTTTATGGCGATTGCCTAGCGCCATCATTCTGGCGAATAATATGACAAATTGTGACATGCTGCTTTTGTGGTTCATCACTAACGAGAGAGCGAGAGGGAGAGACAAGAGAAAAAGGAGTAACAGAGGATTTTCCACAGAAGGGACAGTTTGCCAAAATGGTTTAGATGCTATGCTACGGACAGGGTAGTTAGCAAAGTTTCTCGTTAAAGATGGCCAAAGTCAATCAATTGCCCCAGCGAGACCTGCACATTTTAGTGTAAAATAGGTGGAAGTGGAAGATTTAGGGTTAAAATTAAATTTCGCTACAAACGTTTCATTCAATCCAGTAAGGAACGTTAATTAAAATAAGACTACGCCCCTTCGGTAAGAGTTAGTTTGTAGGTCAGGTCACCAGAATTAGGTCAATGAAAAATTGCCTGAGACTGATAGCCAGGTTGCAATAACGAAATTTGGCGATAATCTACTAATATTTGAATACTTTGTTATATAAATAAATAGCACTCAAATGTCTGAAATTAATGAATCATTGTAAAGTGGGTCAAGAAATATCACGTGATAGTTTCTTATCAGAGAAAATTATACATTATGTCAATTATGAGTTGTTATTATGCTTTACTGGTGTAACTTCTGATTACATAATAAAAACTCATATGTAAAACTTGTGTCTTAATATGTTCTTTAAACATTTTTGTTTTCAATGTACCAGCGGTTCACGCAAAAATGCTTAATTTCAATGGGTGAATTAGTGACCTGGATTTCCTAACCGCTGCTGCCTTAACAAATAATATTGTGGCCCCAGTTTTCTAAATGGATTTTTTTAAATGTCTTAATAATTTTATAAAATGACTCAGTTTGAAAAATGTTGCGAATATGTTTCTCCGAGAATGCTGGTGTGTTTAGCGGCTGATCAGCGGATGAAATTAAGCGGCTGAGCCCATCCACTACCCAGGATTCCACGCGTTTGCATATGGCGCCTTTCATGTTGTGAAATTTTGGATTATTTTCTCATTTAAACTTTGCATTTTTCAACGACAAGTAAGTTAATCACGCGATTGTGTTATAGTTGTAATAGAACTAAAAAACTCGATTGTTGATATACCAGATTTATGCTGTGCTGTAGAACGGTAAGCCTTTTCGTAAGGGCTTGCGCGAACCTCGAGGTAAGTAAGATGTTAGAGTGCCCGTTTTAACAAACGTCGTCGTGACTAGCGGAACGGTACTGTTGGTAGGCTACTGATGCGCTGCGTGTTACTGATTTGCCTGAATCGCTTTTGATTCTGGACTTTACAGGGACTTTCGGTTTCAGCACGTGACTTGTGACGTAACTTTAAATGGCGTGAGAACCAGATCACAACAATTTTGAGACCGCACAATTCCTTCGTGAGAATTAGAATTAAAGTGATTTATGAATACCCAGACCGACGATTCCTACCTCAATATTATTTTTTCATAAGTCATCAAGAATTGTAGTGTGCCAGGTTGTTTGCTGTGAATAAATTGAATTATTCGAATGCCAGGTATTGATTTACGCCTTATATGATTTAGTATTTTAAGTTCTTTCTTAATTCCGCTTGTGAGATATGCAATTTGATATACACACAAACAAATGCATTTTTACACACAATTGCAACTTTATAGTTGATGAGTTGGATGAAATATGAATTATAATTTGCTTTTGGTGTTTCCTGATTTTATTTTAGTAGCCCCAGATTGTGAAAAATGTCAGACTATTCAACACCTACAGCGAAAAGGGTTTGTTTTAATTGTTTTGTTACTGGTTCTAATTTGCATTTATCCGTATTGAATTTCGGTGCTGGATGCACAGAATATGAAATTGAATATGGTGCATTAAATTTTTATGTGCATTTATATAGCACCTTTCAGGAACCCTTGGAACAAGACTGAAAATGTTTCTGCTGCATCAGCTGGAACTGTAAGGATTTTAAGGGGAACATTGTTCCAGAAAGATGGTCCAGAGCATGAGAAAGCATGTGTTGATCTCTTTGTTAAGGAACATGTTGCTTTTTAACGAAGAACAGCAGATTTTTCCAATTTTAACTCAATCTCTCGTAAATTCACTTCCTACAAACCGGGTTCTGTTTCTTTTACAGTTTCGAACCACGCGCAATGAATTGGTTCGCGAGCCTCGGGAAGAGTTGGTCGACAGGTAAAATTTCCATGCGGGGTATGATTGGGTATTTGCGTTGGTAAACAAGTATGTAGTGCATTTGTTAACATGTCATATGTCCACTGACTGAGTGAGGAATTGTAGTCGTGGGTGGGCGTTGTTTGATATCAGAAGAAGAAGTGTTAATGACTATTTTTCTTAGTCTTGACATATAATAATTATTAACTTCTAATGCACCGTTGTCTAATGCACAAAGCATCAACCGATGGTGCACCGGAACCAAACCAGAATCGGGTCAAAATCCAGGTCAGTCCACAAGATGATATGAGGGTCGATGGCCAGTCCTGTCTCTTGCTGTCTGATCTTCCCACTGACACTGTAAGGTCAGTCTGCTCACTGCAGCTGAGTTCACTAGGGGGACAAAGGTGAAGTCAAACTTTTGGAAATGAAGTTCTGCCCTGGTTGGATTTGAACCCCCAACCTCAGTTATCAGTCCAGCATGCTAACCCCTAGACTGCTGCATGTCCCTTATTTATTGTCTACTGTTTCACGATATTTCAGTGACCGTGTTGGTCTAGTTGTATGACTTTTGGTTTTTTGTTTTGTGGGATAGGTGTTTGAAAATGCAAGGCGTGATTGAACAGCTTTCTGGAAAGCAACAAAGTGAGTTCCAAGATCAAGTTATAAATATTGAGTTTCGAAATCAAGGTCCAAGTTCGTATTATTGAGTTACTGTAAATAACGTCTTAAATCGTGTTTTAAGTTTTGATCAGATTGAGAGGTAAATAGTGAGGTCTCAGATGTAATTTTCATGATTCGTTCTTAATCAGATTTTAATTAAGAAGTTCATAGGTCAAGCCCTTCGTAACAAATTATCAGATCATTGTCGAGATAACGAGTTATCACATTGAATTGTAAAAGGCTGTGGAGCTATGAGTTCTCTACGTTGAGTAGGAAGTAACGAGTTTGAAAATCGAGTTTGTATGAGTGATAGTTTTGTTTCAGGTGACGATGTGGTGCAGCTGAAGGAACTGAACGAGAAACTGCGAGCGCAGATCACGGAGAGTTCTCAGAGGGAAGGCATTCTCGTCATGCGCCTCACGGCCAAGGAACAAGAAGTACAAGACCTGCTGGTGAGTTAACTGGAGAGTTGCTTTATCTCATACTCGCACTTTCTAACTCGGCTTTTGATTCTGGTGTTTACTTGAGCAACAGTGGCGCCATAAAGTTAAGCTACATAGAGCCGGGTTAGTATTTGGATGGGTGACTGTCCACGGGATAACAAGCCACCTGGCATCCAATCAGCCCTCCATTATATAAATTCAAAACATTTATATAGCACCAGTTCAAGATATATACCCAGAGGCGCTGCTAGTCCAGTCCTGGTAAATGAAAGAATGGAGATAATTTATTCAGGAAGTGGTGGTGGTGATGATGACTGCGATGGCAGGTTAGAAAAGGTTTCCTGTGGTTCGACTGCTAGGTTCGTGCTCTTCCTCAGCACAACAGTTGTTTGACCTCGGTTTGACCTTGTTTGGCTTCTGAGGAGCCTCTGTAGACGCACGTAAACAAATGAGTTCTTTTGTTGACCTTTGACCTGACCTTATCTGATGGATTTCTGATTTGTTTAGACGCAGCTGCAGGACACGAAGCAGTCTCTGTGTCCTGGGTCGACGCAGCTCCAGTCCCAGCTGCTCGACCCAGCCGTCAATCTGCTCTTTGAATCCTTCAAGAAGGAACTGGAGAATAGCAAGGCTCAGCTGAAGCAGGCCCAGGACGACCTGGCTGCCTTCAAGTTCACACCTGACAGGCGAGTCTTTACTTAGTTTGTCCCTCTTGGAGTGGCCTTGTGCTTTTGCCTCAGTGTCCTTGTTCAACTTTGTCCCTCTTCTGTGTTTCGCCCCCAGTTCTACACATCAGAACCCGATTTACTGGCTTTGCAAAAATAAATAGGACTTACAATCATTCCTTAATTCTACTTCTATTGCCTTCCCTGTCGCCCTTCTTTTGAGCCCTCCATAAAGGATGTCCACGAAGAGGGGGACAGAGGGGTCACCCAACTGGGGACAAGGGAAGGGAGGAGTCAGAAAGTAGGTAATTTCTTGCAGACGTCCTTTATGGACGACCCTCTTTTTCTGTCTGCCTTCCGGCCTCTTTCCCTCTCTCTGTACCTGCTCCCCTTCATTCTTGCTTCCTTCCCTCCCCACCCCACTCCCTTCCTCCTCATATTCTCCCCGCCCTAGCTTTGCCTGCACAGTTGTTTTCCACCATGCATCTATCTCTCTGTCTTTATCTGTCTCTGTCTGTCCATCTCTCTCTGGCTCTCTATCTCTGTCTGTGTGTGTGTGTATATATATCTCTGTGGCTCTCTCTCTCTCTCTCTCTGTCTGTCTCTCTCCGGCTCCCTATCTCTGTCTCTGTCTGTATCTTTCTGTCTGTCTGTCTGTCTGTGTCTCTCTTTGTGTAGTTCTTTGTGTCAGTTGTGATCGTCTTTGTTATTATGTTGTCGTTGTGTTTGTAGTCACATTGGAAAGCGACTGATGGCCAAGTGTCGACTTCTGCTGAACGAAAACGAAGAACTCGGCCGAACGATCTCGTCTGGAAGCGTCGCCAAACTAGAATCAACGATCGCCATGGAAAAGAAACTGTTGCAGGACATGAGAAAGGCTGAGAAAGGTCGCGACCTTCTGTCTGTTTTTTTGCTTCTTTTAATTTGTATATTGACAAAATGTTTTATTGTTGAAGAGGTTGGAATGTTTCTGATAAGTCTTTTTAAGAACCATCTGAAGCTGGTGAGAAACGTGACTGTATATCAGACCTGAGGGCTCGGCACGTTTTCACTGCAGAGTCTATGTTGCCTGCCTTAAGATCTTGACTAAGAACTTGAAGTTAGTATTTGGCATGCTCACCAACTGCTTAGCAGCGACCATCAACTGATGGCTTTGAGCATTATTATGCTTGCGCTATAGAAATTCTTGGATTATTGAAATATTATTATTATTATTTTTATTATTATTAACACAGGTAAAAAGATTTAATAGGTGGCTGAAATGTTGACAGGTATTTGTGTCGTAATGCTTTTGACCCTTGAAACTTTACATTTTACTATTTATACTCCTGCAGGTTTTGCAGAATATTTGGTTCATGAGATTTCTGACAAGTTAGGCATTTCCGATTGACAGGGGTGTTGCTAAATATTTGCCTCATGATATTTCAGACACAGAATATGCTCTGTATGAGCTGAATGACGACATGGAGGCGATGCAGTCGACAATCTTCCAGCTCCAACAGAATCTTAAAGAAACCAGCGAACAGCTTCACCAGGCTCAGGAAGAAAATAGGAAGCTGCGGGCCACTCTACCCCCAGGAACTACTGTCCCCCTGGCTGAGACTCCCGGGCAGGGCGGCCAAGAGGGCACGACCCCGACCCAGGTTAAACAACGGACGGACACAAACAGTGACGAACCAAACAGGTTAAAACGGACTGCGCCGCCACTGCCAGCGACGACAAACCCCCGACTGAAAAGCAGACACATGGACAAAACGGACGCTAGCGCCGAAAGGACCAACTACAAAAGCGGCCCGAGGAACCGCGCCATCGGTTCCCATGGCAACCAGGACCGAGTGACCACAAAGGGGAGTGGCTGCAGAACGGGACACCACGTCCAGGCGAGCGGCGATCCCTCATCTGAATCCAGGACGCCGTCCGGAACAGGGGGCGGAGGCGCTGCCATGGTGACGCGCCAGGACGAATCGAGCAACGGTAGCAGTCGTCACGGCAACGTAGAGTCGGTCGCCATGGAAACGAACGATGCCGGCTCGACTGAGAAGTCGAGGTCGACAAACGAACGAGATAATCAAAGACAGAGGACAGGAAAGATGGACTCGTCGTCGGAACTGGCCAACGGACTTGTCAGCAAACACAGTGCATTGACGGACGCGTGTCAGAAAGTGTGACGTTTTCTGGGCAGAGCGAAATAAGTAGCGGAGAAGTGAGGACTTTTATCATAAGGCAGCAGAGTTGTTTGCGACCCAGGACTGAACGATAAACGAAAAATAAAGTTTTTTATCGTATGCCGTCTGCGGTCCGTTTGCGATTCTAATTATGTCGTACTGAGGTGTTTATTAAATTGCACGTTTTAAATTTGACTTTGCTCCATTTGCAGGGTCTCGTTGCAGATTTTTTGGGTGGACTGTGCAAGGATTGGGCTTTTTCGTGAGAAATTCCGATTATGAGACTTTTGTCTGTGACAAACGGGCATCAGAACAGCGCATAACTAGTGATTTTTTAAAAATTTTCTTATTTTTTCTGCTGTTAGTTTAATTATTTTGATTTTTGTAGTGTAATGTTTAATTTGTTACAGGTGATTGCTACAGGCGCTCCATGGCCTCTGCCCGGTTTGAGTGTCCTGTATGTTGTTGACGGTCAAATGCTGATGTTGCTGAAATGGACGTGCCATAAAGGATGCCAGTTAACGGGTCGTCCATAAAGGATATTCACAAAAGGACCTTCTTTGGACCCCTGTCTTTAGCATTACCCTCTCCAGTCCCTTAGCCCTCAGAGTTCTAGGGCCTATGCTGGACCTTTTTGATCATGTAGGGCTAACTCTGCTGCAGAGTAAGGTGTTTAGACACTGCATTGTTCAGCAGAGGGGCTAATTAGCTCCAACTTGACACATACTGACTGAAGCTGGTGCTAAAGGCACTGAGATAATTGTAAGTAAGAAATTCAGCTGCAGATGTCGGCATTGGCTTAACACCCTATGTATTACAATTAACACCAAACATGATTGGAAATACTGAAAACCATTTCAACACAGAATGATACGTTCGCAAAGACTTGCGTTCTCAAACAAAAGTACGCTATAAAATGAAAGTGCCTGAAATAAAAATAATCCACGGTTACATTTTTGTACTTTACACTGCAAAGTTTCTAACGACAAACAGCAAAATAGTTTTTTGTCTTCTCGTGACTTCAAACATCCCAAAGCAACTTGTGCTTGGTTGAAGTCGGAGCGTTTTAAGCTTAGCCCCACTCGTGTTTCATGATGAGCAGCGACTCGTTGCTCAGGATTGGTCCAAGAATTGGTTGCAACTGCATCAGAAACGTGCACAGCCAACTGAAATTATACAGAAGATGCATTTTCAACTGAAATTTGAATCCACCATATGAACTCGCCATCACTTCACCCCTTGCAATCTCTGTGCAGGTCTTCCACTCAAAACTAAAAACCTTCCTCTTCCATATATCCCATCCTGATTCTTCCTCTCGTCTATCCTCCAGGTCCAATTCCAAACACCACTCACCATAGCCGTCTGACTGGCTGCCTGCCCGACTCTTGGATCTTGACCTGGAACCGACAACTTCCTGCCTATGAATTTTGTTTTGCCTCAGCGCCTGTGAATAAGCTAGTTCCCGCGGTTGGACGCTGTAGACATCTCGAAATTACGATTAACCTGCCCCGTAGCCTGGCTTTGGTTTCTCTGACCTAACGAAATTCGACCCGGCTTTTCCAATGGATTATGATTTTGGATTGCGATATTTACTTGAAGCGACCATCGACTGATACCTTGGGCATTCTGATAACGACACTAAAGAAGTCTTTAGATTGGATAAGTGCTGCTAATGAGTCAAACTAAAAGCTATTTAAATGCATAATTCATACTGAATGCAAAAATCCGGGAAGATTTGCGACCTTCGAATGGGCTGAGAATGACATATTTTATCATAACGTTCCAATATAAAATGCTTTAGAATAGATTAGAAGATCAACTCACAAAAGGTAGCAGCAGAAAGCCGTTTCCACTAACATGCACTGGATGACCCTAAAAGAACAGCGCACCAAGTTAAGCGAAGCTCCACTGTCTTAAGGGGTCGTAAAGGACCCCCCAAAGAAGGGAAAGGGAGGTCAATTACGGTTAAGAACAGAATTGCCTAATCTAAGCTTGCGTGCTCAGTTGCTATCGTAACCCCGAGATTTCTACAGCGCCCAACGGAAGTCACGTCACGGGAACCAGCTTATTCACAGGCGCTCAGTCAAAACAAAATCGATATGCAAGAGTGCGGTTCCAGGTCAAGATCCAAGTCAGGCAGAAAGACAGAGCGGCAGCTACGGTGGGTTATTTTTTGGATTGCTGTGCCATGGAGTGCGAATGTCTACAAGGAAGGTGGGGTGGGAGGGTAGCGTCAAATTCGGACAGATGCGGATAAAGGGGAGGTAGGTGTCCAAAGTTGATCAGTTTTTTCAGACGTCCTTTATAGACAACCCTAACAGTGTCAGCAAGGCAACTGTGCAGTATCTACTATCGTATTTTCACAATAAATACGTTATGCCTAAAATATCGATCTAAGCTTTAAACAAAAATAGTATACAAACCCTCGACTTTCAACTTTTGGAACGAACCAAGGCAGGATGAAGCCTACAAATCCCCAAATACAAGAAAAAGCGACAAAAATTTGCCAAGAAGTAACCGCCATTTTTAAACCGCAAGACGTCTGTCTCGTTGTCTGGTTCGACAAACGCTGAGCAGTTTCAACTCAGCCGCTTAAAAATCTGCAGCGTTGGTCGTCATAGAAACAAAAAAATGATCTATTTACTTTCCATAGTTTCTTAAGTGAACTAAAACTTATCGTTGACCATACAGTGTAGTCATACTCAAATCCTTTCCGCAATGGTTCATCAGCTATAGCCTAGAATAGGCTGTTCACTAAAATCGTAAAACGTAAACTCAAGATTTCTATAGCGCCCATGTAAGGTAGCGGAAACCAGCTGAATCAAAGAAGCTAAGTTAAAACAAAATCGATAGGCAGGTAGTGTCAGGTTTGGTTCCATATTAATATCCAAAGTTCAGACGGTTGTGATGGATGGTTTTGGAATTGGAGCGATAAGATAGATAAAAGAGGATGAGGAATACGGTTAAGATTTTGTAAAAGAGAAGTCTTCGGTTTTGAGTGAAAGAGCTGTGCAGAGATTTTTAGAAGGGGTGAAGTGTTGGTGAGTTCATAGGATGTTCGTAAGAATTCGAGGTTTGCTTGGTACAAATTATGTTTCTTCCTGATCAAAAAGCTCCTTTTATAAATATAGTTTGCGCAACACATTCAAACTGTAACACTTTTTGCATTTACATTTACCGGGGCTACTACAAAGCGTGAATGCTCATTGGTTTGATTTACATACTTACTTACGTATTAATTCTATTTTGACATCGATGTTACGCTAACGCGTCACGTTGGATTATTGTTGTTGGTTTTTAATTTTGTTATAATACGAATCAAAATTTGAATAAAAATACATCGGAAAATAAAAACTTCTGTAAGAAAAATATAACCATCGTGAGTTAGAGCAAAATTGCTTGTAGTCATTTCCGTAAAGTGACATTTGGAATATTATGAACACTGAAGTCTCCATAAAATTCGTTAAACCCTCGTGAAACCGATTTTACATCATTTGTTATTTTTGTTAATTAAGATCAGCCCTACGACTTTAGTATGACTGATTTTTGGTACGTACGTGACTGTTGTGCAGGAGACAGATGAAATTTATATAGCGATAGTTGAGATACAAACCTCTGAGTTAACTAGTTTCGTTTATTTGATATATTCCTGCTTATTTACTGGCATTCACCGTTGTCGTGTAGAGTTCATAGGTCAGACATGAAGAAACGTAACTCAACGCCCGAATCTTTCGGGGCTTCGTCATCCGTTCAATACCACAAACTGACGAGAACAGACGATGGCTTTGTTGATATGCAGGTAATTGAATCGTAACTGGAAATTTGTGTAGCGCCGTTTCAAGAGAGACTACTCAGTAGCGACAAATGTTTATCAGCAAGCAAACAATTAACTAATTAATTAACCAGTTAACTAGGAAAGTGACCAGTGGCAGGCTTCCAGTAAGTAAATGTATATGTAAACGTTTTCCTATAGTAACATACGACCTCAAACTTGTTCATATTCAAAGAATTAGTTGGGTTAGATCCTTCACCACTGCAACCCATTTGAATGGGTGCCACACCATTTAAGGTCCCCATTTATAGACAGTGGTAGGTGGGGAGGAACTTCATTATGCTCCAGATTCTGTAGCCTAGCAACTGAAGTTTGATCTGTTTAGTATGATGTGATTTGATGTAAATGGCCATTTATATAGAGCAACTATGTTTGAGGATGTTGTGCCTGGCTGGCTGAATTGTTCAGCTCAATAAGTATTCTCTTTGACCTGGAACTGAACCCTTCCTGCCGATCGATTTTGTTTTGACTGAGCACCTGCGAATAAGGTGGTTCCCATAACATAGCTGTCAGTGGGTGCTGTAGAAATCTCGAGCTTATGATTATGATTTGATGTCTATGCTTTGGATCGATGTTTTCATCGTTGAATTCTCCGTCTTTGTCAACTTCGTTTTAGTTTTTGCTGTTCTTGTGTTTTCAGTTCAACCAACCTCCTCCTAAGATCCCGTACAAAGCGATCATCTTGGCCGTCGTCCTCTTCCTCGCTGGTTCTATCCTCATTGTCGTCGGAGCCTTACTCCTCACCGGATACATTGACACAGTGGTTCATAGCTAATCTCTTCACCATAATAATAATACTAAGAAGACAAGAAGAAGTAGAAGGAAGAAGAGGAAGGGGAGAGGGAGGAGGAAGGGGAGGAGGAGGAAGGGGAGAAGGAGGAGGAAGTGGAGGAGGAGGAAGGGGAGAAAGAGGAGGAGAACTAGAAGGAGGAGGAGGAGAAGAAGGAGAAGAAAGCAAAACTGTCTATTAGGCTAACTCCACCATGCAGCCAAGGTGAAGAAGTGTTAGCAGCTTCGCTTTTCTTGGCCTCGGCATATGAGGGCTGGTGACCAGTCCTCTCTCTCGCTGCCTGATCTTCCCACTGACCGATGCTGCGCTGCCCGATGTACAGACGTGCACACGAAGGTCCAAGTTGAAAGTAAGTAAGTAAGTAATAATTATCATCATAAATTGTCAACTCGAGATTTCTACAACGCCCAGTGAAAGCTAAGTCATAGGAACCAACTTATTCACTGGCTCTCAGGTGGTAATGAGTGCCTGTGTTTAGATTCTGTAACTCTGATGCCAACAATGGAAAACTTGATTGTAGTATTCAGATCGAACATGGCCCGTCCTGATCCTTGGATCGATGATGTTCATCCCAGGTGCCTACCACGTTCATCTGGCCTACAACGCTTGGAAAGGATACGCCGGCTACTCATTCGACGACATTCCTGAATTTGACTAACAGCCCTGTAACACTTCTAGACTCTTAACAGCAGACAATAATGTGGTTGTATTCCCATCATAATTTGTCTGGTTGGGTGTCAGATTCTATGTGGCCTATGGTTGTTGTGGATTCTTTGTTGTTGGGCAAAAGCGGCTGATTGATTACTAGCCATGAATCTGTTATGGCCACATTAATGTGTGATGTTTACAGACAATTTGAAGTGTGCCAAGAGATGATTTTGTTTTTGGGTTTTGCTTGTTCAGCCTGGTTAGTTTTTTGTTTTGTTATTTCTGTCTTAAATCAGAGAAAAACAGAGCAACATAATTTTTAAAAGATTTAAAATTTAAACTGCATTTTCTTTCAGCATTTAGTGTTTCATCATTAGTTCCTTATTTACGAAAAGATGATGTCAGCATAATGTAATTGTAGTAAAATCATTTATGTAGCTCCTCATCAGAGTCTTAGGATTTTGTTTATCTGTTGTCTTTGCAGACATTGATCTCAGAACAGTTTCAGGTTTAAATTCAGTGCAATAACAGTTATACTGATATTAATAATAATTATTATAACAACTGGGATTAAAAAAGTACAATTACAATTGTGTTTTTGTTTCTTGATGTCTGCCGTTAAGTAGATATCAAATCTAGTTATTATAGGTAATTAAAAATTAATATTAATAAATTAATAATAATAATAAATAATTGTGATGATCGTGATGATGTTACTCTGTTGGTTTCTGGATGGAAGTTGTTTAATCTGCCGTTGCTACGTTCTTCACTTGTTGCCATGGACATAGTCGTCATAGCAACCACTTCCCCAGGGAGTGAGAGTTCTTCCGAGGAGGTGCCATTTTCCTATAGGCTCAGTGCCTCAGTGGAGAGGACGGGAGGAGTTCAGGATGCGGGCGAGGAGTAAATGTACATGTTTTTTCATGGCGACCGTATGGCCTCGACCCTGCTCATTTTTCAATAAATTTATGACAGGTTTTCACTCAAAACTGAAAACACTCTTCTTGCACTGATCCTATCCGGATTCTTCCTCTTCCTCTTATCTTATTGTCCGGTTCAGTTCCAAACACCATCCCCCACAGCCATATCCGACTGGTTGCCAGCCTGACTTGGATCTTGACATGGAACCGAACCCTTCTTGCCTATCGATTTTGCTTTGACTGAGCGCCTGCGAGCTAAGCTGGTTACTGCAACTTGGCTTTCCTTGGGTGCTGTAGAATCTCGAGCTCACGATTACGATAGTTTGAAGAGTTCTGTTTTCAGCCTTCAGTGAAAGGCTGCAGGAGAGAGAGCAGGCGCAGGAATCCTCAGATTGATAGGCGAGAAAGGGGGGGGGGGATGTCCAGACTGGTGGAGGTCTTTCGGGAGTTCGTTCCAAACAGCTGGTGTCGTGTAGAATAAAGAGCTGTTGTGGAATTTGAGAGAGGCGGAGACTTGATGCCGAGACAGCGAAAGGTACTAGGAATAGCGAGCATCTGTACGGTTGGATGGTGAACAGCTGGCGAGTGTAGAAGACTCTGAGAAGTTTTGAAGGGGATTGTTTTAGTTAGAAATAGTTTTGTTTTGTAGGCAGTATAATCGCTTTTGATTTCCTACAATCAGACATATTTTAAGTTCGTCGCATTTTAAAAAAGAATACACTTGCATTAGAACATCGCAGGCAAATTAATTCCATTGTCAACTGCAAATCAAAACACATTTCAAACAATCTGCACAGTCACGCAATCGATTAAATAAACTCAAAATAACTGTTGCTAGTCTGATCAGTCTAGAAGAGCTGAACTAAAAAAAAACGCCAGTGTCAAATAACTTCAGAATTGCTATCTGCTCAAAATAACCGAACATTACCACATAAGCAGTGGTCATCCACAAACGAGTTCCTATATCGCTTCTGTCCCGAGAGTCTTGGGACTAGACTGGCCCAGTCTCTGCTTCTGTCCACGTCCTGAATATTATTAGTCACGATGTCTATAGCCACATGAAAAGAAATCGAGTATAGATCAAGAACGGAATGAAGGATATTTGGTCCGGAGAATGGATTCAATAATTTCGGACGTGACATCTTTATCGCTCAAATTCAAACGTATAATTGGCAAGTCTTAAATATTCCACTGCGAAAGTCTGAAAAGAAAAGTCTATATATTTCAGACATGGCACTTTTTCCGAGCAAACTCACAAACTGAGCAAATGTGTCAAAACACCTAGACTTCAACGTCACACGATCGTCACAATCAAGTTCCATAAGGTTCCAAGTTCCATAATTTTTCTTGAGAGGCTTCCAGTTCATAAGTGATGTATCTTCAACGACCTCTTTGAAAAAACAGCTCATGGAGATTCGCGCTTTGAATACCATACAAATCACAAAGAAACAATTTCACTTCGAAACAGATCTAAAGCTCTTGTTAAAATCAACACAGGCATCAATTTTGCATAAAACAATTAAGGCCTTGGTGCAATCAAAAATCTTCAAGAAATCTTAAGTCTTTTACCAACAAAACAATTCACCCTGAGCCAGATTTGGCATTGAAAACAAAGAACTGAATTAGCTTAATTAAGCAATTAAAACGTTCGTTTAACATCTTATTCAGGCCAAACAAATTAAACATTCCTACTGTGAGCCGAGATGGCAGGCGCGTGACAAAAAAGTAAAAAACAGATATGATCTTGAGACAAAACAAAAGAAAAGCCCAATGGACATAAAATACTTCATTTCCAACTTCCTAAAAAAACTAACTTAAACCTTCGACTTCAAACTCAGGTCAAATTCGGTGTTTTTTGCGATATGCTACACAAAACCTGTCATCGAAATCAAACACACCTTTCTGCAGAATAATGCACATACCAAATAATAACAATAACAACAACAATAATAATAATAACAATAATAATAATAATAAACAATTTACAGTGGAACAAAGGACTGAGTCGTTGAGTAATATGCGTCAGTAAGTATGTTGGGCCCTGCACTTCAGCCAGTTTCTCGTTCAGCTTCGGTTTCCTTTCGACGCGACGAGTGGTGGGGCCTGGGTCGTAGTCGGCGCTGGTGGTGGTGGTGCTGGCATTGGGAACCTCAGCAGCAGCGGACGGCCAGCCTCCGAAGCATAGGCGATGTTTGGTGCTAAAGGATGAGATGGAAAGAACTGGAAGACTGGTCGGAGGGCGGCTCCAACGAGTGACGTCGGAAAAGGCGCCGGTGACAGAATCTGGAATAAAGAAGAAAACATCCCACGTAACAGGATTCTTTTAAAATCTTTAAAATAATTAACTCTAAGTACAAAGTAAAGCGTGTCCCATATCCCACAAGTGAGACGAAGGGGAGGCGCTCATCTCCTTTTCTTGGCCCTTGAGCTGGCAATGGACGAATCCCAAGGTCCTGGGCACGGGGCCAGTGCATCGCAGGACTTGCTGTTTACTTCCCAGTTTACGCCTGTACCAAATTCTACTGCTTGGTGACAGAGGCACGGTGTGCGCAAACAACTTTCCCTGGGTCGTCACACAACCTTCATACTTGTTGCTTACTTAATTCCGAATTACTCTACGTTGACTAAATCCAAAGCTGGCGCAATCTAATCATGTAATCTAATCTATCTAATCTAATCCTATCTAAAAGAGATAAAGCGTACGTACGGTGGGCGTCGACAGGATGCCGTTGCTCGCAGGGATCTTGTTTCCCAGCGGCAAAGAGTTTGTGCAAATCGACGGAGCTACGTTAAGGCCTTGGACGCTGTTGACCGCAGCTGGATTGGACTGCGCTAAGATGTTCATCGGGGAAGGCACTGACAGAATCAAAGGCATAATGAGGTCTGACTTCGGTAGGACAACTCGTCCCACTTCACCCGGTGAACTTCCCACCTTCTTCGTCGCCGGTAAGACTAGATTTGCGGCCTTCGGACAGCGACTGGACCCTCGAGAAAGCTCGTGCTTTTTCGACAGGTTAAGGGGTTCTTCCTGCTCTGCCCGAAAGCAACCCCCCGAAGCCAAGTCCGCGTTTCGAGCGCTTTCCTGCGACTTCTGTAGCGACTTAATACTCAGGTCGATCGGTTGGTCGTCTGCTTCGTTTGACCTCACGTCCGAGGTCATTGCGCGTGTGCGATCGAGGAACTGTTTGATGGGGGAGTTGAACCAGGCCCCTGACGACGACGCGGTATTGCCAGATCGGGCAGAACCCGAGTCGGATTTTCCGGGGGACGCTTTATCGGAGGACTCTCGGCGACTCAAGGTCGAAGGCTTCTGGAGTTCGCTGGCAATCGGTCTACACAGGACGGGGGACTTTGCGTCGATGATTGGGACAAGGAGTCCGTTGCTCGTTGGGGTCAGCGGCGCCACGAGGTTCGGTGGACCGTACGTGGGACGAATGACGGAACTCCTGGCGATTCCAGGAGTCGGTGGATTCAGGATGATCTTCGGTGGAAGATATCCAAACGGAGCAAGCGCCACTTGGTCCGGTTTCTGGTCCGTTACAACGGAGGGATTAGTCGCTAGGTTGCTAGTGGCCGTTGGCATGGCAACAATCATCCCAGCTGCTGCTGCAGAGCCATCTTTGTTCTGCAGACTGTCCAGGCCGCCTGCGAGAGTCGGACTCAGATGCGGGGAGACGGCGAACGGGGCGGCGGCGACAAAGGGCAACGGGTAACAACCAGTCAGCGGAAGGGGCTTTGGGAAACTGTCTCCCTTGATGCACGGCGTTTGGTCGAGAGAAAGTCGGGAAGAAGTTGGGGTCCGGAGAAAAGAGTTTGAGCCGCTTTTGCTGAGCGACGTAAGAGCGGAGTTGACCTTCTGGGCTCCAGTTGGATCAGCAACACCAGACGGAGCCAAGAAAGCAGCATCAGCCACTGGAACAGGTTGGTCCTACATCAAAAACGTTTACGAAAATTTATAAAACTCACTGCAGTCGTAACCAGATAGATATCTCGACTGTCATCCATTAGTTCACACCTAATATTAGTTTGATATAAGCTGGAAATCTACGGCGTCTTTGTAGTTACAATTCCCAAAGTGGTGCGCGATGTTCTAATGGTTAGCGTGCTGTTCTAACAACCGAAAGATCGGGGTTCAAAACCCCGCCGGGGCTGAAATTTGTTTAGAAATGTCGACCTCGCCTGCGGCCCTTAGCGAAATCAGCTATGAGTACACTGACCGTACACTGTCAGTGGGAGGATCTTCAGATGGCGGGTAAGTCCTAGTATGCCGGCCCTCATATACGACGGCCTTCATAAGCCGAGGCAAAGGAAATGAAGTCGCCACTCAGGTGAGCTTAAGTAACTGCACGAATTTACCTTCTTGAAGTCAGTGGCCGGCGGCGGTGAACTGCGATGTTTCAATTTGAATTTCGACTGCAGAGGAGGAGACGCAGCCAACGGAATCTTCAGCTGACCATCACTGAACACAGACTGACCACCGCTGACGTCCAACTTGGCGCTTATTGGCGCAACGGCCTCCGCGGAACTGGACATTGTGACGTCACTCGGTGCCTCCGTCTCCAAGACTTTCTTGTCATCGGTTGCCATGGCGCCGCATTTGCTGCTTAAATCGTCCAAAAGAGCCGGTAGCACTTCGGTTGCGCTTGGCAGGTCATGCGAGACGACGAGTGACAGATGTTTGTCACGCACGGTCGCTAGTTCACGCAATTTCTTGCGCGCTGGTCGCATGTATGTCACTGGCAACGGTTTGTCCTCTTCACCCCTCACGTGACGCTCAAATGTCAGCAACAGCCTTCAACAACGACTAGTATTAATGGTAGTAGTAGCAGCAGCAGCAACAGCAGTAGCGGTGGCGCAATAGAAGTAACTAATTACAGTTAGTAGTAGTAGCAGTTGTTGTTGTTGTTATGGTAGTTGTAGCACTTTGAGGTACGTTACTGATGTGGAGGATGGCGACTGATTTTCAAAAACCCATTTACAGGGTCTAGTAATGTAATTTCTTGTTTCCGATTTCTGATCCAACATATCTATCTTTAGTTTAAAATTAAAATGACGATGATGTTGATGTTGATGATGATGATGATGATGATGATGATGATGATGATGAGCCAAAATGCAATCAGCCTGAATGAATGAATATACAGACAATCACTTGCTTGAATTTAAACTATAAGACAAGGTTACTGATATTGTGATCGTTCGTACTAACTTCTCGTAGATCCTTCGCGTACAAGTTGCGGCGCTCGTATTTCCCGGATGACCCCCCATCTGATCGTAGATCTGTTTCCAGTGACGACCTTCCGTCACCTGAAGAAGTCACAGCAGACGAATTCCTTCTAAACCCCTCACATCTACACGGAGGAGGATGATGGCCTAGTTGTTAGTGTCAACTCAAAGGTCGGCGGTTCAGGTCCCCGCCAGCGACAGAAAGATGTTCCGAAATAGCTCCTTCTAGAGAACTCGTTTATGAAATGAGTACACCGACCGTACATTGGCGATGGGAAGACGAGGCGGCGAGGGAGAGGCCTGGCCACCCGCCCTCATACGACCAGGTCACGAAATGAGGTCAGAAAATATCAATGGCCGATTCTGTGGGTCATCTCAAGGGGCTCAAGGGAATGTTCTTCTCTTCTACGGCAACCGTAACTGTGGTTACTGTAACTGTGGTTACTGTGAGTGGTTACTGTAACTGTGGTTACTGTAACTATGGTTACCGTTGATTTATCTATATTTGTAACCTTTGGTTCCTATTCTTCCACTGAATAATATTTAGTCTTTATTTACAATGATTCCGGCAGGCTCTCAAAAAGTGACATTACATTACTCTTCTCGTAAGATGTAAATGACCTACTATCAGCCGTAACTTTTTCCACTGACCTTGTCGTATCCGCCAAACTTCTGGGAATAGATAAAGAACTGGAACAAGTCGACTGAAACACAAAAACAAAACGTTTCCTGTGTATTGTTGCCATGACAACCGATACCAAGGTATCTGATACCTTGGTAACCGATGTCCGCTTTACTGCCATGTTAGTAGTTGCCATGACAATGAATTAGATGATATATCGATGTGATGAAACAGAGGTTCTATTATATCCGAGATTTGAATAGATTAGATATAAGATATTAGGTTAGATTAGAGCGGAGAAGGAGGAGGAGGAGAAGGAGGTGCCTGCCTTCTTTGAAGCCGAGCGATGGGATGCGTTTTATTGGCGTCTTTTGGTCTCGCATGAACTTGAAGAGGTGCTGCTCAAACGCCTCCTTTCCAGAAGATATAAGATCCAGTCCTGACGAAGGCGTCGTCAAACCCTTAAAACGCTTTATCTACAACGAAACCAGTCATATAAAAAACCAAAATTAACAGGATCTAAAGCAAAAAAACAAATTAGTAAGAAAAGTGAAAATTCGTCCAAGAAACAACACCTGTCAAGCAATATCTTAATCAAACATTGTAACAGAAACGGTGGTTTCCGGTTTTCGTGTCCAGGGGATCATTGGCACAGCAAGGTTCTGTGGAACACGAGGATAAAACGGTGCCACTCCCCATATCCCACAATGCCCCAGTCTAATCTGAATTAACCCGAAGGTGAGCCATGAGAACAAACTTTGAACTGAGGCCACAATGGTTCTTTTGAGCTTCAGTCCCTATTTGTGTCATCAATCCCAGATCTTTGGGGCCTCTACCATCCTTCTGTCGTACCTAATTCCATTTTGGGGCCACCCTTTTGTGGGCATCAATTCCTCTTTGGTGTCTTCAATCCATCTTCCGGGCTTCCAATTTTACAAATCAGCCATCAAAACAGGAAGCTTTCATTCTTCGGTAATGTGTTACGAAAGAGTGGAGACGATTTAGAGAAAGAGATCATCCAAGACACAATTCCTGGTTCCCGAGCTCGGGTAAGACCCAAGATCACATGGATCGATAACATCAAGTCATGGACTGAAATATCGTTCGACCAGTTAATACAGGAGACGAGGGACAGAAGCAGATGGCACTAAATTGTCCGTTGTGCAGCCAATCCTCGGCTCGAAGACACGACAAGAAAACAAAACTCATGCACAATTTCTTGATGAAATTTAGAAAGATGGGGACGTTGTCCTTTACCGTTGCTTTCATCCGATGAGGCTCACCATCCTCCGTTGTCATAGAAACCGACTTCTCTTGACCGGCGTCCGATTCGACCGACTCCATGGAATCGAGTCTCGACAACTTTTTCCGTCTCTTGCGACCCTTGAGCTTCGGAGCTGAGATACACAAGACACGACCAAGAAATCGATGCAATTACTCTCTCGATTATTTTCATTATTTTGATTATTTTCATCCAAACAGAAAAAGAGAAATTAACCCTCAAGATTTAAAGTAATCCTAATCAGAAATTTATATGGCGTCTTAGCAGTAGTAGTGTAGTAGTAGCAGCAGCAGCAGAATTAGTAGTTGTATTAGTTGTAGTAATAGTAGTAACGATGTAGTGATATTGGTAGTTGTAGTGATAGTTGTACAGACTACCACTGTACTTACTTTAACAATTCACTTACTATAAGAATTTATTTTTGAAAATTTGTAGTTGAAAATTGGTGGTAGCAGTAGTAGTTGTTGTTGCTGCTGTTGTTCTTGTAACTGCTATCGTTGTTGTTGTGTTAGTTGCAGTAGTAGTTGTTGTTTTTGTTGTAGTAGTTGTATTAGAAGTAGTCATATTGGTAGTTGTAGTAGCAGTAGGAGTTGTAGTAGGACCAGCAGCAGTAGTAGTACTTGTAGTAGTAGCAATCATTTGAGCGATCCCTACCTAAGCGATCTCTCCTGAAGTCGTGAAACATCAGCTCAGGATGAGCAAATGCGTCGCGACAGAACATCAGTCGAGCGTCGCCATTGACAACCGGAATCCCACTCATCGCCATGACAACGATGTGTTGCATCCAGGCACCGGTTGCACCCTCGAGACGCTTGGCCAGCGCCCGGTAGCGACAGTATTGTGCATAGCTGACAATAACGACAACTGGGTCCTGACGACGACATCCAGCTGTAGCTTCCACATCTGAAACAATCGTCACCTATATGCTAATGAGCTAAGTCATGCACGCGCGCACGTGGGCCGGCAGTGGCGCCGCCTGGCGAATAATATGACAACCGTTGCTTTCATGGCGCGTGGATAACGAGAGGAGAGGGAAGGACAGAGAAGGGAAAAGGGGAAAGGGAGGGAGACGCAGGGAGAGGGAAGACAGAGGGATCACACAGGAAGCAACAGATTTGCCCAGAAGGGACTTCCTACCGAACTAGGGCGCAGAATTTCTGCGCGTGAGAGGCCAGTTAACAATAACAAGTCTATTTTTAGCAAACGATCTATTTTTAAGGTTTGTGTTACCATGTTGTTGCTTAAATCCGTTTCTGTTGAGGTGACTAGACGCGTCGTCGTCTTCGTCTGCTACCTTCTCCGTTGTCATAGCAACCTCCTGCTGCTGCTGCGTCGGCTGCTGCTGCTGCTGCTGTCCCTGGGGCATCCGGAAGCCATAGGGCCACGTGACTGGGCTATCGACGATCCACTTGACGAGGTCGCCGACCTCCAAGACGACCTTTTCATCGGCCACCAGCAGCTCATCCTACGCAAAACAACAGACGGCCATAGCTATCTGAAGTAACGCATTGTAAATGTAAATGTACACGAATTTATGTAGCGACCGTATGGCCTCGATCCTGCTCATTTTTCAATGAATTATTCGGGTCAGATCCTTCAGCACCGCTGCCCGTTTGAATGGGTACCACGCCATTTCTATCTGTATTCAGCGTTTAACGACATCTTGTGGCTACCAGGGCCGTTAACGTCGACCTATCCTTGTGTTATCTTTACTTTGGGTAGCCCAATAAAAGTAAATGTAAATGTACACGGATTTATATAGCGACCATATGGTCCCCACCTTCAGCTCATATTTCAATTAATTAAACGGGTGAAACCTTCACCATCGCTGCCCGTTTTAATGGGTGCCACTCCATTTAAGGTCCCCGTGTATGGACCGTACTAGCCCGAGATACAAATCTCTGAAATCAGTTGTAACTTATACGATAACGTGATCAGAGCTATAGCTAGTTCAACTCATATATGCATGCATGTGTTTGTGTATGTATGTATCTATGCATGTATGTGTGTATGTATGTATGTTTGCATGTATGTGTGTATGTCTGCATATATGTATGTATCTATGTCTGCATGTATGTATGTACGTATGTATATATGTATGTATGTATGTATATATGTATGTATGTATGTGTATGTGTGTATGTCTGTCTGTCTGTATGTATGTCTGTATGTATGTATGTCTGTATGTATGTATGTACATACAAGGGAGGTTCTCTCAGAAGCCGCCCTCTATCGTCGTTCGGAGCGTTGTTACTTAATTAGGCTGGTATCGGACTCAGGCTAGACATGTCAAACCATATTTACGCATACACGTGTGTGCGTGTGTGTGTGTGTGTCTGTGTGTGTGCTCGAGGCTGCAACAGCCACGACAGCTGTTGCAACGGCTTTGCTACTATCGACTACAGCTAGCAACAGCTATGCTAGGCGAATATGCTAACGATTTCCCAAGCGATAAGCATCACCAATTGCATTTTCGATTTTACCGATGTTAACAAGTCTCCACGCTTCTAATAAGAAAACGCTTAACACAGGGAGAGCGGCGTTAGCTTCATGTTCAGTTAGTTTTCTAAAGACGTCCATACATCTACCAGCCACATGTAAGCCTTTTACCATCCTTTTCAAAACGACGGTTCATGGCCGAGTCGTGTGCATTTATGATAACGGCGCTATAGAAGTCATTAGACTGGATTGGATAGGATTAGTCTGGAGTAGATTGGACTGGATTAAATTGGATTGGATCAAATTGGACCGATTTAAATTGGATTGGATTGGATAAGATTTGATTGGAATAAATTGGAGTTGACTGGATTAGAGTAGCTTGGATTAGATTGTTTTAGAATAGAATGGATAGGAGTCGATTAAATTAAATTGGATTAGATTGAGATTGGATTAGATTGGATAGGATTCGATTAAATTGAATTAGATTGGATTGAATTGGAAAGGATAGGATTGGGTTGGAATAAATTGGAGTAGATTGGATATGATTCGATTAAATTAAATTGGATTATATTTGATAGGATTAGATTAGATTGAGAGATGTTGTTCGATTATACTGCGCCTCAGTGAAAGGTCTTCCACCCCCTTAATTAAAACCCCCTTAACTAAAACCCCCTTAACTAAAACATCAAAAAACCCTTACGCAACTGACAGAAGCGACCAATTAAATACCTTACGTTACCACTTTATACCCGAGTGTCGTCTAGGGTCAGTGGCTGCTGGTGAATAAGGGACTCGCAAAACAAAACCAAAAACAAAGTCTGTCTTCCGTCTCCCTCCGTCGACAGAGGTCGCTAAGACACACATCCGCCGACTGATGGATGGAGCGGGCAAGACGTAAACACACACGGACAAACACAGACAGACAGACAGACAGACAGAGAGACAGGCAGACAGGCAGGCAGACAGGCAGGCAGACAGACACACAGACAGACACACAGACAGATACACTAACACGCAGACAGACACATGCAAACACACGCGGACTCAGACAGACAGACAGAGAGACAGATACACTTACACACAGTCAGATATACGCACACATACACGTGAGGAGAAACAGATACAAACAGACATTAAGGCAGACAGAAAGACTGCATGGGTCAAAGAACAAGTGGTTATTCTGGCTCGGGCTAAAAACTCTGGCAGTCCGTCTGTAGCTCTTTATATCTGTCTGTCTGTCTCTCTTTATATCTGTCTGTCTGTCTCTCTTTATATCTGTCTGTCTGTCTCTTTCTCGCTGACTCCTGCCTGATATGTTTATTATTATTATTATTATTATTATTATCATTATTATTATCATCATCATCATCATCATCAGAGAGCCAGCCATGGGTATCAAGTGTTAACGACTAACTTTTCTTAGCCTCGGCATACGGGGCAGGCGGCCAAGCCTCTCCCTCGTCGTCTCATCTTCCCATCGACATTTTCAGTCGATGGATCCATTTTAGAGCTGAGTTCCCTAGGGGGCGCATGGAGAACAGAAATCTCAAAATACCGTCGGCCCTGACAGGGATTCGAACCCACAACCAGTTGGTCGACAGTCGAGCACGCTAACCACTACACCACCGTCGCACTGCTCTTACCTGTCCATGGTGGCAGCGTCGACCAGACGGTGTATCTTCGGGTGTGAAATATAATTTGACGCTGGCGAGTTTTGTTCCCACGGACCTGCGACTTTCCCAGAGCAGCTGGAGTTCGCCGATGCAGATGGGAAGCTGCGTTAGGATTCGGACGAAGAAGAATTGTCCAACGGCGATCGATCTGATGTCCTGATCGATTGATCGACGGTAGGAGAAGGAGCGAAAGAAGGTGTAGGGGCCGTGATGACCCCACGAAGGACCGTTGAACTGAAAGAGAAGGAAAGGTACACAGACGGAGTCAGTTGTCAGCTGTGAGTCTGGGGCAGCACAGGCGATACTGTGTGGCCTATGGAAACTGTCCACCAATCGTCTTCGGATTGTGTTCTCGCTCCTCCCACTCTCTCCTCTCTTGGTAGGTCCTTTCCTCTCATATTCTCCTCTTCTCTCCTCTTCTCTATTCCTCGTCTTCTCTGCTCATTTTCTCTCCGATTCTTCTTTTCTCATCTCCTCGTCTCTTCTCGTCATCGCTCCTCTCCTCTTCCTCTTGTCCTCTCCTCACATTCTCTTCTCTCCTCTCTTCACCTCCTCGTCTCCACTCCTCCTCTTCTTTTCTTCTCCTCTTCTCTCCTCAATTTTCTCTTCTGATCTCCTCTTTTCCTTTCCTCATATCCTCATCTCTCCTCGTCTTCTCCTCCTCCTCCTCCTCCTCCTCCTCCTCCTCCTCCTAATCTCCTCTCCTCTTCTCTCCTCTTCTCTCCTCGTCTTCTCTCCTCCTCCTCTCCTCGTTTCTAAGAGTCTATCAGAACGACCTAAATAAACAAAGACCGTGAATTTAATTCTACGCAATAAACTTCAAAGTCGTTTCTTTCAGTCACGTGACTCACGTCTTTCCTTTCTCCTCAAAGATGTCATTCTAAACAAACACTCATGTTGACATTCATTCATATATATATATATATATATATATATATATATATATATATATATATATATATATATATATATATATATATATATATATATATATATATATATATATATGAATGTTACAGCGTTGACTTCATTATATACATATATATACATATATATTCACACACATATATTATAGCGTTGACTATATATATATATTATATATATATATATATATATATATATGATTTATGGCTAAGAGTCATATGTGGGCTACACGCTGCTGAATTCAATATGGAAAGCCAGAGCAGGTCAAATAGCAAGGTCACTAACAACTAACAGAAATTCTCTTGCGTATATACTGTAACCATAGACGAGATTTGTCCACGTGTTATCCCTACACAGATTGGCTAAATATATGCGGACATGAGTTGTGTGTCTGTGTGTGTATGTCAGTATTTGTTTGTGTCTGTGTGTGTCTGCGTGTGTGTGCGTCTGTGTTTGTGTCTGGGTGTGTGTGTGCAGGTGTACGTATGTGGGCCAGTAATCTGGGGTCTGGGGACAGATTTAGATCACAATCTTCAAAAGTGTTCTCTGTGTCTGTCTGTGTGTGTTTGTTTGTGTCTGTGTGTCTGCGTGTGTGTGTCTGTGTGTTCGTCTGTGTGTGTGTGTGTGTGCAGGTGTACGTATGTGGGCCAGTAATCTGGGGTCTGGGGACAGATTTAGATCACAATCTTCAAGTGTTCTCTGTGTCTGTGTGTGTCTGTCTGTCTGTGTGTGTGTGTGTGTGTGTCTGTCTGTCTGTAGGTGCCTGTCCTTCTGAACGGAGGGAGGGTGGAAGAGGAGGGTCACGGCAAAGGTAGGGCGAGAAGAGATAACAGGGTTTGTAGAGGAGGGAGGAAGGTTGGAAGGAAAAGGGAGGAGGAAGTTCACAGGTCAGAGGCTTCTAAGCGCCATCAGGTCAACCGCAATTCAACAGGCGTCGTAGCCAATTCATTTTCTTGAAGGTCCCCGACTTAGAGACGCAGTTTAAGTTTTTTGTTTCAAAGGCGATAATTCACCGTAGCCACCCAGCGGCTGGTAGCCATGAATTACTAGTCTTCGACTTCGCTTCTTCAACTGACTACGACTTTTAACTACGGTTTAACTTGAACTAACCGTCGATAATTATTATTTTTACGTTACGATAAAGGCGCTAAAGAATTAATTCGATTCGATTCGATTCGGAGTTTTGGACGAGCTTGAAAAAGACTTAACGCGCAAATCATTCAATGACAAAATGTTTACAGTTTTCAGTCTAATCTACTTTTCAACGGTTACTCTATTGTTATTAGATGTAGGCCTGAGTTCAAAGTTCAAACTTCGGAAGAAAACAAGTGCTCCGCAAAAACGGTTCTATATCGTAAATTACTGTAACGAAAAATTTCCAAAAGTAAATTCTTATGTGACAAATTAATCTGCGATTTTTAACAGTTTTTATTTGTCCTAAGCGACAACTTAACCCTTACCTCGTACCGAACCATTTTGGCTATCGATTTTGTTTTGACTGAGGGCCTGTGAATAAGCTGGACCCCGTTACGTGGCTTTCGTTGGGCGCTGTATAAATCTCGGGATTACGATTACGATCGTTTTCCTGACGGGGTTTTCCGCGTCTCAAACGGACCCCTTCGTCGCTCACATCTCGGGATAAACCTTCGCCGTCTATCTGAGCGATTCAGGAGCCAAAATCACTCCCGTCCAACATCGTTCGGGGCAGCAGTAACGGCAAAGGAGGGGGCACAGCTGGGCCGCTCAACCGCTACCTGAGCGAGAAGCCCACTGCGGCGGCGGAGGCATAGGCTGCGCGCCCGTCGGCTCCAAGTCCCTCAGCCCGAGTTTAAAATATTCCGCAGTCTCTCTCCCTCTCTCCCTCTCTCTCCTCTCTTAGAAGCGAACAAACTCAACACAGGCATAAAACAATATTCCAGAACAGGCCAGAAGCCCAATGACCGAGCCCTCCCCGCCTCAGGCCCCCGAAACGACCCTCCCGCACTCCCCCGCCCGCCCGCCACTAAGGCTGCCGCTTGCATATCATTATACAGGTTCGCCTGGCCGTATTAAGTATGTACGTACATGATAAACTTTGCAATAACACTATTCACATCTTGCGAAATTTCGCTCAAAACCGAAAACCTTCTGACGAATTGGCGCTTTTAGGAATTTCTGAGACGACTTTACCTGAATTTCGACGGCTCTGTTCATTTCTTTAGACGAATTATTGTCGATTGCAATAATTACCAGAACGACGGCCAGACCGAAGGGCCAAACGTTGCAGGCTCCCTTTACAATGGCCCTGCGCACTCGCACATTGGCATCCCTACCGGTGACGTCATGATTTGCATAATACTCAGCGTGGCTCCTGAATATTCATGAGCGGTGTTGCCTGCGATCGCATTTTCGCATCTGCGGCCGACGCTCAACGTTTCGACGGTTAGCCTTGAAATGAAGTGAGATATTTTCCTTTCTCGTTAAACTGACGACACTAAAAAGACTCTGCTTCGCCAGTTTGATAAAAACTGTTGCTTATAGCACACACGAGACATATAAGGTAGTCTGTAGTCTGCTTCCCTGCCTCCTGTGTTATTAGTTTCGCCTTCATTCCAAAGGTGGCAGTATGTACTTGGGTGTCACCGGCGCCACCTAGCGAATTGAGCTCCAACCTAGAAATCGGCAACAAGTTTTACTATTTTAATCGAAATACTCGAGATTTATATAGCGCCCAGTGATCCATTTTGCAACTGTCTCCTTCTGAGAGTCAGTTTCATTCACCTAATCACTTTAACAGTATTAGCAATATAATACCTCATTAACAGCAGTAAGTTGAAAAAAAATCAAAATGACAAAAAACAATCAAAACAAGTGGCATTGTTTTTCAATTATTCCACCAAAGTATTATCCAATTGAAAAGTCTGCGCTACAAAACTTAAAGTTGGTTGATTGCAAGCAAAACCAACTGTATTCTTTTGAAAGTAACCAATCAATACGGTTATTCGATCTAATATATTGTGTAGCTACATCTTGTTGCACCTTAACAAAATGGTTGATTTTTTAAATTAAGGTTTCTTTAACGACGCAGTCTTACTTATACAGTCCCGTAGATACTTTTAAAAGGTGTTTACTGTTTCTCAGCATTAGCACGGCCAATATCTAATAACGACATCTCGTGGCTGACGTCGAACATACCTTGCCTCGCAATATGTCACTTAAATCGACATGAGAAGATATGATGACCACCGACCAACGCCTCGAGCATTATGATAACGGCGCTATAGAAGTCAGTTGATTAGATTAGATATGCGACAACAAAGCTTTTTCGATACACAATGATAAGCGTTGTCTATCGCCATCTGGCGAATGGAAAGCGTGTGATTTCGCTTCGCTGAAAGTCATCCATGTTAATTTTTGGTTTTCGTTTAGACCGCCACTGATGGGCAGCAAATAGGTTGTTGTCAAGGACAACACTAGCAACAGCAATCTGTGACAACCACAATCTTTTCATGGTCTTAGAAACCGCTAGACCTATATAAATTTGGCAGCTATTTACCAAATCCGTAATTTCTGAAAGCGTTATTAATAGCCATAAGAAGTCGCAAAATATTACATGGTGCAAGGGTCTCCTTAGACACCATTAAAACGCTTTTAATCGACGCTATAATAATCATCAAACGCGTTGAATTTGCACTAACGATGATTCTGGGGTTATATTTCATGGGTTAAAGGTAATGTCGACGTCTACATCCCTGGCAGGCAGAGGAACTAGCGTCTAAATGCTCAAAAGATCTACGTAGCTATTTTTAGCTCAACCAATCACGTCAAACCGGAAGTCCACAATTACCACCAATCAAAGAAGAGAAACAAATAGGCTCGTTTACTCTGAATTCTGAATTAACAACTGGAAACACTATATAAGGTGCAGCTTATAGAAAAAGGAAAAAAATAATAATGACAAGATGGCTGTTGCAAATAAAAATGAAAATAGTAAAATTTACTGGAAAATATAGCACGCCGTAAAAGAAATAATTTGATAATCGTAGACTTGAGATTTCTACGGCGCCCAAAGAGGCAAAATCATGGGAGCTAGCTTTAGTTCTAGAAATCAACTTAACGCACAGTGCTCTTCTTTGATTGGTGGTAATTGTGAACTTCCTGTTTGACGTGATTGGTTGAGCTAAAAATAGCTACATAAATCTTTTGACCATTTAGACGCAAAATGGCAGAAGATGTCGTTAAACAACGGAAATCAATAAACAATCTAACTTCGCCATTGCTGCGTGGTGCCAGTCCAAAACAATGGAAACTACTAATTAATCGTCAGCTTGTCTTAACAACAACTGACCACTCAAGTAACGCTAGCATTAACGACTCTGGTAGCCACAAGATGTCGCTAAACACTAGCTTAATGGTAAGAAAAGCCGTCAAGCATCTATATTCGCTAGTTAAAATGTAAATGCATGAATTAGGCTTTATGTTCGATTGTCATCAAGGACATCTCTTTCAAAAGCGTTGGTCTTCCTCCCTGTATGAGTTCGTTCTACCCAGTCGCTTCTTTCATTTCGTTCTCAACTTAAAACGTACCTGTTTCAAATTGCTTATCCATCACAGGATGCAGCCTCTCTGTCCTGTGGACTGACCTTCTGGACGTTGACCTGAATGCGGCTTGGTTTTGGTGCGCCATCGGTTGATGCCTTGTGCACATTAGACACTGGCCCTATAGAAGTAACAGCGATAACGATAACGAAAATGGTGATGGTGGTGGCGATGATGATGATGATAAATGATGATGATGATGATGATGATGATGATGATGATGATGATGATGATAATAATAATAATAATAATAATAATAATAATAATAATAGTAATAATAGGGCAGCGCTCGCATTGGACACCTTTTAAAGCGCGTCCGTACGACATTATATGTTTTGCAAATGTCATTGTTAGGTAATGATTGTGCGCTACAAAAACAACGATGAGACGAATGAACTAAAAATAACAAAAGGAAATATGAACAAAAACTGTAACTCAATGAGAATTTTAAAGTAGTCAACGACCACAGGAGCCACAAGATTTCGTCAAACTATTGAAATAATCAGTTAAGACGATTATTATTATTATTATTATTATTATTACTACTACTACTACTACTACTACTACTACTACTACTACCATACCTACCACTACTGCCACTACTACTACTACTACTATATGCGCAGTTGTACGTCGACGTCAAAGACTGTGAAAGCCACAAGATGTCGCTAAACAATGAATACTAATACTAAAATAATTTATTTCTGATAATTTAGACACCTTTTTGAAGTCGGTGTTGGTGTAATATAAGGTCAAAACGTAGAATCTATTTTATTCGTACGTTTGGATGGATATTGTTCGGGTTAAAATATAAGGCGAGGTTGATGTGAACGGCTGAGGGAGCCACAAGATGTCGCTAAAACAGGGAATTTTCCAAACTCACATACCTACTCACTGATGACGGAACGATGCGAGGGCGGGTCACTTGAGGTCAACGACTACGGTTATTGTTCGCGGACACTTGCGTAATAGCTTCACGGTCTGCTTTTCAGGGCATCGCCCTCTGACGGGGTGACGCAGTGCGCCCCCGGCCGACTAGAACAAATACGTTTGCCATGGATGGCTTGGCAGACGGGACGGTGCCGGCTGCTCTTCTGGGCAAACATGTTATTGGGAGTGGGGAGGTTCTCAGTGGTAAACAAAAGAGGATGAGAGTGGATGGCCATCGCTTCTACTCTGCTGACCTCACCAACAGTTCAACTGAAAGTGGACCAAGTCTCGAAGAGGATTTACTGAGTTTGGGCGTCGACAGATTTACGGCCGTTTTTACAATGAAAATGTAAACATTTGTGACATACTGTACGTACATGTAAATGTGTATGTATTTACTTGAAACAGCTCTGTCAGTCTTATACATGGATGCCTAAATATACATACATACATACATACATACATACATACATCTATACATTCATACATACATATACACATACATACACATACATTCATACACATACATACATATATACATACATTCATACATACATTCATACATACATACATACATATACACATACATTCATACATACATATATACATACATATAATACACATACATACATACATACATCTATGCATTCATACATACATACATACATACATCTATACATTCATACATACATATACACATACGTACATTCATACATACATGCATACATACATACAATACATACATACATCTATACCTTCATACATGCATATACACATACATACATTCATACATACACATACATTCATACATACATACACACACATACATACACACACATGCACACATACACACGTACGTACATATTTTCATGGTGGGATAAATATTATTCGAAACGGTTCGTGCTGTTCTTTGGCTGATGTTTCGTGCGTCGTCTTCTAATGTCTCGTCTTCGTTGGTTTTGCGGGAACAGAGAACGACTGAGTGGGAGGCGGATTTATTGGACCGAGAATAATAGTTATGAGGCCATTGAACTCTGGAGGGAGGGAGGAGGGAGGGAGGGAAAGGACTTAGGGAAAGGAGGGACGGACGGAGGGAAAGGAGGGACGGAAAGGAAGGAGGAAAAGGAGGGACGGAAGGAGTAAAAGGAGGGGCGCACGGAGAAGGGAAAGAAGGGTCGGACGGAGGGAAAGGAGGGAGGGAAAGGAGGGACGGAAAGGAGGGACGGAAAGGAGGGACGGACGGAGGGAAAGGAGGGAGGGAAAAGACTTAGGGAAAGGAGGGAGGGAAAGGAGGGAGGAAAAGAAGGAGGAAAAGGAGGGACGGAAGGAGTGAAAGGAGGGGCGCACGGAGAAGGGAAAGAAGGGTCGGACGGAGGGAAAGGAGGGAGGGAAAGGAGGGAGGAAAGGAGGGAGGGACGGAGGGAAAGGAGGGAGGAAAAGGAGGGACATACGGAGGGACAGACGGAGGGAAAGGAGGGAGGGAAAGGAGGGACGGACGGAGGGAAAGGAGGGACTGACGGCGTCGGTGATGGTTGAAGCCGGGTAATGTTTCCGGATGAGTGACTTCGAGTGGTAGGAGCTGGAAAGAGCCGGGTAAACAGTTTAAGGAAGACGGGGAGGGTTAGCTGATGGGGTAAAGTTGACTATAAAGGACATCAGAAGTGAGGTCTGTCGGTGCTCGAGCGAATATGAGGAGAAACTGATGCTGATGCGATTGGGTGATGGAGAGTGAGAGGGCAATTTGAGTTCATGGGTGGAAGCCGAGAGAGAGAGAGAGAGAGACAGACAGACAGACAGACAGAGACAGAGACAGAGACAGAGAGAAAGAGAGACAGACAGACAGAGAGGCAGAGAGAAAAAGACAGAGAGAAAGAGACAGACAGACAGACAGACAAGGACAACAGACAGACAGACAATGCGAGCATTCCGAACCCGCGCACTATGGCCTAGACCGAACATTGCTCCCAACCCTTCCTCCTCGCCTCCCTCTCACTCTCCCTTCCCTCCGCCCTCTGGCGATTGGTCGATACGCTGGCTTTGAATCTGAGCAGCGAATGGTGTCGATGCAACGTCGTCCTACGACAGTTGAACCATCTCACCACCAGATGGCCGACGGCTCAGTTTGAAGAAACAGTAAGAAGACATCAAAGAAACCTCTTACTTACTTACCTTTCCTTACTGTTGCTCATCAGTGAGAGCCGTGTCTTACTTAAATAACAGTAAGCCGTCATCTTAATGAAATTATATTAGGCTGGTAATGAAATTGCTTACATGCATAAAATATGCCAATATACGATGGATGTTATGGTATTTTATGATATGGCATGGTTTTCCTAGTAAGGTATTTTAAGGTATGGTATGGCTTTTAAAGTACGGTATGGTTTTTATGGTATGGTGTTTCATTGTTCTGTATTTGTGGTAAGGTAGAGTATTAGTATAGTATGGTGTGATGTAGTGTGGTATGGTATGATATGGTATGGTATGATATGGTATGGTATGGTATGGTATGTGACTTGCTTCGTCTTCGCGCCACTGAAGGTGTGGGAACAGGTGAGCTCGTCTTATAAATCTTACAATTCTGTCGTCGACTGCGTAATGAAACGGTTGTCCGGTCTTCCGGTTCGAGTGGTTGGCGTCATGTGAGCGCCTCAGCCGAAGGAACCTCCAACCTTTGCAAGATCCACGTCACTGGGAGCTAATGCTGATGGTAGATCAGCGATTACCTTACCTTGTCTTACCTTACCTTGTCTTACCTTACCTTACCTTGTCTTACCTTACCTTGTCTTACCTTACCTTACCTTGTCTTACCTTACCTTGTCTTACCTTACCTTACCTTGTCTTATCTTACCGTGTCTTACCTTGTCTTACCTTACCTTACCTTACCTTACCTTGTCTTACCTTGTCTCACCTTACCTTGTCTTACCTTACCTTGTCTTACCTTGTCTTACCTTACCTTACCTTACCTTGTCTTACCTTGTCTTACCTTGTCTTACCTTACCTTACCTTACCTTGTCTTACCTTACCTTATCTTACCTTGTCTTACCATGTCTTACCTTGCGTATACCTTGCCTTGCTTTGCCTTACCTTATGCATTGGTTTCTCTTCTCTTACCTTACCTTATCTTACCCTGTCTTACTTTACCCCAACCCTGCCTTTCCTTGATGTACCATACCCTACCTCTTGCCACTCAAACCCCGTCTGGTCAGCCTGTGTCTGCGATTTGCTTTCGTTCTGTTTTTGAACGGCGCTCTAGAAGTCTACAGACGACAGAAGATGATGGGTTTCCGCTTGAGTGGTTTTGAATTGGCTCCTCACCCCCCCCCCCCCACCCCGTACCTCGACTTAGAGCGTAGGAGGTAGGAACATCGGACGAAAAACTAATCTGTTAATTATTATTTTATTAATGAATATTATTCCAGCGAAGCCGTCTGACCGACAACCTGTCTGACCCTTGAGTCTTGTCCGGAAAACGAATCTGACCTTGCCTGCCTATCGACTTTGTTTTGACTGAGCGCCTGTGAATAAGCTTGTTCCAGTGACTTAGATTTCTTTGGGCGCTGTAGAAATCTCACGATTACGATTACGATTAGTTGGGTAGCATCATCGTTCATCTTTCTATGGAACGATAACCCATTGTTACCCAAAACCTAATACTCTACCCAAATTTCGATTCTCTTGACTTACATAACGTTTACTTGACCTCAATCTTGAATTTTTTATATGGTACAGAGGAATATGTTTTACTCATTATTATTATTATTATTATTATTATTATTATTATTATTATTATTATTATTATTATTATTATTATTATTATTGTTGTTGTTGTTGTTGTTGTTGCTGTTACTGTTAATGTTATTGTTGTTATTATTATTGATATTATTATTAATTGGTAACTTCTATAGCGCCGGTATCGAATGCATAAGGCATCAAGCAATGGCGCATGAAAAATCAGGTATCAGGTCGATATCCTGAAAGTCAGAGGAGTTACTGAAGCATGTTACATTTGCATAGGCGAACGACCAGTATGTCTGCCTGTCTGCCTGTCTGTGTGTATCTGTGTGAGTCTGTGTTTGTGTCTGTGTGTTTGTGTTTGTCTGTCTGTGTGTCTCCCTATCTGTATGTATGTATGTCTGTCTGTATGTCTGTCTGTCTGTCTGTCTGTCTGTCTGTCTGTACGCAGAAACATTGTTACATAAACACGGACAAAAGCGATAAATTTTTAAAGTCATTTTTCAGTTATTTTTACCCACTGATCCCAAAAGTTCCGAAAGAGAGAAGTTCACCGTAAACAGGTTACTGGGAACGGACCAAAGTCCGTCCAATTAGAACCGCATTTTACAACGGACAGACAGACTGTGCAAACAAGCCATGCATTGGTCACACATTAAATATATATATATACATTTATATTAATATATATATAAATATATATATATATATAAACACACACATTCATAGATTTATATGCGTATATATATCAAATGTCAACATCTCTAATAATGTTCGACGCCGTTACCGAGTAATCTCCGAGTCAACTCCGAGTCGTGATCAGAGCATTAGTGGATTGCGCCATTAATACATCTTATTAGGCACCTGTACATGCGTGTGCGTTTTTGTGTGTGTCTGTGTGCGTGTGCGTGTGTTTGTGTGTTTGTGTATGTGTTTGTGTATGCGTGTGTGTTTGCGTCTGTGTTTGTGTGTATGTGCGTGTGTGTGCGTGTGTGTCTGTCTGTGTGTATGTGTGTGTAGATGGATGTATAGGAGGTTCTGTGTGGAGAGACTGCATTAGTCCAGCCGATGTCCTTCTGTTCCGACACCTACCTCGACGGTGGATCAACGGTCCACATTACATCGCCTCCCGTGGATGAAGCCGAGCTCGACGGGGTCTCGCGAGATGTGATTGACAGGAGAGCAAGACTAGGAACAGGCGGCTCTGCGATGAGGAGCAAGAGGAGGAGGGGGAGGAAGAGGAGGAAGAGGAGGAGGAATAGAAGGAAGAGGAACAAGAGTAGGAATAGGAGGAGGAAGAGGAGGAGGAGGAGGAGGAGGAGGAGGAAGATCACGGGAAGAACAGTAAGAGGAGGAGGATGAAGAGGAGGACGAGGAATAAGGAGGAAGAAAAGGAGGAGCAGCAAGAGTAGGGGAAGAAGGAGGAGCAAGAGTCAGTCAGTCAGTCAGTCAGTCAGTCTGTGTGTCTGTCTTTCTGTCTGTCTGTCTGTCTGTCTGTCTGTCTCGTGTTTTGTCGGATTAGTTGGGATTAGAACACCGTATATTTCAGGGATTATGTGAGCTCCATCGCGTAATCGCATAAGAGGCCGATCCTTAGGCACAACATATCTAACCGTCGTCACAAGTTTGACCACACTCCGATCCAGCGCTCGATATAAGACCAGTCGCTTCGCATAACATGTTGATAATGAGCAGAAAACAGATTTCCACGATCCATTTGCAACAGCAGCTACTGTTCGTTAGAAGGGCGTGTTGTCAACTTGTTTACTCATCTCTGAAACAATTCCGTTTCACGCGATATGAGGTCGAAATCAGCTGCAAATGAGGGCTAAATGAGACCAGAATTAGGTCTAAATCGTGTCGTATACAACGAAAACCCGTCATCACGCGGAACTTGGGTTCATCGTCCGCGACCGAGTTATATCGAATGTCGCGCTATTAAAATATCGCGCGGTAACTTGATGGTTAAAGGTTTGGGGCCAAAGAGGATCCCTAGGGAACGTTTATTGTCAGTGTTCATCTGGGGCATCTTCGAGTAGTGTAGGAAGTCATCGTTATTGTCTTGTCCTGTCTTCGAGCCGATGATTGGCTGCACAACGGACAGTTTTGTGCCATCTGCTTCTGTCCCTCGTCTCCTGTAATAACTGGTTGAACGATAATTCAGTCCACGACTTGATGTTATCGATCCATGTCAGCTTGGGTCTTACCCAAGCTAGGGATCTAAGAAATTGTGACTTGGACGATCTCTTCTTTCTCTGGGTAGTCTGCACTCTTTCGCAGCACATGCCGGAAGTATGGGAACTTCTTTTGTTGATTAATCCGAGCCGACTCCTCTCTACTCCTGAAGTCTCTAGGACCCACTCGCTAACGATGCTTCAACTCAGAAGCATCTCGTGCTATGACGTAATTGCCTCGGCCTTATTTACATGTGTGTTGCTGATGTTATTGATTTACAGAAATCAGAATTAGGTTTGATTTTCTATGAATGCCCGAGAGTTGGTTTCTCTTCTGATTCTTTGTTTTGCGTTGGTTCTCAGTAATGTTATTGTATTAGTACTTTCATTGTTTCGTTATTTTCATTGGTTTAGTATTTTAATGTATTATTTCGTTTGTATATTTTCTTAGCTTTTCATAGCTTGGGTCAGTGGTTTAGCTGCATGGGTGGTCCTCAGTTCCAGTGTTGGAATTCTGGTCTGTTTTATTTAAGGAAATTCGTTTACTTCGGGGACTGCGCCCCGGACCCCGCTGGCAGAGTTCAGAACACTCTTCAAGCCTTTATTCGTTAGTCGCATCGTGTTATCGACGCTCGCTCCCTCAGATCCCTTCATTTTCGTCCGGGTAGTGAACCTCCGTGGAAAAATTCTCAAAGATTTAGACGAAATGTGCTCAATTTCATATTGAGTGCTTCAGAATGTTTTGGCTTTTTCAACCTCGCCTTATATTTTAACCCGAACAATATCGATTCCAAAAAGGCAATAAAATAGATTCCACGTTTTGACCTTATATTACACCAAAATCGACTTTAAAAAGGTGTCTAAATCATCAGAAATAAATCATTTTAGACCCGGTCCTCGCTGGTGAAGCTAATGACGCTACTCAGATCGTTGACCCAACCCCTTTGGTTTTCCTCCAGGACTGGACCCCCGGCGAAAACATTTGCTCACCCAACTGCCTCCACTTTTTTGGGATGAACGAGCCATGTCTAATTAACGTTCTCATAGAAAAATTCATAAGACGCTACCGCGTTATAATCGAATTCGCGTTATCTGAGCGCGCTGTAACTGGTCTACGGTGTATATTGATCATCTTAAGCAGTGGTCCAGGATGACCATCACGTGATGCATAAATAAACTAAGGGCGCTATAAAAGTTTTCTGAGACAGACATAGATGTATAAATGCTTTGTATGATGAGTGTCTATGAATAGGCTGAGCTGATAGAACGGGTCAATTGGCGGAGATATATTCGTAAACAAGTTTAGTATTGCACAAAACCACGCTTACACAACCACTTCAACCACCACCACCACCACCACCACCACCACCACCACCACCACCACCACCACCACCACCACCACCACCACCACCACCACCACCACCACCACCACGACGTCGTTCGATGGATTAAAGTATATCAATAGTCGCTTTTACTAAAACTACTCTGTGTGCGTGCGTGCGTGTTTGTGTGTGTGGGTATGTGTGCGTGTGTACGTGTGTGTGCGTGTGTGTGGGTGTGTGTGTGTACGTGTGTGTGGGGGGTGTGTGTGCGTATGTGTAAGTGTCACGTGTGTGTGTGGGTGGGTGTGTATGTGTTAGTGTGCGTGTGTGCGTGCGCGTGTGTTAGTGTGTTTGCGTGTGTGTGTTAGTGTGTGTGTATGTTTGAATGTGGGTGTTAGTGTGTGTATGTGTGTGTGTTAGTGTGTATGTTTGTTGTTTGTGTGTGGGTGTGTGTGTGCGCGAGGGTGTGTATGTCGCATTGTCTAAGAATTTGTACTAAAAGGGTCTCATGAGCCATTGCACCCTGAGACAAACAAATCCCTCCTTTCCAGTAACCCTCACCCCTCCCATTGCTCGCCCAGCCCCCCACCCCGACAAGTGATTGGCTGGATGTTGGTCCTGATTAAAGCCCAAAGATATTATTTTCGGCGCATACAGTAGGCGCACGAGTCCTTTCCGTAATCGTCGATGTACTTAGGCTGATATTCGCAAATACAGCGGGTTCAAATAAAAACTTTTTCTCCATCGCAGCAGGTAAACTATTTTTACCCGAATCTACAGATATATTCTTTAAAGTGTCTTCAGTAAAGAAATAACAACAACGACGACGACAACAACAACGACAACCACAACAGCAACAACAACAATAATAATAAAACTAATAATAATAGCGATAATAATAATAAATGGCCATTCCAGATTAACACATCATACATTTCTCTAAGTCCTGTCTAATTAGAAGAATTATCAGTGTTGCGGCAAAGGTAAGGATTTGCATTTTACCTGAACACGGTGTAGGTACACCGTGTTCAGATGAAGTTCGACTTCTTTTGCAATAGAAATATTATTTACGCCGTTGGAACTGAAGCACTCGAATGAACTGAGGCCCAGTTATAGTCTCAGTAAATAAGTCCTAATTAGGCGATCGTTCTAATTTGGTACAAATAAATAATCGTCTACTGATTAATTGCCATCGGTCTTCGTCTTAGATCTGAGTAAGCAATTCTACGTCACTGAGACAGTTTATATAGCGCCTGCTTACATTTCTCTCGGCTTAAGCACAACAGCTCCTCTCCCCCTTCTCTCTTTGGTCTTCTGGCAACTGGACTTGGTTCTTTACATGGCATCTTTTGGACAACCCCACTGACTTGACGCAGCGCGCGTCAATAAGCTATGGCCCTGCGCTTAGCTTTTAAGTAGCGCTTTAGAAATTTCCAGTTTACGATTACGATTAGCGCTCCAGGAAGACCAGTCTAGACCGGTTTGGTGATCGATATATCGATCAGTTGATTGATTGATTTGTGTAGATAATAAGGCGTGGAATTGTTCGGAGTACTTGATGCGAGTCGCATTCTGGACCTTGCGGTCTAATTGCCGTTGCTTAGACAAAGACGGACAGATATCCGCGCGGTCAAAGTTCATGAACCGGTCTCGAAAGAACTGGGTCGGGGCAACAACATCTGTCGTCATTCAGTTGATCCCACCTGCGATTAATCGACTACTATTCGGCGAGATTATCCACGTCGTCGTAATCATTATTATCATTTTCGTCGTTGTCATCATCAGCGTTGTTGTCACTGTTATTATTGTTTTGTTGTTGCATTTGGCAATACTGTGGGTGTGGTTGTTGTTGTTGATGATGATGATGATGACGACGACGATGATGATAATGATGATGATGATGATGACGACGACCGATGATGATGATGGTGCTTGTAGTGATAAGACCGACCTTCATCCATCAATTACGTTTTGTTCGAATCAATTGTTTTCGTATTATGCTTCTGTCCCTTCCTCCCTCCCTCCATCCGTCTGTCCGTCCTTCTCTTCGTCTGTCCTTCTGTCTCTCCGTCTTTCTCTCCCTCTCGCCCTCTATGTCCGTCTGTCTGTCCGTCCGTCAGTCCGTCTCTGTTTGGCTCTTTGTTTTTCTCTGTCTCTCTCTGTCTCTATTTTCCTAAATTCTTCGTCAAAACAATGCGGAACAAAGGAGGACAGGAGGAGCGTCGGAGGGATGAGGATAATGAGGAGGAATAGTAAGAGGAGCAGGAGGAAGTGGAGGAGGATTTAAGACGGTTGTTTACGTCGCCGAGCGTCGATTGACCGAGGAGGAGCAGATGAGGAAATACGGCCGGAGGAGCCGTTTTGTCGGTCATTCCACCGTGGATGGATCTCTAAGCTGAACACGACCAATGTCACGACATCACAACAAGATCATTTAACAGCCGAGCCACGCCCGCTTTGATCTCTGGTCACGCCCACCTCGCTGTCGCCACGCCGATGTCGTTCTAGACCACGCCCATTCCCTCACAGCCACGCCCAGGCCATTTCTAGATCACGCCTATCCCGGTCTCAACCACGACCAGGTCATTTCTAGACCACGCCCACTCCCTCTCTCAATCATGCTCGGGTCATTCCAGCCCACGCCCACTTCCTCTCAGCCACGCATAGGTCATCTTTATATCACGCCCAGAGTTTCGGATAGGCTTCGTCAACTCCATTTCTAAGTCATTGTTTCCAACCACGCCTACTAAAGCCATGTCGACTTATTTTATGAGAAGTCAGATGTCGCTTTGATTTGAATTCATGTCAAACTGCTTTTTAGTCACGCCCACTTGATTTTGTGTCCCAGGGTACAACGTTTCAAATTTTGAAGGCTTTTGCTTGTAGCCACGCCCATTCCAGTTAGCCACGCCTCACGCTTTTAATCAAGGCAGTTTTGCCGCTTACATTCTGGTTATGATAAGTGTAACTGGATTAGTTTGATTGCTTCATAAGCAAAGCCACGCCTTTGCTGATTCGCCACGCCCACAGATGACAATAGAAGTGCCTCTAACATCCACAATAATGGAAAGAAATGATACTAATTTCCTGTTTCAAGACTGTTCGTTTGTTTGTCTGCCTGATTACTTGCGAATGTCCGTCTGTGTCTTTCTCTATGCAGCTTAAATATGTGCGTATTCCGTTGCATCTACACAAAGCATTGGTGTATGTGGGTCAAGGTAGCCGATTGGTTAGAGCTCTGGCCTTGTATGTGGGTCACGATAGCCGATTGAATAGAGCTCTGGGCTGGTATGCGGGTCATGGTAGCCGATTGGTTATAGCTCTGGGCTTGTATGTGGGTCATGGTAGCCGATTGGTTAGAGCTCTGGACTTGTATGTGGGTCACGATAGCCGATTGGATAGAGCTCTGGGCTTGTATGTGGGTCACGGTAGTCGATTGGTTAGAGCTCTGGGCTTGTATGTTGTTCACGATAACCGACTGGTTAGAGTGCTCAACCTGTAACGCGGAGAGTATGGGTTCGAACCTTCTCCATTGAAACGGTTACTACGTAGGGACCTTAAACAAATTCTTAACTGAAACTTACTCAGCGCCATCGACTGATGCTTAGTTGTTAGATAGATTCGCTTATTAACTGCAGAAGTAATAACAGTATGAATGTATATATGCACATAATTTGACACATGTATATGACGTGTATATGCATATATTTATACGTATGTATGTATGTATGTATGTATGTATGTATGTATGTATGTATGTATGTATGTATGTATGCATGTATGTATGTATGCAGGTATGTATGTATGTATGCATGTATGTCTGTACCTTGTGTATAGGTTGAGTGCACGTGTAGGGCGTGTATATGAGTGGTCTCGTATAAATAACCTCTTCTTGGGTCTCATTTTTCTCTGGAACGACCGGCCTAATATTCTCCGCTAAGACAAACAGCCACCGTGTGTCCGTTTGCATGTCTGCGTGCGTATCTCTCCCCTGCGCATGTCTGCGAGAGTTCAAGGCCTGGCGACGGATAAACGCCGTGGTCAGAAAAACAGCGTCACTGCTTCATTGATCCGCAGAACCGACTGAGCGACGCGGTCTTGGTAAACGGGCTGCGTTGACTGCGCCTTGCTTATTGCGTGAGTCAATGGTATGCATTTTAACAACCTAAGTTCAGCTTCGGTCGTTAAACGTTCTGTTATGGTCTGCAAATTCTCGGAAGAATACGGCGTCTGATTTTATCTGCACGTGACTCGTTCTATACGCAGAAACACACCATGCCTTGCAATGTATATAGCGGTTCATATGTGTTATGACTCGTAGTTAGAGCTCAATTTCAGTCTGACGTCTGTGAGTCTTGGAAGTCTCGATTTTTACCTTAGTATTGTAACTGCAGTCACACGAGTATCAATATTAGTAGTTAAATTAGTATAATGATGATGATGATGATGATGATGATGATGATGATGATGATGATGATGATGATGATGAAGAAGAAGAAGAACAACAACAACAATAATAATAACAACAACAATAATAACAATGATGATGATGATGATAATAATAGTAATAATAAAATAACGATTGTTTCTACCTGGGGTATAAATACTAAGTCCATTGAATTCGTAATGTTTGCCTTTCTATCATCGAGTTAGAATTATTTTGACTGCAAAGAAAAGTAGTAAGTAAGAAGAATCAAAATGACTGAATTGTTGACGCTTGTTTCTAGTTGAACTGAAGGAGTGCGATGTGTCACGTGACTTCGGAGGGTCACTGGTTGGGCTTCTCGGAGACACAGCGAGACTTCGGCGCAAAGACATTGGAACTCCATCAGAACTTCCTGCTCGGTAAATTTATTTGTACCTCGAAATCTGATACATGTAGTTTGTAATGTACTTTGATAAATGTAAATGTAAATGGTTTTATATAGCGACCGTATGGCCTCGACCCTGCTCATTTTGCAATGAATTGATAGGGTGAGATCCTTCGCCAATCTTCAAACTTCACCCACCGTAGCTGCCACGCTGTCTCTGCCTGACTCTTGGATCTTGACCTGGAACCGAACCCTTTTTGCCTATCGATTTTGTTTTGACTGAAAGCCTGTGAAGCTGGTCCCCGCGGTGTGGCTTTCGTTGGGAGCTGTAGAAATCTCGGGATTAAGATTACGATTCACCACCGCTGCCACGCCTTTTAATGCCCCCCCCCCCCATGTAGGGATCGTGTTAGCTTCGTTACATCGGGTGAATTTGGAGTGAATTTCTCGTCTGGCTAGCGACACAGAAAGTACAGTTGCCGACAGCTGTTCTTGCCCACGGAATAGTCATATTAAGTACATATGCATCAATGAACATTCATGCAGCTGTAAACGCTTTAATGTCTGCGTTTCATGATTGGACTGTTGTAGGTTTAAGTGCTCGGGAATTGTGTGGTGTTGAGGGGTCAAAGTTCAATCGCCTTCAGCCGTCGACTTGCGAGGCTGCTTTGCGACGGGAGAAAATTCTTCAGAGTTTGGGAGCAGAGATGAAATCATTTCGACACTTTGATTGGAACATCTGCAAAGAAGAGGAAAGTTTCCGGAACTGTTCAAATACGGACGCTTTAGTCATGAACCGTTCGCTGTCGAACGATCGTCTTAAATGTGGTTCTTTAACGAACTGTTCGTCAGTGAACAGTTTCACTGAGAACTATACTTCACTGAACGATTCTTTCTCAAACGGTTCCGTCAAAATTGGCTGTTTCCTGAATGGATCATCTGCGAACCGTTCTTCAATAAACTGTTCTTTATCAAATGCTTATGCAACGACCTGTTCTTTATCAGGTGGTTCTTCAATGAACAGTTCTTCGGCAAAATGTTCTATCACAAACGGTATTTCTTTGAACGGATATGCTACGAACTGTTCTTCGATAAGCGGTTCTTTATCGAACGATTCTGCAGTAAACTGTTTTGCTGTTGACGGATTTATTGTGAACCGTTCCATAAGCAGTTCTAATTTTAAAGGTTTTGCTACTAACTGTTATACGCTTAACAGTTCTTTATCAAACTGTTCAACCATGAACAGTTCAACCAAGAACAGTTCAACCATGGACAGTTCAACCAAGAACAGTTCAACCATGGACAGTTCGGCTGTGAACAGTTCAACCATGAACAGTTCACCTATGAACAGTTCAACCAAGAACAATTCAACCATAAACAGCAGAAGTATGAACGGCTGGCAGCTGAACAGTTCTGCCTTGCACGAACCCTTCGTAATCGATGTTATACATACAGAATCGACAAGTCCGAACTGCATCCTTCCACCGCGCAAGTCTTCTACTCTGAAACGACTGAACCAGACGAACCAGGAAGAACAAGAAGAGGATTGGCTGGGTCAAGGTCAGGCACCAAAGGTCACGTCCTCCTCGTCTGAGTGCGAAGACGATGAACCAGTTCCGGCGAAGAGGTTATGCGCAGGTCAAAGGTTACTTCGATCAGACGACATGGATGTCGATTCTGGACGATTTATTCGATGGAAAAAGTGGATGGGACGCAATAGAGGATCAAAGCTCACCGCCACTTCCGCTGTTCCTTCGTTCGCCGACGTCACAGCTTTCTCTGACGTCACATCATCCGTCGACGTCACTGCTTCAGATGACCGGAAATCCGCCAGACGCCTGCCGAGGTCACGGACGATGACCGAAGCGGTCAAGACTGACCATTGTCGTGGTCAGTCACCGGATTCAACGTCCAACTGTTTTGACCAGTCGGTCACTTGGGGTCAGTATATGTGCGGGGAGTAGTTGAAATATAGAGAAGGGGTGGTGGGGTGGAAGGCCTTCGAACCTGATTGACAAGTGGGAGGTCTTCGAGGCTGATTGACAGGTGGGAGGGTCTTCGAGGCTGATTAACAGGTGGAAGGCTGATTGACATGTGTGAGGGTGGGCAAACAGCAAACACTGATGGTCTTCCTATTGATGATGATGACGACGACTACGATGATGATTATGATGACAGCGATGATGACGACGATGATGCTGGTGGTGGTAGTGATGATGATCATAATGTTGAATGATTACGCATACATATGTTCTACATAAATTCTGTCGATACAGTACTAATTACACTATTACGTAGCGTAATACATTTACAGAATTTTACAGCGCCGCACGGGTAACCCCAAGGGGTCGTATTCAATCAATTAAGTCTACATGTCTTTGAATTCCAGGGACCCGGATGTCGTGTCCATTTACAGAAGCGCACGTGACTTCCGGTTGTGGCGAATGGGAAGTGGCTGAATTACGACGGAAGTACTGGTGCCAGACGGCGTGTCTTCCTCCCAGGGACCGTATCTTCGTTGAACCTCACTGGACGAAGGCCAGCTGCGCCATCGCCTCTTACGAACTCTACTGCCACTCCCTCAAGAGTCTCCTTCTGCAAGGAGAGACGGCGATCAACCAGGCTGGCCACGAGGTACAACGCAAGCATCTTCTTCTGCTCAGAATGGAGGAACTTCTACTATGCCTTCCCATTTCTCTCAGCTCAAACACAACCCACCTTCAGAGCTCCTCTCCCCTTCTCTCTCTGTTTTATGACACTAGGACTTGGTTCTGGACATCTTTAGACAACCCCACTGACCTGACGCAGCGTTCTTCAATAAGATAACGCCCTGCGCTTAGCTTTTACGTAGCGTTTTAGAAAAGTTGAGTTTGCGATTACGATTACAAAACCATTGTAGCTCAGTGCAGGATTTAGGGTTAGGGTTAGGTTTAAACCCTAACCCTTAGGTGTGTGGTGTTTTGTCGGTCAGAGTCCTGGTCTGACAGTCGAGGGCTCGGGGTTCAAATTCCTCCAGGGCAGACGTTTGTTTCGGAATTTACGCCCCCTAGTCAACTCAGTACTAATGGGTACACTGACCTTACACTGGCAGAGGGAAGATGAGGCAGCGATGGAGAGGGCTGGCCACTCGCCCTCATTGACCGAGGCTAAGAAATGAAGTCGCTAATGCTTTATGCCTATGACCACTTCTCGTTAAAGGACTATCTTCAGTTTGCGAGTTAAGAAACGCAGACAGACAGGCAGGCAGGCAGGCAGGCAGACAGACAGACAGAAAACTAAAGAAACAGAGGCGATGTGACTCCCCCTCCGGATGAGTAATTCACTCAGTGGTCAATTAAAAAGAAGACGCTACCCCGGGAAAGATCGAGTAGAAAGGGAGGGGGCTGTTGGAAGGGTGGAAAACAAGGCAGTCCATTCGATGGGAAAGGAGAGGAAGGGGAGGGAAGGAAAAGGGAAGGGAGAAGGAGTTGAATCTGGGCCACAATTCCAGATTTTCCAAACATCAACAGCTCTTAATTCAATATGGCTGGAGGCTGATCAAGAGACCTAGCAATCTCTTTGCTTTCCCCTGTCTGTGTGTCTGTGTGTTTATGTCTGTGTCTGTGTCTGTCTGTGTCTGTTTGTGTCTGTCTGTTTGTCTGTCTGTCTGGCTGTCTGTCTCTGTCTTGGTCTCTTCCTCTGTCTCTCCGTCTGTTTGTCTGTCTGTCTGTATGTCTGTCTGTCTGTGTCTGTATGTCTGTCTGTCTCTGTCCGTCTGTCTGTCTATGTCTGTCTGTCTGTCTATGTCTGTGTGTGTGTGTCTGTCCGTTTGTCTGTCTGTCTATGTCTGTCTGTCTGTCTATGTCTGTGTGTGTGTCTGTCCGTTTGTCTGTCTGTCTGGCTGTCTGTCTGTTTAGATCTCTATCTCTGTCCATGTCCCTGTCTTTCTCTGGCTCATGTGTCTCGATGCCTGTGGCGTAAACACCGCGGCACTCGTCGTAAGGGCATCTTCTGGTTTTCAGCCGGCGCAGCTGAGACGCAGAGAAGACGAAGAAGAGGAAGCTCCTCGAACGACGGACGAGGATGAGGAGGATGAAGAGGAGGATGAAGATGAGGATGAAGAGGAGGATGAAGAGGAGGATGAAGATGAGGATGAAGAGGAGCAGGCGGCCAAGGCAGGTGAATCTTCTCCATCAATCGGAGACAGATTGCGTGATCAACACAATCTCCTCTATGCCGACTACTGTCGACGATGTCCAGGTACAAAACATGATCTCTGTCTGTCTGTCTGTTTCTCTTTCTCTCTGTCTGTCTTTCTCTGTTTCTGTCTGTATGTTTATGTCTTTATCTGCCTCTGTCTCTGTCTCTCTCTTTCTCATCTTGTTTCTTCATTCTGGACACTAATAGAAGGTTAACAAAGAAGTCAAAGTGTAAACAAGCAATAGAGATGGATGGATGGATGGACGGATGGGTGGGTGGATGGGTGGGTGGATGGATGGGTGGATGGGTGGGTGGATAGATGGATGGGTGGGTGGGTGGGTGGACGGATGGATGGGCTTGGGTGGGTGGGTGGGTGGATGGATGGATGGATGGATGTATGGATGGATGGATGGATGGATGGATGGATGAATGGATGGAGTTGTGTTGTTTCTGCAGCCAATTCCAAATTCTGTGGCTTGGCTGAGAGAGGGAGAACGTCTATCAATTCAGCAGAGTCAAACAGAGAGAGACAGACAGACAGACACAGACAGACAGACACAGATAGACACAGAGACAGAGAGACAGAGAGAGGCAGGCAGACAGACAGGGACAAGAGAAGGAGGAGAAGGAGAAGGAGGACGAGGAGGAGGACGAGGAGTAGGAGGAGGAAGGTAGACTACGTCTCGCTGACGGCAATTACCCGGACATCGTCAACAACCTGAGCTTTAAGACCCACTCTTTGTCCAAGACAGCTAAATGGGCAGCAACAGACAGACAGACAGACAGACAGACAGACAGACACACAGACACACAGACAGACAGGAAACATGAGTAATAAAGAGACCTCGCATTGAAATTAAGCCAAAGAAACGACAACAATAACAACAATGATATCATTTGGGATTTTTCAGCCAAAGTTTGTGCGAACTGTTGTTTGAAAATAGCAGAAATGCCACTGCAGTGAAATTATGGTGATGACAACGACGACTAATTGAAAAGGTGGATGATAATGACGACGACGATGTTGTTGTTGATGATGATGATGTTGTTGATGTTGTTGATGATGATGATGATGATGATGGTGGTGGTGGTGGTGGTAGTGGTGGTGGTGGTGGTGATGACGACGATGATTATGATGATGATTGAGATAGTCATTGGGAAGAGTGACAAGCGTCTGCTTGTTTGCCTAGGGTTTGAAAGCCTTGACCCGAACGACCAACTGACCATCATTGACCTTGGTCGGTGGTCCAACCTCGTCTTCGTCACGGCCTGTCGCTGGCTTCCAGGCCAACAAGCGCTCCTCTTCCGCCACCTGGCGAATCGTCTGCCAACTAAAGAGCGGACGTTGCTTGAATCATCCTGCCAGCGGCTGAGAGGGATAAGTCAGCGACTGAGTTGGCTAAGTCAGCGGCTGGCGTCGCTCGATTTAGACGCCATTGAAGAAGCTCTCATCAGCTCATTATTATTCATCGCCTCTGGTAAGTAAACAACTCGTTAACTGAACTATCGCCTAATTAAACACCGCATCATGTTTGTTAATCAGTGCCTAATCCGGTCACTTGGAGCTAATTTATTAATTACGCGACTCAGTCAGTCAGTGAAAATCACCTCACTAGTTGTCCGATTAATTAATTAGTCAAGCTACTAATTAGGTTGTGCAATTAATAAGTGAATAGCGATGCTAATTGAGATGAATTTTTTGCAGACGATCCAAATCTACGACGACCGAATCTCATTGAATGTCTTCGATACGAAATACTGACGACTTTTCAGGCCTATATTACAGGTAATTCTAAGGAGTTTTTTTGAAGAGACGCTATATAATTGTGCAGTAACAATTTACAAATTACAAACTCTGTCTTATTCTATTCTATTCTATTCTATTCTATTCTATTCCACTTGCATTCTGTTAGACTCTATTCCATTCTGACGTTGGATATCTCGTTCCTAACGAAGTCTGGCGTCATTTAGTGGAGCTTGGAGCGCTTCAGGCAGGTACAGAAGATGCGCTAAATAAATTGCAAGTTGCGTCACGATGCCTCACTTAATTTGACCCCACCCCACCTTCGTGTCAATGGGTTTTTATTGCTGTATTGCGTATGGAAATGATCTGCAGTGTCGCCACCTTGCGAATGACTGCTTTTCAATTGCTCACTAGGTTCGTCAGCGTCAACCTCTTCGTTGGTGAGATATAACGTGGAGCGTGTTAAGCCATTTTAATTGTCTGCTTTTCCGTTAAAAAAGGTGTTTACGAATTTTAGACGTCTGCTGCTGTAATCTAATTTTCGACTTCACTGTAAACCTATTAAATTTGCTGTGAATTTTGTTGTATTTAGCGAAGGAAGGATCTTCGAGCGACCGTCTGATTCGTCTGCTCAGTCACGTTCCCGCCATCCGCCAGGTGGCGCATGAACTCCATGACCTCCAGCGAAGTACAGTCTCCGTTCGTGGGGCCTCAGCTCAGAGGGAGGACACGGAAGATCGGAAAGTCCTACGCTCTGGGGACATCGATAGTTCTGTCTGCGATTTCCATTCGCGGTTTTTACAAGAAGGAATCGCAGAGAAGCCGAGAATTCGCAAGGAGAAGGAAGTGAAAGATGTAGTGGAAAAGAAAAGGGAGGAGGAAGAAAAGCAGAAGGAAGAGGAGGCGGTGGAGAGGAAGAATAATTACATTGAGGAGGAAGAGGATGAGGAGGACGCTAAGTTCAAGTGTGTGAAGACGGGTTCAGAATTTCTGGAAAATTCCACGTTCAGCTTCAAATTCTCTTCAACAAGTTCGGGTTTTGCAAAACATGAAGATTTGACCGATTTGAAAACATTCGATCTAGTCTGCAAAGATTTTCGACAGAAATTGAAACGTTGCAATCAAGATTCGAAAATCTCTGGTAAACAGTCATGCGGTTCATTTCCAGTTTCGAAAGTTTTGTCTGGATATTTTAATTATTCGTTTTCAGATTCAAATGTTTTGGCTGACAATTTCATTGGTTCCAGTTCAAGAATAAAGAGTCAGGGATGAGGATAAAGATTTTAAGAAATGAGGACGTTGAATTGGAAATGTTAATGACCACCCGAGGAGGATTTAGATGAGGATTTAGGTGAGGATTCATGGAGATTCAGACGATAATTCAAATGAGGATTTTATTTGACGATTTACATGAGGATTCAGATGACGATTTAGATGAAGGTTCATTTCAGCTGAGGATTTAAATGAGGATTTTGAGGAGGAGCTGCTGCATCGGACAGGAACAGCCCTGATTTCTGCCTTTGGGAATTCAGGTCAGGTCATGAGAAGTTCAAAGTTCGAAGGTCACGAATTTCGTTGCAAATTGTATCATCTTGACTAACAAACGGAAATGCAGTTCTGCGTCAAGTAGCTGTTCATTCTGTAATACCTGTGTAATTGTAACTGTAGTAAATTCAAAATTAGAGAATTTTATTTGAGCTTCTGCAAAAAGATGCTATATGAATGCGTTATATTAGGCTTCGTCGAGTCAGTCTACAGCAGTTTGAATAAAACGACTTTCAGTTTCAGTTTCTATTTGTCTTCGGGTTAATCGTTCGCTACTGGTTTCAGTTTCAGTAGACAAGGTATGGTTTGGGTTTCAGCTGCCCATCACGTGACGCATTCCACTTTCATTTTCGTTTTCCATAGAGCCTGAAGCGACATTTACTAAACGTGTGTTTCATGTTTCACTTTCGCTACAAGACTGTATCGAACATGGCGAAAGATTTGAAGATGGCGTCGTCCTGAAAACAGAATGATGAAATAATTACGACGACGACGACGACGACAAGAAACCGTAATCGTAAACTCGAGATTTCTACAGCGCCCAACGAAAGCCAAGTCGTGGGAACCAGCTCATTCACAGGCGCTCAGTCAAAACAAAATCGATAGGCAAAAGGGTTCGGTTCCAGGTCAAGATCCAAGAGTGGGGCAGAAAAAACGATGAGAACAAAAAAAACAGTAAACATAACAATAACATCATAAAAGACAAATACCAGTGGATATTATGGTATGGGTTATTCGTTAAATATGAATGTTAGACACCAGAAATTCTTGTTGACATTAACACAGACGCGCGCACACATACGCAGAGAGCTACTACAATGGTAAGGCAGATTATACACCTTCAAAATGTTTTTGACAAGCGCTATATATTCGTCAGGTGCTTTTAATTATTCGCCACTGTCTTGCTTGGGGGTAGTGCCAGTCCCAAGCCTGGATAAACGAGGAGGGCGACGGCAACGGCCTATGATGCCATACGCTGTCGTTAAAATGCGGAACTACTACTAATCGATCGGTATCTAACCCACAAACAAAAACCAATGACGTCAACGTCGTTTGCTGACATAAGATGCCATTAAACTGATGAACTCAAATATCAAAAATCGTTACACAATAATAATAACACACCAATTCAATTAAAAATTTAAAATACAGTATAAACAAACATAAAAAAGCAAGGTAAGATCGACGTCAACGGCCTTGGCAGCCAGAAGATGTCGCTAAGAACCATAGATAGCGCAACGCTCTCAATAGACACCTTTAGAACGCTTTCACTGAACGCTATATAAACATCAAACGGTAGCAAAGCATGTAGTGCCAGTCCCAAGCCTGGATAAAGGAGGAGGGCGACGGCAACGGCCTTTGATGCCATAAGCTGTCGTTAAAGTGAGGAACTATAAAGCATGCTTTCATCTAAACCATTGGCAAGACAAGATCGACGTTAACGTCCCTGGCGGCCAGATGTCGCTAATTGACACGGATAACACTCATAACAAAAACTGCCTCGTTTACGATACCTGTCGACAGGTGCTCATGAATTCCTCGATGGAGATGACACCGTCATTATTCACGTCCATCTTCTGCGAAATTCAAAGAATGTTTCCGATGAAAGACATCCTCAGATAAAAGAATTTAATTATAGAAATTATAATATATACATAATAATAAATAATCTAGCTATTTTTATGTTGCAGGCTTATTTCTTATTCAGTTGGAATGATACGTCAATTAATTGACTGAATGAATGAATGGATTGCTCGATTTAATTGTTTATTGACTTGTTTATTTATTTTTGATTTTCGTTTATTTTTTTATTAGACATGCTTATTTTTCGTTTGTTTATTTGCCTGAATTTTGTTTATTTTTATTGTTTATTCAGTTACCTCTTTGTTTGTTTGTTTATGTTATTTATCTATGTATTTATTTATTTATATATTTATTCATTGATCGATTGGATGAGACCTGGAAGATTCGTTCGACGTGCGTCCTTGCACAGGTGACCTCTTCGAAGGTTCCAGATGCTGCAGCAATAGCAGACAGATGCCCTCTGCCTGCCAACACGCTGGCTCCCTCTCTACCTTCTCCTGCTGCTGCTACTGCTGCTGTTCCACCGAGCATCCCATAGATGGCGCTGATGATGTTCAGCAATTCGTCCCGAGTGATGTACCCATCGCCGTTGATGTCATACAAACTGAAGACCCAACGAAGCTTATCCGTCACGCTTCCACGAACCAACACCGACAAACCCATCACAAAATCCTACACGAAGAACACACGCCTATTAACTATTAGTAGTTTTCAGGAATGAAAATAATTAGGTTAGGTTTAGAAAATGATTGATCTATGAAAAATCAGATGTCGCCCAAATGGTAGATACAACAGCCATCCGAAAATGTGCCCCTGAATGCATTGGGATTGTGGCGCTGGAAACAAATCCTGAATGCATTGGGATTGTGGCGCTGGAAACAAATCCTGAATGCATTGGGATTGTGGCGCTGGAAACAAATCCTGAATGCATTGGGATTGTGGCGCTGGAAACAAATCCTGAATGCATTGGGATTGTGGCGCTGGAAACAAATCCTGAATGCATTGGGATTGTGGCGCTGGAAACAAATCCTGAATGCATTGGGATTGTGGCGCTGGAAACAAATCCTGAATGCATTGGGATTGTGGCGCTGGAAACAAATCCTGAATGCATTGGGATTGTGGCGCTGGAAACAAATGGAAAGACGCTGGAAAAGAAAGTTAGTCTCGCGTCCATCACCGGAGACAACTGAAATGCGATGCCACAACTCAGAGACAAATTCTGCTTCTGCAGCATTCATATGAGGCCAAGGGTTTCAATCCAGTTTGAACAAACATGTTGGTTGAACGCAGAATAATTATCAATACTACTACTACTGCTACTACCACTACTACTACTACTATTACTGCTGCTGCTGCTGCCGCTACTACAAGTAGTAGTAGTAGGCGTTGTAGTCATAGTAGCAGTAGTTATCATCATCATCATGTTGATGACTACTGATGATGATGATGATGATGATGATGATGACTACTGATGATGATGATGATGAACACGATGACAATGATCATGGTCTTAGGTGTCGAACCGTGAAGCTGAGGCAGCCCTTTCGACCAGCGTCGAATGTGTTGAAGACGTAGTGAGCATAGACGCTGGCATCTGAAACACAAACATTCACCACAGACATAACACAAGGGTTGGTGGTTCATGCGATGATCAATGATACTCAACACACTGACACCACCTCCACCCTACCCCTCATCTGAATCACAACCCCCCATCTGACTCACAACCCCCCCCATCTAACTCACAACCACCTTCACCAACAAAGACTAGTCTTACGCCCTCCCACGTCAACATTTATGCAGCGCCCGTCTGCGCAAACTCAGACTTTTCAACGTTTCAATCATACCACCTCCATCACGTCTTATAATGAAATTGTATTAGAGACTAGATTAACGACTCACCAAGTCAACCTGCTTCTAACCCCTTCGTCACCCTGCTTCTAATCCACTTGAGTCAATCTGCTTCTAAACCCCACGAGTCAATCTGCTTCTAACCCCATTCAGTCAATTTTTGATCAGGATTTCACTTAACTGAAGCGACCATCAGTTGACGCCTTATGCATTAGGATAACGGCGCCATAGAAGTCATTAGATTAGATAGGTAAATCCCATGAATCAATTTCCCCGCCCCATAAGTCAGTCTTACCGTCACGAGTCAATCTTACCCCACTGAGTCAGACTTACTCCCACGAGTCAATCTTACCCCACTGAGTCATACTTACCCCCACGAGTCAATCATACCCCACTGAGTCATGTTTACCCCGACGAGTCAATCTTACCCCACTGAGTCATACTTACCCCCACGAGTCAATCTTACCCCAATGAGTCATACTTACCCCCACGAGTCAATCTTACCCCACTGAGTCAGACTTACCCCCTTGCGGAAAGAACAGAGCATAGATAGACTTGAATGTTTCTTCATCAACGATACCAGAAGGACATTCCTACGATTCGACAGAAAACAACGAAGTTAATTTACACAAATAAAGTCGTTTCGGATTAACTAATTAATTTTAACCCAAGGTCGAAATGTTCCCTAAAATTAGGAGTAGTAAATGTGGAAAATCAGGTCGCGTCCCAACAGTTTTCACAGCCATCTGAAAATGTGCCTCTGAATGCATTGGGATTGTGGCGCTGGGAACAAATCCTGAATGCAATGGGATTGTGGCGCTGGAAACAAATCCTGAATGCATTGGGATTGTGGCGCTGGAAACAAATCCTGAGTGCATTGGGATTGTGACGCTGGAAACAAATCCTGAGTGCATTGGGATTGTGGCGCTGGAAACAAATCCTGAGTGCATTGGGATTGTGGCGCTGGAAACAAATCCTGAATGCATTGGGATTGTGGAGCTGGAAACAAATCCTGAATGCATTGAGATTGCATTGGGATTGTGGCGCTGGAAACAAATCCTGAATGCATTGGGATTGTGGCGCTGGAAACAAATCCTGAATGCATTGGGATTGTGGCGCTGGAAACAAATCCTGAATGCATTGGGATTGTGGCGCTGGAAACAAATCCTGAGTGCATTGGGATTGTGGCGCTGGAAACAAATCCTGAATGCATTGGGATTGTGGCGCTGGAAACAAATCCTGAATGCATTGGGATTGTGGCGCTGGAAACAAATCCTGAATGCATTGGGATTGTGGCGCTGGAAACAAATCCTGAATGCATTGGGATTGTGGCGCTGGAAACAAATCCTGAGTGCATTGGGATTGTGGCGCTGGAAACAAATCCTGAGTGCATTGGGATTGTGGCGCTGGAAACAAATCCTGAATGCATTGGGATTGTGGCGCTGGAAACAAATCCTGAGTGCATTGGGATTGTGGCGCTGGAAACAAATCCTGAATGCATTGGGATTGTGGCGCTGGAAACAAATCCTGAATGCATTGGGATTGTGGCGCTGGAAACAGAAGGAAAGACGTTAGAAAAGAAAGTTAGTCTCTTGTCCATCTCCGGAGACAACTGGAATGCGACGCCACAACTCATAGACAAATTCTGCACTGGCAACATATATAGAGCCAATGGTTTCAGACGCAATTGACATTTAATTAAATAATTAATTAATTAACCCAGATGATCTAATTCCAAAAACCACCAATCGCAGTCGTCTTGACCTGGAACCGACCCTTCCTGCCGATCGATTTGCTTTTGACTGAGCAGCTGTGAATAAGCTGGTTCCCGCGACTTGGCTTTCGTTGGGCGATGTAGAAATCTCGAGTTTACTTATTACTCACTAGATATTACTCGGCGAAGAAGATTAAGAGAAACATTTTTGATTGATTGTTTCTGAGGTGTCTGTGCTGTTTGTAGAAAGCGCCATCTGTTGAGGCGTCTGTGCTGTGCGAATATGACGTCACACCTGTTTGAATCCACGATACATGATCTGCAGTTCTTTGCGCGTGAACTTCGTCTTTCGACAGAGGGAGTCCAGTCCTTCCGGTTTCGCTCGGACCACCGGAGCCTCAAGGTCATCGCACTCATGACCTACAGACAATGACGTCATCATCATCATCACTGTCGTCGTCGTCATCATCATGATCTGGCCACCATAACTCGAACCCCAGACTATGAATCGCGGGAGATTTCTCACACTAAACGAGAATATCTGAAGAAGGAGAATATCGAGATAGGAAAACAAGCGAGATTACTTTATCTCCGCAATGAATTAGAAATCCTTCTCCATTTCCAACGAGGCGACAATTTTTATAGCGCCACCGTCACCGTTTGTTTGTCTGCAATCCATTTCTTTATTGACCGGCGCTCCATAGCGAAGGCGGTTTATTGCACTGCGTGGCGCTCCATACGCTGAAGGCCATTGGCCTGTGTAAACTTCGATCGAAGCATGAAGCCACGGTGAAGAGGACTGAAGGACCTTCGACTGAGGCCACGGTGAAGAGGACAGAAGGACCTTTGACTGAGGCCACGGTGAAGAGGACGGAAGTTGGAGTCTACTCAGGAACGGGTGGGTGGGTGGGTCGGTGAACAGGTGAACAGATGGATATGGATGGATGGGTGGATGGAATGACAGATGGACGAATGGATTGGTGGATGAATTGGTAGATGGAAGGATGGATAAGGGCGGATAGGTGAATTAGTTGATGGATGGATGGATAATGATTATACGAGGAGGGAAGGAAGAAGAACAGGAGGAGGAGGAACAGAAAGAGGAATATAGAACAGGAGGAGCATTAGGAGGAAGAGGAGGAAGAGGAAGGAACAGAAGCAGAAGGTAAAGGAGGAGGAGGATATCCAAGGTATAGTCCGTCACAACAGTTTTTCCCTATTTCTATCATCGTCCTTCGATATAGAACCACACGCGCACGCACGCACGCACACACACACTGTCTGTACACAGCCCGACACGGAAACGTATTGATTAACACACAGCGAAACTCGTATTTACTCTTCCTTTTGCATATCTGTGTGTCTGTGCGTGTGTCTGTCTCTCTTCTCTGGTCTCCTGGAACGGGATTTTGCTCTTCACACGGCACCTATTTCCCTCATAACTTAACTCCACCCGGTGCTTTTATCCCTTTCCTCATGACCTAACTCCACCCGGTGCTTTTATCCCTTTCCCTCATGACCTAACTCCGCCCGGTGCATTTATCCCTTTCCTCGTGCACTAACTCCATCCCGAGCTGCTGTCTCTTTCCTCACTTCGTCTTCCCGCATCATTCTTTGGCGCCGTCTTGCGTCTGTAAACAAAGCCACCGGAACTGCATTAATTTTCTTCGGAGCGCCACCAAGTGACTGGCGCGAGATAATCGGCTCCCGTGAAAAAGATGCGAAATTGCGGAAATAGATTTCATTTCATGAGGTCCGCGGGGAACCAGCCGTTCACGGAACCAGCGCAGTCGGGTAATGCTGAATGGATGGACGCAGTATATTTCGCCAGGAACGTGATTTAATGTCACTTGGGGGTTGCAATGTTGAAATGCGTGTTAAAGTTAAATGTCACATAAAAACCACTTTACACTTACGTTATGTCATGTTGTATGTCATGGTGTATGTTATGAGGTGGTATGGTATTGTTCAGTTTGAGCGGCGGGTACTTCGTCTGAGAAACACTGTTGGTGGCTTCGATAAAGCTGATAAAAGTAAATGTAAACGTTTTTATATAGCGACAATTATGGCCTCGACCCCGTTCATTTTTCAACGATCCTAAACGCCGCTGGTATGTGTGAAGCAGAGGAAAAGGATTTGTGCTCTTAGTTCATGGTTTAAAACCAGGTGAAATAAGCAAACACAGGATCACGACTGAATAACAACTAAATACCTCGGGGGGAAAACTAAACGAAGATAAATAAATAAGTCAGTCATCATCAATCAATCACTGAGTGAAGAGAAGGAAAAAGACTTACTGTTTTTCTCCTTAAGGAAGACGTGCTTACAGAAGTAAGGAATGATTTTCTGCATCTTCAGGCGCAACATAAATGCTACTCTTTAACTTATCTATGCTCTTGGTAAAATCTATGCTGGAAATTCAAGCTCCGTCGATCGTTTTTTTTTAACCATCAACTGAGATTTGCTGCGAACCACATCAATACGCCTGCTGTGCTGCGCAAACTGTGACATTTATATAGCGCTTCAATTTTCGCTTCGTTCTAAGCCCGAGCGATCGCGTGCCTTCACAGGCCGGTACCGTGCTAGCTGCTGTCCCAGAAAACCCTCGGCGAGGAAAATTAAATATTCATGATGTAGCGGCCCAATGGATGAATATCTCGTATGCATATTCATCGTTCCTAAAGATGCATGCGTTACGTTGCTAAGAATCTCTTCCCAGCCCCGCGGTTTCTGCGCATTGTAGCTAAAGCTGTTTGGGCACAGATCCACCTGGTTTGCTTTTGCATGAGAAATTGACTTTTAACAATTAAAGAAACGAGGTTCATTTCGAACACTGTTCATTTGAAACAACTGTCCTGAACAAAGTGATAGAGCCATCTCGGTGTTGGCCACATAGAGGCTTGTAACTGCGACCAGCAGTTCTTGAAACTACTAATCATTAAGTAAAGTCATATGGTTCCAAAAACCGTTGCATTGGCTTCAAAACTTGAATAATCGATTGATGTCTTGTGCATTAGTTCACGCGCCTTTGAGGCTGTTGTTAACTGCGCGCGTTATAAATGTCTGTTTAATAATAATAATAATAATTGGACACCGGCGATCTAGAAGTTTCTAATTAGTAATTACTAATGACATTCGACGTTGTTCACTAAGAAGTGGCTGTCAACATTACCGAATAACAGCCTTTGTCGCAAGAAGAAGCGTAACTCATCTGCTGAAGAAATAATAAATATAATTATCGTTAATTATTTAATTATATAATTATAATACCTAAACAATTCTCAATAACTATTGTCTTTGCCTCTAAAAGAAGCTAGAAGTACTATAGATGAACTCATCTTTTGCAACGATAAGCAGCATCTGAATCCAAGCGATTCCATTGAGGCGGTTTGTTTGCTGCGCATAGCTCTGGAAAGAACTCGAATAAGATCATCGATGTGCGTTGGTGTGTCGTTTTTCGATTTGGCAATTTATTGGCTTAAAAATCGAATTTTTGCCGGCATTTTGCTTCAGTTTATACCTGTAAATTTGAAATGGCCGACGCAGCTGCTAGGTCACTGCAGTATGAATATAAAGCGGTAAGACGAAAAGGAAAATTCTCGTTAATTACAAAAAACTCAACTTCACGCTCCTTAAAACATCGCCATTGCTACGTTATATTGAGTGGCAATTCTGAAGCTGCTCCGAAAGTTGTTGCAAAATATCAGTTGACAACAATTTGAAAGTACTGAATGGGCGCCGTAGTTTATTTTGCGATTGCCTGTGTGCTTCTGAACAAAACTGCATTTGTCACAACGACTGCGCTCGCTTATTGAATACTATACAGCTGAAACGCATTATTGTTCAGTATGGACTGTTTCTTCAACAGTTTCAGCCGCCACCCACCATACCAGTTCTGTAGCTTTAGCTCTTTTCTTAGATCTTACCTTTACGTATTTTTAATATAATTATACGGATTTTCTATGTTTGCATTAACACGATTGATGAAATAAAATTAGACATTTTCAGTTGTTGTTAGCTTCGCAGCTTCAGATGTGATATAAAGTTACTTCAGCCTGTTTTCCAATTTCTGAAGTTGTCTGCTGGTTCTATGATTTTGGAAAGCAGGTTTGCTTCAGTTGATGCCTTGTGCGTCGCGATAGCAACGATGTAAACGTTTTCCAATAAGATTAAAAAGTTGAAGCCACGAGAGGCTGGATCTGTACAGCACTGATAGGAATGATGGTTGGCTTTGTTTCAGAACTCGAATCTTGTGTTGCAAGCGGATCGATCGTTGATTGATCGGAGGCCAAGAGATGAAGCAACTGGGGAGGTTCTGCCGCTGAGCGCCAAAGTCCTTACAGCCTCCCGAATGGGGGACAAGGCCCAGCGTACAAGGCCACCGATGATGGAAGAGAAAAAGGCCAAGTAAGTTTCCCTGTGACTTTGTAACCAGTGTTGTGGGGTTTATTTGCGTTGGGTTGAGTTGTAAAGGGTTGATGGCTGTTTGTTTAGAATCAGATAAACCAGTTGACTGAAGCTGGCTGGCTGGCTAGGTAGCTGAACAGTTGGACAGCTGACTTGGTAGCTGGCAGGGTTTATAGCAGCTAGGAAGCTGACTGGTTCGTTGGCTGGCTTGGCAATTTGCTGAATGGCTTAGTAGTAGCTGGCTATGTGATAGGGTGGCTGTAATAATGGTTGGTAAATAAGTAAGTAAGTAAATAGCCTTTATCTGCATCATACCAGCAACTGTGCAGTCTATATTCAAGAATGTTGACTTGCATAGTTTAAATAGTTGAAAACATGAGAACCTATGATGACAGGAATTCACAAGTACATACATTAGTTCACAAAACTATTAAACATTTTAGTTCCTGCAGAACAGAATGTACTGATGCATTTGTTTTGGGGGGGGTTATGTCGGTGCAGAGGACACTGACGTATTTTTAAAACGAATCTTTGGTTGTTCAAGGCGCAGGAGACGTGACGAGGCCAAGTACGATATGGTGAAGATGAAGAGGACGACGTTGCTGTCGGAGGGAATTGACGAAATGGTCGGAATCGTCTATCGACCGAAGACGCAGGAAACGCGACAGACATACGAGACTCTTCTCAGCTTCATTCAGGCGGCTCTCGGCGACCAGGTCAGTTTTCTTATCTGGTCTGATGACTTCCCTTCGTATTTCAGTGGCCGCTGTTCTTCTCATTTGGCTTGGAGTTTCTGTCTAATCTAATGACTTGTTATCTTATCTTAGGATTTCTTCCCTAATCTGACTTCCTCTCTTGGGACATTGTATCTACTCAAATGACTTTTCTTAGCACATCTCTCAGGTAATAATAGGTAAAGTAAAACTCCCGTGTCCAATTAGGAATGTAGGGGAGGCGCTCATTTGCTTTTCTTTAGGCCCTTAAGCTGGCAGTGGACGAATCCCAAGGTCCTGGACATGGGGCCAGTGCTTCACAGGACTTTCCTTTGATTTCCCAGCTTACGTTGGTACCAAATTACACTGCTGGGTGACATAATCACGGTGTGCAAACAACCTGCCCAGGTTGTTACACGGAGTTGAACCCGCAACTGCGTGATCATTGACCAAACGCATTACCACCAGACCACCAACTTCTAATTAAACGCTGATTTCTTATCGAGCCTAATGACTTCGTTTCTTGTCTCGACTGTATCTGCAGTCACAGCTTCTGATGAAATCTGTTGATTTAGTTTAATGAATCTATTGAAAACTTTTGGGGTTCTGATCAGAAGTTCCAAGGTCAAAAGTACTAAATTTAAAAATTGTATTTTTTGGGAAATTTAATTTTGTTATTTTCTGTTTTATTTGCCAATAATTTGGAGAAGTGTAATAATAACTTTAAGTAATAACAATAATAAATAATAATAATTGTGAAAATGGAATATGAAAAGCGTTTTCAGCTGTTAGCATATATTGCTATGTTGTGGCGTTTATGTTCTGTCTTTAGCCAAGAGACGTCTTGTGTGGTGCGGCCGACGAAGTTCTGGCCGTTCTTAAGAACGACCGACTGAAAGACCGAGAGAGGAGGCGCGATGTTGAGAGCCTTCTCGACAAAATGCCAGACGAGAGATTCGCTCTTCTTGTCAACCTCGGCAAAAAGATCTCAGACTGGGGCTCTGACGAAAAGATGCAGACGGGTAAGACGCTCTCTGATCGTCTGGAGAGGAATGGTAGCTTTGACCTACTTTAAGTAACCATGCATTGGAGTATCTGTGACCTACTTTAGGTGACCTACTTTAGGTAGCCATGCATGGGAGTAACTGACCTACTTTAGGTCGCCATGCATGGGAGTATCTGTGACCTACTTTAGGTGACCTACTTTAGGTAGCCATGCATGGGAGTAACTATGACCTACTTTAGGCTTCATGTGAATTGATGTGATTTAATGTTAATGTTATGTTGCAGATGACAACATTGACGAAACATACGGAATCAACGTCCAGTTTGAGGAATCCGAAGAAGAAGTTAGTTCAACCACTGATCTATTTAGTAGTTATTTAAATAATTCGCATTTAATCTAAACAGATTTAAATAATCAACCTGTATTTCGTTGTTGGAGTTCACTGAGGTCGTTGACTGAAGATGTTGGATGTGATGACTTAAGGCCAGTTGAGAGATTCTAAAGATACTATATAAATACCCAAATACTTTCATTTGTTATTATTATTACTACTTCAGAAGACTTTTCACTGTGACATGAATTTCATACAACTCAGTCGTGGAATATGGATCTCAAATGTTGTTGAGATTTAAAAGAAAGTTACTGTGAGACTTACAGTTTTTGATAAAGGCTCCCAAAAGACGGCCTTATAAGGATGTTCCAGTGTATTCCAGTGACTAAGCATAACGACCATGTTTTTGTCAATTCTATAGAGAATTTAACGGCTTACAATCATTAGGAGTTAATCAGTTGATTTTTGTTGGTCGAGTGTTTTTCTGTTGCGTACGGCGGATGTTTTGTTTGACTGCAGGACGAGGAAGACGTTTACGGAGAAGTCCATGAGGATGGAGATGATGAGGAGGACGAGGGGGTCGAAGCTCAGGTTGATGGTACTCTGCGAGCCGCCGAAAACGTAAGCACATGTCGAGGAGCTAGATAAATGTTTTGGCCGTTACATTACCCGTTGTTGCGCTGTATGGTATCTACTTTAATTTACCGATGGCAGTTGGTGAGAAATAATTGTCAGTGGATTTGTTGTTGCTGGTCAAATGCTACATTTCACTGCATTTCCAGTACCCTGTTTGAGGATTTATTTAAATAGTTCCTTGGAGAGATTTGTTCAGGGAGCTATATAAATTGGGTGAGGCGTTATTACTGCTGATGTTTGATTACGTTACCGAGGGAGTGTCTGTCTGTTGGTGCTGCAGCTGGCAAGTGGAGACGACGTGATGGGGAAGACGGAGAAGGATCTTCATCCGCACAACATTGATGCTTTCTGGCTGCAGAGGAAGCTGAGCAAATATTACGACGATCCGATGGTTGCTCAGACGAAGGCCAACGAAGTCCTCAACATTCTTAAGGTCGGTGCCGTACTTGTCCCTCGAGTGTCCTCTTAACTGGGGTTCTGTAGTTTCGATTTATTGTGGGACATCACCTGGTATTACTGGCATTGAATTCGGATATAAAATGAGTGCATCAGCTGTACACTGGTGAAGGTGAGTCTGTGTAGGAGATTTGACTGGCCACATGGCCTCACGTGCCAAGGCTAGGAAAATGGAGTCGCTGATACTTGGTAGCCAGGTTTTCCTCGTGAGATTAGCTTAAATGACTGTTTTCCCATGATTACCCACCATAGCCTGGCTTCTGGTTTCTCTGACCATCGGAATTCGATCCAGCTTCTCCATCGGATTATGATTTTGGATTGCAATTTTGACTTGAAGTGACCATTGACTGATGCTTTGGGCATTGTGATAATAGCGCTATAAAATCTTTGGATTAGATTAGATTACTTTTGTCATTGTTAATTTAGTTTACGAATGTTGATATTTGCTAAATTCTGCTAAAACTTTTGAAAATGTGCTGGACATTTTGCTTTGTGAAATATTTTAAATGTGCTGGACATGTGAAACGGCCATGTTAACATTTCGATGAGGGTCTGAGTGATTGCTTGGTCATGTGTTACAATTACGATGGTAATTTGTTGACATGGAATGGTTTGGTGGCATTCTCAGGAGGCGACAGATGATGGAGAAGCAGAGAATAAGCTCGTCATGTTGCTCGGATTCACACAGTTTGAGTTCATTCGGGTTCTGAGGAAACATCGCCAAATGAGTACGTCTCTCTGTTTTGATGTATTTTTATTAATATTATTTATTAATGTTTATTATTTACTTACCTGGAAATTTATTTAGCGATTGATTTCAAGTTCAGTTGTTTAAACGATGAATTGCATTGTTTTTAATTTTATTAATTTAACAATTTAAGTGATTTTTTTTAAATATACTTGTTTTTTGTGTGTTTAAGTGTTTGACATTTAATCATTAAATTATGTATTATTTTAAAATGGTTTTTCTTAGCTTATCAGATGATTTTTGCTGATTCTTTATGAAATTGTTTATTGAGTTTTGTCTGTGCTTGTGTAGTCCTCTACTGTACGCTGTTGGCTCAGGCGCAGAGTGACTCGGATAAGCATCGCATCGTGGAGCAGATGGAGGGCAGTCCAGAGCTGCTGAAGATCCTGAACGCTCTCCAGGAGACGGATAAGGAGGACATGGTCCAGGAGGAGAGAGCGCGTCGACAGGCCGCTCGAAGGTCACGAGTTGATGCTGATATTGAGGCTGGGCTCGACGATACTGGAGGGGTACGAACAATGACGAGATTCTTTAAGGGCGCTATATAAATTAGATATGGAGTTATTACTTCATATGTTTGGTACCGTTACGTTGTGACCAAGGGACTTTGGAGAGATTCTTTAAAGGCGCTATATAAATTGGATGTGGAGTTATTACTTAAGATGTTTGGTTACGTTACGTTGTGACCAAGGGACTTTGGAAAGATTCTTTAAAGGCGCTATATAAATTGGATGTGTAGTTATTACTTAAGGTGTTTGGTTACTTTATGTTGGAGAGATTCTTTAAGGGTGCTATATAAATTGGATATGGATATTCAAAGTTTATGTCCAACGAGGGAGGACTTTTATGAGTGCTCGATATGGTTGATAATCTAATCTGATCTGATGACTTCTTTTGTGCTCTTCTTACACAAGGCATCGAGTGATGGTTGCTTTCAGTGAAACTGCAGTATCTTTCCCCATAAAATGTTTTCTGATGTGGGAAGGTATTAAAATGTGTGGATTTATTAAGTAACTTTTATTAATAGTTATTTGTGAAAGTATTGGAGATGGTTGAAATCTGAAGATACGTCAAGTAAAAGTCATGATTCGTTCTGTACTGAGTTGAATCGGAATATGAAGAGTGAAAAATATATTTTAAACAAAGCTCTGTTTGGTTGATAAGAGAGTTAATTGAAACCAGTTATTGTGAATTTACTTGTGTGTGAAATGGTAGCTAATTGGTTCGTGTGCTTCTTTGAGACAGTTACTGTGTTGGGACCTTGAGCAAATCTTTCACGTGCAGTTGTACGGTGCCTTCTATTGATGCTTAGTCATTAGGTGGTGGCGCTTAATAAATTGAGAAGTAATTTGTTGTTTTTCTTTGTGTGGATTGGTTCGTTTGGTTTCTGCTGTAGGCGCTGGAATCGACGAATCTGATTGACTTGGAGGAGCTGGTCTTTGCTCAGGGGTCGCACTTCATGGCGAACAGCGGCTGCAAACTGGCCGAGGGTTCCTTCAGGAAACTGAAGAAGGGTAACAAGAGAGACCTTTCTGATTCTGGTCCTATAGAAGTCGTTGTTAAATTAAGTTTGATTTTGAGTTAATGTTTGAAGTTTATTCGGTTTTTGCTGATGTTTTCTTAGGGAGTGTTGTTTTACTTCAGCTTTGTCTAATTTTTGCAATAGACCTCGACTTTTATTTAAAGAAGGCGTCGAAAACTTTCCAGAGGTTTCAAAATGTCGTACGTGAATATCAACACAGATTAATTGTTGGGCAGAGCTGAGCTGCTGTTCTTACGGTTCTTGTGTGGCCAGTTTCCTACTGAGCAAACATGTCACCAGATTTGTAGGTTGTTTTTGTGAGGTGTTTTGAGGCGAATTTTGCAAAGCACAGTTGAGGTTATTGGTGATTGTTGGTGGATATTTGTTTGCAGGGTATGAAGAGGTGCACGTTCCAGCGCTGAAGCCTAAGCCGTACGGCGCAGAAGAGGTATCTACAATCAATTGTTTTTTTACTGTGCATTTTTCTGCTTCTTTGCGTGTTCTTCATCTTCCTCATCGTCTTCCTCCTCCTACTCCCCCTCTTCTTTTTCTTCTGTGAGAGAGAGAGAGAGAGCAAGAGAGAGCAAGAGAGAGAGAGAGAGAGAGAGCGAGAGAGAGAGAGAGAGCAAGAGGGATGGACGGAAGAGAGGGACGGGCAAGAGGGACGGACGGACAGATGGTCTTAAGATAAATTATTGTTAGTCAAATAAGTTTTAAATTAACAGATTAATTAATTAATCAGTTATGTGATTAATTAATTAGGTAATTATTAGTTATAATTGAGTTAACTTACCAATTAGTTTTGTCAGAGACTTGTTACAACACTGATTCGAATATAATACACCACAGACTTGGATCTCAAAATCAGTTCAACCATAGAAATTAAACTCATCATTTCAAAGCCGCCATCTTGATTTATTGTGCCTTTTTGATGAGACTCGTTTCTAGTTAATTGGTTAATCTTTTAATTCGTTAATTAAGAAGTTGTTGATTTTCCTTTAGGTTCAGATTTCGATTGATAAGCTACCAAAGTACGCTCAGCCGGCGTTTGAGGGACTGAAGAGCCTGAATCGAATCCAGAGTCGCCTCTGCCACGCGGCCATCGAAACGGACGAGAATCTTCTGCTCTGCGCTCCCACTGTACGTCATCATATCCGTTTAATAACAGTTAAATATCATATATCAGTTAATAAATTATAAATTAGTCTTTTTTATTTAAAAAAAATTTTTTTTGTCAGTCAACTTTCTGTCAAGTAGCTGCATAAAAATGGTGCTATCTGCTGATTGAAGTGTGTGTCGTCTGCTCTGTAATGCTTCCCAGTGTTGCGTTTTTTTATGACTACATGATTTTACAGTGCTTTGAAGAAGTTTTCAAAGAGCTTTGTAAATGAACACATGCATGTGGAGGATAGAAACAGCTCAAGAAACATTTTCTACTCATTAAATCAGACATTTTCAGAATTGTTAGATAGCCAAGTTTTAGTGTTTTTGTGAGGTTCTTAAAAGGCGCTGTATAAATAGCCAGATACATACATAGGTTACCTTACTCTGTGCTATGCAGTCTGTGTTCAGGTGGAATGGTTTTCCGTTGTTCTAACAGGGAGCTGGCAAGACGAACGTGGCGCTCCTGGCGATGCTTCGTGAGATCGGAAAACACATCGGCCCAGATGGAACGATCAACACAGAAGAATTCAAAATCATCTACGTCGCTCCGATGCGTTCTCTCGTACAGGAAATGGTCGGATCGTTTAGAAAGGTCAGTCTCCTCGGCTGACCTGTGTTTGAATTGTTGACTCGACCTGTATGCAGGGCTTTTGGGACCAGTGTTTTTCCTGACTCGTGTTGGGTGTTACTTTAAATTTGTGAGGAGGTTACTTCTGAATGATCACAACTCGTGGATATTGTTTGCTTTTCGCTCTGGAATTTGAATCCAAGAGCGTAATACGATGTTACCCACTTACTTTTGAGCTGTTTGACTTGTTTTGAATTTGGCAATTCGTATCTCAAGCCGTGTTACTCATTTTGGTAGTGTGTTTGGTAGATGTCGTGCAGTTGCGGGTTTGACTCCGTGTAACGACCCTGGGCAAGTTGTTTGCGCAAACCGTGCCTCTGTCACCAAGCAGTAGAATTTGGTACTGGTGTAAGCTGGGAAGTAAATGGCAAGTCCTGCGATGCACTGGCCCTGTGTCCAGGACCTTAGGATTCATCCACTGCCGGCTCAGTGGCGTAAAGAAAAGGAAATGAGCGCCTCCCCTACGTCTCATTTGTGGGATCTGAGATACTTCACTTCTAAGATTTCAACCGGACTTCTCCAATGGATTACAATATCTGACTACAGTTTCACTTGAAGCGACCAATGACTGATGTCTTCTGTATTATGATTAGGGCGCTATAGAAGTCATTAGATTAGATTAGGTCGGAACCTTTGAAAGACGCTGATCTGAATGGGTGGAACTTGACTTGAGTTGATGTTTGTTGTGGGTTTCAGCGTCTGTCGTCCTACGGAATCCAAGTGGACGAACTGACGGGTGATCACCAGCTGAACAAGGAGCAGATCATGGCGACCCAGGTGATCGTCTGCACCCCAGAGAAGTGGGACATCATCACCCGCAAGGGAGGAGAGAGGACCTACACCCAGCTCGTCCGCCTTATGATCTTTGTAAGCTCGATTTGCTCACTGTTGCTCATGCTAATCTAATGATTTGCTGATCATATGCTAATCTAATCATTTGCAGATCGTATGCTAATCTAATCATTTGCAGATCGTATGCTAATCTAATAATTTTGCTGATCGTATGCTAATTGCCTACGATTCCTCGCTCAGTCAGTGGACATATTGCATGTTAACAAATGTGTTACTTTCTTACTTAATCCTACCTGCCACGTGCTGTTGTATTGATGTTCAGCATGCTAGTGTTCTAACTTGATTCTAATCATGTGAAAGTCTGCTGCTAATCGCATGATTATCTTATGTTGATGAGCTTAATCGAATGTCGATGCTGTGCTCTGAAAGAGAATCAGATGATTTCTGGCTGATGATGTTTTCTGATTTAAAGATTTTTGTGAATTCTTAGGATGAAATTCACTTACTTCATGACGACAGAGGACCCGTCCTTGAGGCTCTCGTCGCTCGGTTAGTAAACTTTTACAGGTTTTCTACTGGTTCTTTTCAGTGGCCCTTCTCTTGTGTGGAGTTTACTAGATTCTTTGCTTGTTACATTATGTTACGTAGCCATTCTTTAGCACGTAGGACAATTGCAGGCTTGAGAAATTGTGTGTTATAGCACATTCTGTAGCACTTTGAACATCTGCAACCTAGACGAGTAGCGTAATATAATAGCACTTTATGTAGCACTTTGAATATCTGCATCCTTGTTGAGTGGCGTAATACAATAGCACTTTCTGTAGCACTTTGAAGATGTGCAGCCTTGACAAGTAGCATAGCACAGTGGGACGACACCTTGTAGCATGTAGACTGAAATTGTACCATTGCAGGATCATCCGTAACATTGAGGCTGCCCAGGAAGACGTTCGCTTGGTTGGACTGAGCGCCACTTTGCCCAACTACAGGGACGTCGCTAAATTCCTCCGTGTGAAGGAGAGGGATAAGGAGAAAGAAAAGGAAGGCGGGGTCTCGGGGCTGTTCTATTTCGATAACTCGTTCCGGCCAGTGCCTCTGGAACAGCAGTACATCGGCGTCATGGAAAAGAAGGCGGTTAAACGGTTCCAGATTATGAACGAAATCGTGTATGAAAAGGTCATCCAACATGCCGGGAAAAACCAGGTGCGTACATGCATAACTTGTAGGATCAGAGATTTGGATATGGTAGGAAATTAAAGATGGCTGAGAGGTATTGTAGTGTAAGGAGTTATGTGGAGCCAGCATAAAAGCTTTTGCAGGTAATGTAAGAAGTACCTAGACTCCTTTCCTTGTTTGGCCAAACAGTTGGAAGGTAACCAGAATGGAATGGATACAAGACAATACAAGTGTAATTTGAAGATGCTCTCCTTACAAAGTCAGAAGTGCTCATTAAAGCCAGGCAACAGGAAACGTTAAGAACCATAAGGAGACTGGAAGAGGTCAGTTTCCAGTTTAGAGCGAAAGGTGGTCTCGGTAAGAGATCGTGAATGTGAGGAGCTAAAGGGTTCCATATTAATGCAGTTTTATGATATTTATGTTTTTAAGTTTATGAATTTATGAATGGTTTGGACATACTGGATTTTTAGGATTTGACTTTTTGGTTGCTGAAAAAGTCAAAGTCCAAAATTTCAAATCCCTAAAAATCCAATATATTCAAACCATTGTCAGAGTTCATAATTTAAAAACATATATCGCAAAACCTCTATTTGCTGATGGATTCAAGTTTTTATTTGTTGGTTTTTCTCTATCTTTTGTGTTTGATGTTTCTGTTAGGTTCTCGTGTTTGTTCATTCGCGTAAAGAGACGGGAAAGACGGCTCGGATGATCCGTGACACGTGCCTCGAGAAGGACACGCTTGGACAGTTCTTGCGTGAAGGTTCCATTTCAACAGAGGTTCTTCGCAGAGAGGCAGAAGCGGTTAAGGTGAGCATTTTTCACTTGAGTGATCGGTTCTTGAGCTCTCGCTTTAAACACCGCATTCGGTTTTTGTTTCATCTTACTTACCAGTCACTTGCTCCCAGTCTGTCTCTGTGTCTCTCTGTTTCTGTCTCTGTCTCTCTGTGTCTGTCTGTCTGTCTTTCTCTGTCTCTGTCTCTCTCTGTTTCTGTCTCTCTGTGTCTTTCTGTCTCTCTTTCTCTGTCTCTGTCTCTCTCTGTTTCTGTCTCTGTCTCTCTGTGTCTGTCTGTCTCTCTTTCTCTGTCTCTGTCTCTCTCTGTTTCTGTCTCTGTCTCTCTGTGTCTGTCTGTCTCTCTTTCTCTGTTTCTGTCTCTCTCTGTTTCTGTCTCTGTCTCTCTGTGTCTCTGTCTCTCTTTCTCTGTCTCTCTCTGTTTTTCTGTCTCCCTCCTCCCTCTCTACCTCCCTCTCACACTCTCTGTCTCTCTCAGTGTCTTTTGTCTCTTTCTGTCTTACTCTGTGTCTGACTGTCTTTGTCTGTCTGTCTGTCCCTTGCTCTGTCTCGTATTCTTTGGTCTGAAAGGGTCTTAATTTTACATTGTATTTGTTTAATGGTTTTGTGTTATATTTCACTTGCATCGTATCGTTTCATTTTGCATTCAGTCTGTTTTTCTATTGTATTTCAGAATAATGAACTGAAGGACCTCCTGCCCTATGGCTTTGCAATCCATCACGCTGGACTCACCAGGTCAGTTTGAATGACTTCTTTGAGTTGGAATTGAGGCATTGATTTCAGTTGGATTAATTCATGGACATGCTCTCTTGACTCCTCAGTTCTTCAGCTCTGATCCTTTGCAATGGAATGGCCTCGGGATATCTCGTTCTTTAGCTGTTTAATGATTCAGGTCTTGCTTGTGAAACGAGGAGGAGGTGGAGGAGGAGGATTTTGAAGTCCCATCCATCAGGCGACTGATGCATAGGGACCTTGAGCAAGTCTTTCCATTCTGCATCTTAGAGATTTATGCTCTTACATAAAGTTTTACAGATATGCAGACACTCATTATAGAAGAAACTCTGATACAGTGTGGTCCGAAATTTAGTTCTGCTGTAGCAAATGATGTCGTTATCAACTGGGTCCTGTTATGAAGCAGTTCTTGATATGGCTTCAGTTGTCAGCGTTGTAACGAGTTTCTTGTGTAGAGAGATTTATGCATAAATTTGTTGTTTTGAATGAATGGATTTGAGATTTATGTTGTAGTCTGTGTAACGTTGCTGTTTGGTTTGTGGGTTTCAGAGTTGATCGAACGTTAGTGGAGGATCTCTTTGCCGATCGGCACATTCAGGTGCTGGTATCGACATCGACCCTTGCATGGGGTGTTAACCTTCCTGCCCACACGGTCATCATTAAAGGCACCCAGGTCTACAACCCTGAGAAGGGTCGGTGGGTGGAGCTGGGCGCCCTGGACATCATGCAGGTAGGAAAACGAGTCTTACCTCATTTGAATTAGCACAGTTTGATCCAGATCATGTATAGCACTGTGTTTGTGGATACAGGTAGCTTAATTAAAATACCTGTGTGACAGTTATGGTGCAGGTAAATTCATATACCTTTGAATAGTTTTCAGTCGACGTGACACACCTTGGTATATTTTCACTCCATGTGACATACCTTTGTTTATATTTTATCTCTCTTGTGTGTTTTTCAATCCATTTAACATACCTACACATATTTTTCAATTCCCTTGACATCTTCGATCCGGCTGACTGACTTTCTGCCTGTTCTTATAGATGATGGGGCGAGCAGGTCGCCCTCAGTACGACACGAAGGGTGAAGGTATCTTGATAACGAACCACAGTGAGCTGCAGTACTACCTGTCACTGATGAACCAGCAGCTGCCAATTGAGTCCCAGTTCCTCGGCAAACTCGCCGACAACCTCAACGCGGAGATTGTTCTTGGAACGGTGCAGAATGCGAGGGAGGCCGTCCGCTGGCTGGGTAGGTTTCAACTTAGTTATGCTGCAAGGAACGATTATGACGGCTGTAAACGTTGAATCGAGTTATGATGGTTGATTTCAAATGTGACGCAAGACTACCGATAGTAGTCGTACTGCTGCCACTGTTACAACAAGACCATCAACAACAACAACAACACTACTACTGCTAATAATAATAATGATTAAGGGAATAAAGGTGTGTTAAATTCTGAAGTTGATGCTACTTTAGGTAAAAAGAACAGCTAAATATTGACCGAGACTTGGAATTCTAGAAAAATGCTGTTTTATTTATGTGGTCGTGAGGGATTCGATAACTTAAACCTCTGGTAAATTAATAATAATAATATTCTAATTTTTGCAATCCCAAAGGGATTATGAGCCTTGGGTAAAAAAATAATGATGATTGACATATTATCTGACCTTCTAACCTTGTCTGAGAAATTTAAGGTGTTATTGTAAATGGTGACGGTGATCCCACGTGACATGATAGCACCTGGTGTCAGTAATAAACAGAACTTGGCCTGAAATTTATATAGCACCGTCTTGTCTTCTGTTGCCGTAGGCTACACTTACCTCTACCTGAGGATGCTGAAGGCTCCAGCGCTCTATGGCATCAAACACGAGATGTTCGAAAGCGACCGGTACCTGGAGCGATTCCGATCTGATCTGATCCACACAGCCGCCTCGATCCTTGATAAGCACAACTTGATCCGGTACGACAAGAAGACCGGAAACTTCCAGGTGAGGAATTTGCCTTTGTTGCTGTTCTGAGGTCAAGGCCATCTGTGCTGGAAAATTCTATGTAGAGCTGTTATCATTACCAGATTTCAACCAGTCTTCTTTCGTAGGTTGTCATATTTTATAACGGTTTCACTTAAAGCGAAAGTTGGTTGATGTCTTGTGCATTGTGCTAGAGGCAACAGCCAGTTTATTGGATAAGCACAGAAATGGGTTGATTATTCAGTGTTTGATTGGTTGATTTGTAGGTCAAAGAAATAGGTCAGTTAGTCAGTGTTTGATTGGATGATTTACAGGTCACAGAAATGGGTCAAATGGTTGATTTGCAGGTCAAAGAAATGGGTCAATTAGTCAATGTCTGATTGGCTGATTTGCATTTCACAGAAATAGGTTGATTATTCAGTGTTTAATTGGTTGATTTGTAGGTCACAGAATTGGGTCGGATTGCCAGCCATTACTACATCACCCATGGCAGCATGGCAACCTACAACCAGCTTCTGAAGCCAACTCTCAGCGAAATTGAACTCTTCCGCGTCTTTTCACTGTCTGCCGAATTTAAAAACATTACAGTTCGAGACGTGAGTTTTTCTTAATGCAGTCAGTAACTTCTATAGAGCCACTGTCTCAGTGCCTTGGTCAGGCACAGAAAAGGCACTATATAAAGGCACAGGTACATCTTTTCTTTCATAAGTAACCAGATTAAGCTGAGAGCGGTCGTTTTTACCTAAAAGAATTAACTACAGTCGTAAGACAGTGGGTCACAGTAACCGATTGGTTAGAGCACTCGGCTTATATGTAGGTCACGATAGCTGATTGGTTAGAGCACTCGGCTTGTATCTAGGTCATGATAGCTGACTGGTTAGAGCGCTCAGCTTGTATGTAGGTCACGATAGCCAATTGGTTAGAGTGTAGTGTAGCTGGTAATTTGTACATTAAATGCCTGTCGTTATGGAAGAAGGGATGAGAGATGCTTTTGTTTGTTTGCTTAGGAAGAGAAGCTGGAGCTGCTGAAGCTCATTGAACGAGTTCCGATTCCCATCAAAGAGAGCATCGAAGAACCAAGTGCCAAGGTAGGTCAGCCGTCATCTTAATGAACTTAGTAATCTTTTCTAAGTGCTGGCAGTACGTTTTTCGCTTCTAGCGTCAATGGTGGCAGTTCTGAATCGAGCAGCTGATTCTGTCGACCTGATTCTGCCTGTTGTCCTTCTGCCTTGTATCTTTCGCTGACAGTTGACGTTGCAGGCGACCATAGAATTAACTTGTTTGCTTTGTGTGCTATATAAATTGTGGCGTTTACATTCTGTACGTTCAAAACATCCCTCATATACCAAGACTAGGTAAAATGAAGGCATAATGCTTCATAGCCATAGCTGACTCTAAGGGATTCTTCTTGCTCTTCTTGTGTATTGTCTTAAATAATGTTCATTAGGCAGTTGTTTATGATTTGTGTTTAATCTGTTGCCCAGGTGAATGTTCTGCTGCAGGCCTACATCACTCAGCTGAAGCTTGAAGGCTTTGCTCTCGTCTCCGACATGGTATTCATAACTCAGTCCGCGTCTCGGCTGATGCGCGCCATCTTTGAGATCGTGATGCACAGAGGCTGGGCTCAGTTGGCCGACAAGGCGCTCGTCCTCTGCAAGATGATTGATCGCAGGATGTAAGTCTCAGTTCGGCTTCTTGTTAAAGTATCGTCTGTGCTGCTTTTTGAAGAATTTACTGGATGAGGAGCAGTTGGCGTGATTTGAAGATATGACTATTGTATACAAGATATGACTGTTGGACATAAGATATGACTATCGGATATTCATATCAGAATTCAACCCGATTCGGTTTTGGATAGTGATTTTAACTTGAAGTGACCTTTGATTGAGGCCTTGGGCATTATGATAACGGCGCTATAGAAGTCTTTAGATTAGGTTATGACTCTTGGCAAAAATTAGTCAAAAACGGGAGAGATGGCGCCTCATCTACAAACCTTAAATGACTGGAAAGGTTTTTCTTCGATTTTTACCAAGTTTTGTGGAAGCATTTACTTCTGTTGGAAATGTTTTAAAAGGCGCTATACAAATGTTTGGCTGTGTGCCGCTGCAGGTGGCAGTCGATGACCCCGCTGCGCCAGTTCAAGAAGATTCCAGAAGACATCTTGCGCAAGATTGAGAAGAAGAACATCCCGTGGGAACGATTCTACGATCTGAATGAACACGAGATTGGAGAGCTGATCCGCGTTCCGAAGCACGGGAAGTCGCTGCACAAGTACATCCATCAGCTGCCAAAGCTCGAGTTGGCAGTCCATGTTCAGCCGATCACACGCCAGACACTTCGTGTTGAGCTCACCATCACTCCGGACTTCAAGTGGGATGATAAGATTCACGGGCAGTCAGAGGTGTGTGGAAATAGTGCGGTCGATTTTTGGGGTTTTCCTTTGGGGTTGATTTAGGGGTTTGCTACTTGAATGTTTTGAGGTTTGATAGAGAATGCGGGTAAATTGGTCCACCTGGCTTTCAGTCACAACATCTTAACTTAAAGGAATGATTTGTTTTGAAGATTTTTATGATTTTAGGTTTGCTAATTTCACTTCTATGTGGTAGCCAAAGGGTTTTCAGACTAAACGTTTTTATGGTTACAGTTGAAAGATAGAATCATTGAATTAAGTGACTGTTTACCTTGATTTGGGTTAGATTCAGGTGTAGGCTTTGGTTAAATTCAGGTGTAGGCTTTGGTTAAATTCAGGTGTAGGCTTTGGTTAAATTCTGGTGTAGGCTTTGGTTAAATTCAGGTGTAGGCTTTGGTTAAATTCAGGTGTAGGCTTTGGTTAAATTCAGGTGTAGACTTTGGTTAAATTCAGGTGTTGGCTTGGGTTGACTTGACGGCTGATCTTGTTCTGTTCTAGGCATTCTGGATTCTGGTGGAGGACGTGGACAGTGAAATCATCTTACACCACGAATATTTCCTCCTGAAGAAGTAAGTTCCATTCGGTTGTATTTCTTGTCTTTGTTTCTTTTCCAGGGACCAATTCCTTAACACTTGGTTGCTCTGTTGTTAAAAAAGAATATTTAAACATGAAACTTGTGTATATGTATATTGATTGAATGGCTTCAATCAGTGATTCTCTCAATCAATCAACATAAAATTCTGACATAATGCAGTGTTTGTTACAATGCAGCTTTGGCTTTCAAGTTCCATGTTGTAATGTGTTTACAGTGTCTATAACATGTATGCCTACATTACTATGCATGTTTTGTATGTTACATTACGCTGTATTTGAGCTGAGTTTGTGTTTGCGTCTGGTAGGAAGTTTGCCGAGGACGAGCATCTGGTGAAGTTCTTTGTGCCAGTGTTTGAGCCTCTGCCGCCTCAGTACTTCATCCGAGTCGTCTCCGACCGGTGGATAAGTAAGAGTCCTTCTGTCTCTGCTGGTTGAGCTGTCGTTACGTCGGGTGGTATATAAATGTTGCTCTTACATTACGTCACTGCGCTTGCTTTGAGGTGATGTGGGAGGTTGGCTTTCAACTCTTTGCCAAAATGTAAATGTTTTTCTGTAGCGACTGTAGGGCCTCTACCCTGCTCATTTATCGATTATTGTTATCAATTATTAAACTTTAACTGTTGTGCTCCTCGCATTTGGAATCATCTCCCACAAAAGTCCCGTCTTGCAAACTCGCTGTCATCTTTTAAATCACTGTTAAGACTCACTATTTCATCCTAGCTTTTTCATGACTCCATCTTGGCCCCTAGCGAATATACATCCACGCCTCAGATTCAGGTTTACTGACATTGCGCGCGTTACAAGTGCTTTAAATAAATAAAAAATAAATAAACGTAAAAATGTTATTCCATGAAATCATTACTAAATTACACGTGATTTATTACTACTGTATAAGTAAAGTATTAGTATTTCCAGAGTGCATTTTGTGCAAAGTGTCCTGCGTCTCTCATTCATCTTAGTAACCAGTTCAGCGTAAATGTCTGATCGTAAAATGTAATCTTGTAAATCTTTGGTGCCACCTACATGATGAAAATTTTTGATGATGGTTCCAGGCAGCGAGACACAATTGCCAGTTTCCTTCCACCACCTGATCCTCCCGGAGAAGTATCCACCTCCAACGGAGCTGCTGGACCTCCAGCCCCTTCCAGTTTCCGCTCTGAGGAACCCGGCGTATGAGGTGCTTTACCAGGAGAAGTTCAGGTCGTTCAATCCCATCCAGACTCAAGGTATCGTCGCAAATCCTCTCTCCATCCGTTCGTTTGTCCATCCGACTCATCTTGCGTGGCATCTGTTGATGCTTTACATTTGTTTTGCTTGAGTTCACAAGTGCTTCACGAGTAGGGGATTGTGGATCTTGGGATTTATATAGCACCTATAGAAATCTGAAAGTAGGTTGCTTTTATGACACCTTTAAAAAATCTCCTCAAAGAATAATTTGGGAAATGATGATGATGTAAATCAGGTTAGTTGCTGTCGGAGTAGCAAACGTAATAAAATTAATAATGATGTAGTTAAAGGACTAAGCAAAGTAAAGTTGATAATAACTAATTAACTTATTAATTGTTACAATATTAGTAATAATATTTATATTAGTAGTAATAATTATGATAGCAATTGTGGTAAAGATACGGTTATTGAAAGTTATCAGAATAATGTTAATAAGCGTATTAATGATCATGATAGAATTTTTCAAATATTTAAGAATTACTAATGATTGTGGCTGTTTATTTTAGTTTTCAATGCAATCTACAACAGTGATGACAACGTTTTCGTTGGAGCCCCAACCGGAAGTGGAAAGACCGTCTGCGCTGAATTTGCCATCCTTCGTGCTTTCAGTCAGAAGGCGGAATCAGCAGATGGCGGAGCTCAGGGACGAGCTGTCTACGTCACTCCTCTGGAGTCTCTGGCCCAACTGGTAGGTACACTGTGGCCAGGAAAAGCGGAACCTAATATTGCTATGCATCCTATGGAGTTGCTGAAAATAGCAGAACCAATCTTTTATTGGTAAAAAGTTATCCTCTGCAGAGATAATGTAAACTATAGCTTTGTAGAGTGAGTCTGTACATAAACTTATGGAGTTACGCTGTGTAAATATTTGTAAGCTTGTGTGCAAAAGTTCGTAACTTTTTTGTAAATGTTTGTAGGTTTACGTGTAAAGGATCGTAACCTTGTGTGTAAATGTTGTAGGTCTACCAAGACTGGCAGTACAAGTTTGGTCGTCTGCTGGGGAAGAAGGTCGTTTTACTGACGGGAGAGACAGCAACTGATCTGAAACTTCTGGCAAAGGTACAATGCTTAGCGCCTCTTCTATTTTGTTGTGACAGTTTGTTGGGGGCAAATTCTGTTGTTGCTTGATGACTGGGTTGAGTAAGAAGCCAACTGATGTTGTCGGTTTTAACTCTGAACATTTATATAGCGCCTTTGAGGACTTACTAAAATCGCGTGTAACTCTGTGAAAGTCTCATTCGTTATGTTGATAGCCGTGTTGTCATTTTCAGGGTGAAGTGATCATTGGAACTCCAGAGAAGTGGGACGTTCTGTCGAGACGTTGGAAGCAGAGGAAGAACGTCCAGAACGTCAGTTTGTTCATAGTAGATGAACTCCATCTGATTGGAGGAGATGAAGGGGTACGTGACTTGGCTCTTCTGTTCTTTGTTGTCTGTGGGAGCCGTGGAAAAATAGCAACAGGACTCGGTGGATGTTCTTGTGTTCTTAGGATGTTCTTCTGTTCTTAGGATGTTCTCATGTTCTTAGGATGTTCTCCTGTTCTTAGGATGTTCTCATGTTCTTAGGATGTTCTCCTGTTCTTAGGATGTTCTCATGTTCTTAGGATGTTCTCCTGTTCTTAGGATGTTCTCATGTTCTTAGGATGTTCTCCTGTTCTTAGGATGTTCTCATGTTCTTAGGATGTTCTCCTGTTCTTAGGATGTTCTCATGTTCTTAGGATGTTCTCCTGTTCTTAGGATGTTCTCATGTTCTTAGGATGTTCTCATGTTCTTAGGATGTTCTCATGTTCTTAGGATGTTCTCATGTTCTTAGAATGTTCTTCTGTTCTTAGAATGTTCTTCTGTTTTTAGGATGTTCTTCTGTTCTTAGGATGTTCTTTTGTTCTTAGGTTGTTCTTCTGCTCTTAGAATGTTCTTCTGTTTTGCTGTTGTAGCCGGTCCTTGAGGTGATCTGTTCTCGGATGCGTTACATGTCATCTCAGATAACTCGTGGCATTCGAATGGTGGCGCTGAGTTCGTCCCTGTACAACGCAAAGGACATTGCTCAGTGGCTCGGCTGCAGCAGTTCCGCTTTCTTCAACTTCCATCCGAACGTCCGACCTGTGCCACTCGAGCTACACATCCAGGTCAGAGTCAGAATCACCAGGAAGGCACAGGAACATTATTATTTTTCATTATTATTATTATTAATATTCATTATTATTAATCGTTATTATTTATTATTATTATTATTATTTCTGCATTTATTAAGCGCCACTGTCTAATGACTAAGCATCAATCGATGGTGCTGAGCAGTTGTGAGTGAAGGACTTACTCTAGATCCCTATACAGTAACCATTTCAAGGCAGGAGGCTTGAACCTGTACTCTCCGTGTTACAAGCCAAGCGCTCTAACCAGTTGGCTACCATATAACGATAATTAGTTGATGTGGTTTCTAAGATGAAGATAACTGGTGGTGGTGGTGGGAGAGACTGAATGTTGATGATGCAATGGCAGTAATTATCTTACAATATCATCTGTTAACTTATTTAGTGTTAACTTAGTTAATATTAGAGGAGATTGAACAGTTTGTTGTCGTTTGCTGTTGCTAGGGATTCAACATTACCCACAATGCTTCTCGCATCATCGCCATGGCGAAGCCAACCTACCACGCAATCGTTCGTCACTCTCCAACGAAGCCAGTCATTGTGTTCGTTCCATCGCGCAAGCAGACACGCTTGACTGCAATTGATATTCTGACGTTCTGCGCGGCCGACTCGCACCACAATCGCTTCCTACACGTCAAGGAGGAAGAGCTGAAGCCATACCTTGAGAAACTTACGGATAAGGTAGGCATGTTCCACCTTTTCCTTGGTTGGGCCATCTGCGTGGAATGGCCTCACTCTTGATCTGTGTGTCCTTCTGGCTACAGATGCTAGACACTTTTCACCAGCAGGGCTGGGCTGGAAGCCCCTCTAAGGATACTACTTGAAGGGGCGCTATATAAATGCTCTGAATGAATAAATGAGTGAATGTAAGGTGATGGTCAATGTAATTGTAATTTAAGATTTATAAAGCGCCTCTTAGAGAATAAACTCAACAGGGGCGCTCCCGACCCAAACAAGTAAAATCACTGTTAAACAGTACAGTCTTCAGGTGCCTACGGAACACTGAGAGGCAGCGAGAGGAGCTCGAGTTGCAGAGAGAGAGAGAGAGAGAGAGAGAGAGAGAGACGGTTCCAGCAGGTGGTACCAACATACGCAAGGCTTCTGGACTGGGTGGTAGCAGTTCGTATGTGAGATTCATTCATTCAGAGAATTTATATAGAACCCCTTAAAGTTGTATACGCAGAGGCGCTCCCAGCCCAGCCCTGGTCATCGGGTGGTGTCTAGTTTTAAACCTTTTTGCCATTCTGAGGGGCCAAATAGGGGAGCCATATAAATGTCGATAATTGTTGTGTCAGACGTTGAAGGAGACGGTGAGCAACGGAGTGGCCTACCTCCACGAGGGACTGACGGACCTCGAGCGCCGGCTGATGGAACAGCTCTTCCAGATTGGCGCCATCCAGGTGATCGTCGTCTCCCGCAACCTCACCTGGGGACTCAACCTGTCCGCCCACCTGGTCATCGTCATGGATACACAATACTACAATGGAAAGATCCATGCCTACGAGGACTATCCGATCACAGACGTCCTCCAGATGATTGGCTGGGCCAACCGGCCAAGCGTTGATGACGAAGGTACCAGTGATGCCTGTATAAAGGCTCTGCTTAAATGGATGGCTATGTTAGACAGTGATGATGATGATGATGATTCATGATGATTGTGGTGGTATAATAATAATAATGTAATAATAATATAATAATAATATAATAATAATGACTTTCTAGACGTAATTTGTTCTATTGGGACCTGTTTAAAATTCCCAACATTTTTAAAATCCTAGACTATATTGGGGATAATAATAGTGATAATGTTGATGTCATTGGGTGGTCAGGGTCAACACAGGTCACCGTAGTTGATTGGTTAGTGTCCAGCTTGTAATGCAGAGAGTATGGGTTCGAGCCTCCTCCTCTGAGATGGTTACTGTGTAGGGACCTTGAGCCTCAAGTCCTTTGCTCACAATTGCACTGCGTTCGATTGATGCTTTTGTCATTAGACAGCGGCACTTAATAAATGCAGAAATAATAGAAGTAATGATGTTGTTAGTAAGATGTATCTGTGATTTTGTATGTGTAATGTCATTAATGTTTTCCATGTATGCTTAATCGTTACAGGCAAGGCCGTGATTTTGTGCCAGAGTTCAAAGAAGGACTTCTTCAAGAAATTCCTGTATGAACCTCTTCCAGTTGAGGTCAGTTGCCTTTTGTGTCCGTCCTTCTCTCTCTGGCCGTGTTGTCTTCTGGTTCTGCCCCTTTTCTGCTTCTCCCGCCTCCACATCACTGTTTTTCCTGGGCCGCCGTTGTTCCACCAACGCCTCTGCCTCTGTGGGAGTGTAAACTGTTTTTTTATCTCGGTATTTATATAGCGCATTTTGGGGGACCTCTGGAAAGATCTTGGACTTGTCTGATTGTTCTGCTGTGTCTGTTGGGTGAATCAGTCCAGTATCGGAAGTTGTATGAAGATGCATTTATCTGAAAGGCTGAAGAGTTTATGTTGGGATGTTTTCTTGTCTACAGTCGCATCTTGATCATTGTCTCCACGATCATTTCAATGCGGAGATCGTTACGCGTACGATCGAAAACAAACAGGATGCAGTTGACTACCTGACGTGGACGTTCCTCTACCGACGGATGACGCAAAACCCCAACTACTACAATCTACAGGGTAATGACCTCTAACCTTTAACCAGGAATCCTTTTTAATTATTAATTAGGACCATTAATTATCAAGTAGAATTTGTTGATTGTGTGAAATGATTGATGAATGAGAAACTGGTGATAATTATTACTGGTAATCATGTTTGATTAATAGTAATGAGTTAGAATTAATTAATTAGAAATCCTCTTGAAGTTGTTTTGTTGATTTGTTGAAGTAACAGTCGAGAAGTTTAGCAGTCGTAGATGGGTCGTCATTGTTTAACTCACCAGAGGAGGTGAAAAATGTGCATCGGTAGATGTCTTCTGGTGGGTGAATTAAACGAGTCTTTGTCATCTTGTTCTTGTTCTCCAGGAATCTCTCACCGTCATCTGTCGGATCATCTGTCTCAGCTCGTGGAAGATACGCTCAACGACCTTCAACACTCCAGGGTCAGCCGGGACTTCATGCTGATTTACATCTGTTACGATTACATATGATTACATACCTCTTGCCGTCCTATTATGCTTTCATGTGGTTACAATTAAGAGATTAAGATTAGGGTGCTGCCTAATATTGTGTCATGTAATGTGATTGCTAGTGAATATTCATGAGACTCTACTGGAAATGAATATTCATGAGACTGCTAATTGGTGGTGATGAATATTCATGAGACTGTATGGTGCCTGAATGCCGTCTGGAATTGGTTGTGGGTTTTGCCGGTGGTGGCGTCTGCATTTGAAACGTTTTTGTAGCTCCTTTTGTTGCATCTCTTGGTTGTTGTGTTGTTTGTGGTGCAGTGTGTCAGCATCGAAGAGGAGATGGATGTGACTCCACTGAATCTGGGAATGATCGCCGCCTACTACTACATCAACTACACGACAATAGGTAGCCACAGCTGCTCGCTACGTCACGTTTAAAAAATAAAATCCAGTCCATATAAGTCCAGTCCTTTGTTACGATTGCAACTGTAGGTGTTTAGGAACATCAGGATTTTCATGTTACTGTAGATGATGCCTTATGCTGAGTGGTACCTGATGTTAAGTGGTGTTTAAATGGCAACTTATGTTAAATGGTACCTTATGTTAAGTGGTGTGTGATGTTGAGTAGTATCTAACATTAGGTGATATCTTTTGCTAAATGGTGTGTTATGTTAAGTGGTGTCTAACATTAAGTGGTATCTTATTTTAAGTGGCAGGTCAAAGAGGCATTATGCAAATTTCTAATTAAACTTGCAATTAAGTAATGAATTGAGCTGAAGAGTTTGCCGTTCGTACGTCATAGTTTTCGGTTGTCGTTCGTAGAGCTGTTCAGCGTTTCCCTGAACAACAAGACGAAGATCCGAGGTCTGATCGAGATCATCTCGAGCGCAGCAGAATACATGAACATTCCGATCCGTCACCACGAAGACAACATCCTGCGACAGCTAGCACAGCGTCTGCCCAACAAACTCCAGAACCCAAAGTTCAACGACCCGCACGTGAAGACAAATCTTCTCATCCAGGCGCACATGTCGCGCATGCAGCTGTCCGCAGAGCTCCAGTCGGACACGGAAGAGATCCTCGGAAAGGCCATCCGCCTGATTCAGGCGTGCGTGGACGTTCTCAGCAGCAACGGGTGGCTGTCTCCGGCCCTTGCTGCGATGGAACTGGCGCAGATGGTGACTCAGGCGATGTGGAAGAAAGACTCCTACCTGAAGCAGTTGCCACACTTCACTGTGGAGATCGTCAAACGCTGCAACGAAAGGGTTGGTGGATGCTCTGTGAATGTCTGCAGATGAATCAGTTAGGAAGAAAGAAATAACAAAAGACATTTTTTAAATGTTAGATCAAATGTATTTGCGAAATTAAAGAGAATAAAGTAATGTAACATTTATAATTTAACAAAATATCTAAGTAGGAATTGTTATTAGCCAAGGCAATTTTAATAATTATTTTTTGCAGTTACTAAAAAATTTCTTTCGATTCCACTTGACTTTTCTTTTTCTGCCGAAGACCAGTTTTTATATAAAATCAGGATTTAAAAATTAATGTAAAATGTTGCAAAGAAACATCTTAACCTACCTGAAGTCACTCCACTTTAAATCTGTTAGATCCGTATTTTGCTGTTTACTTACTTACTTGTTTTATTGGCGCTATATAAATGATTGGGTCAATTGGTCTTTGGTTGCTGCAGAAAATCGACAGCATCTTTGACATAATGGAGATGGAGGACGAGGATCGCAATGGGCTGCTGCAGCTGAGCGAAGTTCAGATGGCAGATGTCGCCAGATTCTGCAACCGATACCCAAACATCGAACTGACGTTTGAGGTCCAGGATAAAGACAAGATTTCAAGGTATTTTTGTTATTATTGTTATTGTTATTATTATTTTTATTATTATTGTTATTTATACCTTGATATTGTGTTAAATGCTTGAAGGAGGCGATGCGGTTGTTTCTCTCTCAAGAAGCGGAATGATTGGGAGTTTTTCCTCCTGTGAAATAATTGCTTTGGAGATATTTATTGAAATTTTTATTTAAATATTTATTTAGTATCTGCCAGTAAGCATCATTTGAAAATACTAGGCTGTACTGTGCTGAGGCACCTTTCAGCAACCTTTGAAAGGTTCTTTAAGGCGTTACATAAAGAGCTATAGACGTGTGCAGTTTACTGGGTCTTTTGATGGCATCAGCCTGTAAATGTTTCAAAATCGTATGTAGTCGTTGCTTCAGTCGCATTTAAACAGATTGCATTTAGGCTGGTGTGTTGGATAAATTGTCTTCCTTACGTGGTGTTATGTTACATTACTCTGGCCGTAGAGAGCGTCTGTTACGTTGTTGGTTTTGTTGTTACAGCGGAGGGAGAGTCGATGTGAATGTTTTCTTGGAGAGGGAGGACGAGATAACGGGACCAATTCTGGCTCCATTCTTCCCTCAGGTCAGTCAGATATCAAGAACTCTTCCCTTCAGGCGCTTTGCTCAGCTCTTTCTGTTTTAAACGTTGATATTTTCTGTTATTGTCTTGTTTTCAACCGTCCTCGAGCCAAAGATTGGCTGCACAATTTTGTGCCATCTGCTTCTGTCCCTCGTGTCTTGTACTAACTGGTTGAACAATAATTCAGTCCACGACATGATGTTATTGGTTCATGTTATCTTGGGTCTTTCCCAATCTTTGGATCTAGGAATTGTGTCTTGGATGATCTCTTTCTCTAAGCAGCCTTCACTCTCTTGCAGCAATGACAAATTATTTTGTTGAGTTTTGGAATAAATTTAAACCAAAACTGGATTTGCAGAACAAAGGTAAATGGAATTGACAAAGTTAATCGTTTTTTGTTGAAACTATTGAGATGTGAGATTCAAGATGAACAGCTCAACTTTATTCATTCAATTTGAGGTGAAGGCTGTTGGTTGAAATTAATCAGAAATTATCTGAAAATTAAAATTGCAAATCAGTTGTATCTATTTTTCTAACTAAATTGAGGTGGAAATTGGCAAAAACCTGATGGGATAATTATGTGCCATTGTGTGTTGTAGAAACGGGAGGAAGGTTGGTGGGTCGTGATCGGTGATCCGAAGGCGAACACTCTGATCTCGATCAAGCGCCTGACTCTGCAACAGAAGGCGAAGATCACGCTGGACTTTGTGGCTCCTGCCCCTGGGAAGCACAACTACACCCTCTTCTTCATGAGTGACGCATACATGGGCTGTGACCAGGAGTACAAGTTCGCTCTCGATGTCCGCGAGGGGGACAGTGGCAGCGAAAGCGACTGAGGTCCTTCTAAGACTGGCAGGGGCGCTGTCTTGATGCTGCTATGAAACGGGAAAAACTTGGACCCAAACCCTTATAAAGACAGTTTTTATACAAGTCATTGAATATTCGTTCAGCGTTTAATATTCATGTCGGTGTCTGGAATTGAGTGTGACATTCTTCGTTTGATGTTGGAGCGTTTTGGATTGAAACAATATCTGAGTAGTAATATCAGTTGATGAATATTCATTTTGTTTCATGAATAATGCAAGCAGATGAATATAGTAGTGCTGAAAGGTACGATGTTAATCCTGCGTTAATTTTATGTGAGAATTGACTAGCCACAGTGAACGTTTTAATATTCATATTAATTTTTGAATATTAACATCTTATGCAAATATGAATCGATTAAAGTATTTGTGCTGTCTGTACAGATATTGTTATTGGCTTCACAGGCAAATATAGTTTTGAGTTGTGATGAGCAGAATTGATGTTGGTAGCTCAAAGTCGTTGGATGTTCATTCCGTGGTCTTCTATCGCACGTTAGTTTCAGTTTCTGACCACCAAAACGGAATTTTGAATAGTGTCGGGCCTTGGAGTCTACACGTGGCTTCTGCCAAGGACGGCTTAATTGCACCTCTTTTCCATTGCTGTTGTGCCGGTCTTTGTGTGCAGAACTCGAGAGTTCAATGGCCAGATAATTGGGAAGAAGTGGTGTTAATAAAGACTGCAGACAAAGAATGGTGAAAATGTGATGCATGAACCGAATGGGATGTTGTGTCGTGTGATGCAGGACCAATCCGTGTTTTGTCACAACCATTTGGAATAAATTCCAGATAATTCTAAATGTCAAACGGCTACTTGCGTTGAATCCAAGTCTAAGGAAATGCTGACGTATCACAGTTTGAATTGATGCAAAACAAGATTTCATTTGTATTAAATGCTTCGTACGGTTCTTATGATTTTGAAAAGACGTTTTGTGATTTGGTGGCAGTTAGAACAGCTCGTTAAGCTGACTAGTAATTGAAACTTCTTTGTGGGAATGCTCGTGCTTCTTCAGAGAGAAAATAGTTCTGATATGATATGCTGCTGTTTGAGTCTTTGTAGTTCTATGGTTTAGAGATTCAAATAAATTTCATTTAAATTGTGGTTTTGTTCTGGTTGTATTAAATATATGTAATTTGTTTATTGCACGCCTGTTGATGGGGCAGCTAGGTTCAGAGATCGACCCTGTTGGAAATTAAACCTTAGTTAATGCCATTTTGTGCTGTAAAATTTGGACTGAACACGAGGTAGAAATACTTAGAGGCAATAGACACATTTAGCCTGAAATAATGTACAGCTGTGAAATTTTTGCAATAAAGCGGCCAATTCACGAGTTTTGGTAAGTTTAAATCTTACTGTTTGCTGGGCTTAAGCGGAAATCGGGATGCTTTAAATCGCGGAAATGACTTGAGTTATAAATAATGGCGCCATATAAATGTTTAAGTGACGACCGTGTGACAGTGAAGCAGACTAGAGTTGTCAGGCGGAAGGAGAGAGCAGGCGTCGTTATCGACCAATTTAACCATGACAATATTTGGCTAAAACTTGTAAATTCTGTGAAATGGTACGTCTTTTTTATTTCCAAGGTCCATTCGTCGAAATCTTTTAATTTTAAATAATTGCCGTTTAATCGCGTCGTGGTTATTGTTAGGATCGGACGATTTCTAATTAAGGAATTTGTTGATGACTTTCTTCCTTTTCTACATTTGTTATGTAATTCTTCAGTGAGTCAGGGTTCCATTCCAGCGTCACATAAAAGGGCAGTTGTCTTTCCCTCCCTCGAGCGCCAATGTCTGGACCCTAACTCTCCTTCTAACTATCGTCCTGTTTCTAACCTTTCCTTCCTCTCGAAGCTCCTAGAAAGATGTATCTCTCTTCAACTGGTTGAATACCTTGAATCTAATTCTCTCATGCCTCCCCTTCAATCTGGTTTTAGGAAATTCCATTCGACAGAGTCACTCATCACCCGCCTTCTAGCTGACATCTTTCATGCCTTTGACCATGGCCATGTCACTCTTCTTGCTCTGTATGACGTCAGTGCTGCCTTCGACACTGTTGATCATTCCATTCTTCTAGAACGACTGTCTAAATCCTTTGGCCTTACTGACTCTGCTCTTCTTTGGTTTCGCTCATTTCTTTCTGATCGCTCCCTTTCTGTTATTTTTGGGCCCACTCGCCTAAATCCTTGGACCCACATTCCCTATGTTCTTCCCCAGGGTTCGGTACTTGCACCACTTCTATATATCCTATATACTGCTGACTTGGCCAGTATACTTCTTCCCTTGGGTGTTTCGTCTCACCAATATGCTGATGACACTCAATCCTTTAATGATGATGGCCTGGCTGCCTTAGCCACTCTGATGGTTGAGCGGATCCTTGAGGCCACCTCTGTTCTAGATCTCTGGATGTCTTCTAACCGCCTCTGTCTTAATCCTGATAAGACTCAATATATCTGGCTAGGTGGCCGTGTCCAGCTTGGCAAAATTGACTTTAGTTCCCTTTCCTCTAATTTCCCTCATATCCACTTCTCTTCCTCAGTCCGTGACCTTGGAATCATCCTGGATCAAACTCTTTCCCTGACTGACCATGTAAATAATATCTCCCGCTCTTGTCTTTACCACCTACGACAACTCCGCTCTATTCGTCACTCGCTTCCTCTTCATGCGATCACTACCTTGGTCCATGCCCTGATTTGCACTAGGATTGACTTTGGCAATGCTGCCTATATTGGACTTTCTGCAGTTAACGCCTCCAAGCTTCAGTCTATACTTAATGCTGCTGCACGCCTTATCGGTGGTCTTCCCAAGTCTGCCCATATATCTACTTTTATTCGTGCCTCACTTCATTGGCTTCCTGTCAGTCAACGCATCCAGTTTAAGATTCTAATCCTTATGCGCAACTGCCTTCTAGGCTCTGCTCCGTCCTACTTAACTTCTTTTTGTATTCCGGTTTCCTCGTTGCCTGCCCATGCCTCCCTTCGCTCAGCTACCTGTGGTCTCTTGGTAGTTCCTCGCGTCTGCACTACGACTGCTCAGTCCAGGAGCTTTGCCTTTGTTGGCCCTTCCAGCTGGAACTCCCTTCCTCTTGACCTGCGGCTTCAGTTACTTAGTCTCTCTCCTACCCAGTCTCTCAAACACCTGAAATCCATTTTGTTTGTTCAAGTCAGGAGTGCCACTGTTTCCTAAGTGGTGCTTTATTAATGTTCGTTTACAATTACAATTACAATTACGAAAACAAATCAAACGCGTGATAAGACCGAGTTGTAATCCGGCTCCAGTGCAAACAAATTTAACTCTAATATTTGTTGATTTAAAACCAGGGGTATTAAAACAACCCGGTTGCATATTTAAAAAGCAGGCACCGAAATGCACTATTAACAAAGGAACCATTGATCGAGTGTATATCGCCAGTGGATGCTCGGCCAGACTCCAGCTGGGTGGAAACAAAGTGATCATTCGCATCAGAAATTGGCGGAGCTTCCATTTGTGTCTCCAATACTCCACAAATGGCTTATTCAGATTAGGAACATTATGCACAATGTTCACATCAAAGTTATTTACGATGGTAGCTACCACACCATAATTCCGCTACCTTACCTTTTGTAAACAACTATTACAAGTACATCATATAATAGCTTGTGCTTTGTGTTTTCCTGATCATGTAGGATGACTGTTTTGGAGACACTGTGATTGATGAGGTAAGTATCAGTTCAGTACTAGTGATAGTTACCTCTGCGTGGTATCTGGTAGAATTGGCCAGATTAGCATTTGAGCAGGAGTGTCACTGACAGCTGCTTGTTAGATGCTCAATGCTCGTGGTAGACAGGAATTTTTCTCAATGTAAAAATATGCTATTCAGATTTGTAATTAAAAATAAAGCATTTTTAGTCAAGATGTATGAATTAAATTTCACCGACCTGTTCTTCTCGATTCTCCTACCACCTTCCTCTGTTCCAGTTCAGTTTTGATGGTCTTTTCCGAGGGTTTCACTGAAATGTGTTGTTACATTGACTTTTGTTTAGGATCAGATTGTGTTTGACTTTGGCGATGGAGATTTCGAACTGAAACAGTCCAAACATCACGACTCTTTGCAATGCAGCTTGGATTTTGTTCCAACAGTCGGTTTTGAAGGAGTACCAGATTTTCTTCCTCCAATGAGCGACCCAGTCAAAGATCAAACCCTGAATGTTAAAAGTCACAATTTGGATCTAAGAGAAGGGAAGGACCTTGAAATCGATTCTAGTCAAGTTTTGTTGTCTGCTGAATGCAGCCGAAATCTCTTTGCTGAGGTTTCCAAACAGGATGACGCAATTCTGAGCAAACCTGGAGAGCCGTCTTCAGGAAATCTCCGTCAGACTCTTTCATCATCTGACTGTAATCTCGAAAACAGCGAGGCTTCGATTTTCCCGTTGAGCGACATTTTGACAGTGTATGGCCAGATTCATCCAGTAAATGTTTTTCGCTCTACAGTTACCTCTCCATTATCCAGTCCTACTCCTCCGCCTCCTCATCCTCCTCCGCCTCCTGTTCCTGTTCCTTCTCCTCCTCCTCCTCGTCCTCCTCAACCACCTCGTCCTCCTCCTCGTCCTTTTTCTGCAGTGTCCAGTCCTTTTCCTTCTCCCCCAGTGTCCAACCCTCCTTTTCCTGATGTGTCCAGTCCATCTTTTCCTCCAGTACCCAGTTCTCCTCCAGCTTTTCCTCCAGTGTCCAGCCCTGAACAACCTCCCTTCTCCTCACTGCCTGATGGTCATGATTTGACTCAGCCAAACGAAACCACAGAAGCGTTGACGTCTTCTTTCCAGTTCACTCGAGATCCTGTTTGGTCTCCGTTGGAAACCGTCTCCATCCAGCCATCCTCCAATTTCAGCCATCCTCCAACGACGAATCCTTTCCAGCAAACGCTCAACTCTGCTCCTCTTCCCCATCTTCCTTCAAACGACGATGATGATGATGAGTTTGACTTTGACGAACTGATTGCCTCAAGAACTCAGTTGAAACCAAAGCTTCAGCTGTCGGAAACCAAAGTATGTAACAATCATTGTGACTAAATTATCATTGGATGCGATCTAATCTAAAGTTTTTATAGTGCCATTATCATAATGCCCAAGGCATCAGTCGATGGTCACTTCAAGTCAAAATCGCAATTCAAAATCATAATCCATTGGAGAATGTATGTATGTATGTTTGTGTATGTATGTATGTATGTATGTGTCTGTATGTATGTTGCTGGAGAAATATTTTCATATCTTTATGTACCTCTCATAGGTAATGTAAAAAATGTGAGGAAGGTATTTTATTTATATTTATTTTACCTGCATTTTACTTAATAAGTTTACCTGTTGATTAATTATAATCTACCTGTTTAGTAATTTTTATAGTATTTTCTGTCTTTGCCGTTAGGTTGAAGAGGAGGAGAAGGAGTTTGCAGCTGCTGTGGAGTTTGATGTTGATGGTGAGTGATTAGCTGCTGTCAACTTAGCAACTTACTGAGATGAATAAATCATTGGATCAGTGAATTGTGATCAATGAACTATGAAGAATTGATCACAGGCCCAAAATATTTCTTTATTTCTAAAAATCAGTAGGTTTTGGCATTTAATCAAATTTTGAGAAAAATTTAGCATAATTGGCAGGAGTGTTTGTTTGAAAAATGTGATTGACTGGCAACATAAATGATCAGTAAGAGAATCATCGAGTGAATAAGTGATTGAATTTGGAATCTATGCTATGAGCAAAGTGTGTGTTTTGTATAACGTAGTTGGTTCCAAGATGAAAGAATTCCAGACAAAAGACTCTGAAGACAACAGCATCACTGTTCCACCACCAGGTAATTTCTTTCGACCTCGTGTTCTCTTGGTTCCGCTTGATTGCACTCTCAAACTCTGAAGCCCATTTCCTTCTATGTAAGAAGCATTATATTTTGACGGCACTGTATAAATGATCTATTACGATTACCATTACCCTAATTTGTCTGGTATTTTAACATGATATTTGTATAGCGCCGTTTGTGATCTTTTCTAAACTCCTATCTACAGACTTCTTTGAGAACTTGGATATCTGTGTTACACCGTTTCTGTTGAGCGAATTTTCCTGTTTCAGGTCAAAGGTCGGAAGAGGCGCTGGAGCGGGCATCCAATGAATGGGACCGGGTGGAAACAATTGAACCAGGTAGGGCCAGGTGTTTAAGCCAATCAAATCATTTCAGGTGTTCGGTCAGTCCATCCAGGTAATTTGAGAAATAAGTGAACCTCATGATAAACAACGTGTGGAGAGGTGAAGTCAGTCAGGAATTTCGTTTATGAAGTTAAGTCTTAATCTTTGGAGAGCATGACTTCCCTTCAACTCCCCTGAAGAGCTTTTGCGGGGACTTTTCTTGAAGAGGTGCTATATAAATGTGTATTTACTATTACGATTACAGTAAACACAGCGCAGTGTTGGTCTGAACGTAAACTGAAGTTTGTAATGAATTTGATTGGTTTCAGATTTTGAAGAAAGCCAGGGCGTGACTTTAAAAGCACGTAAGTCTAGTCAGATTTCAAATCTAGGAAGTCATTTCTTTAGCAGTTACCTGTAAAATTCCCTTACCTTTGCACTTGTTATAGGTTTACCTGTAAACTTACCTGTTCAGGCACCAGTTTGATTGCTTTGCAGCTATCTTTACAAATACCTGAATGTTTACCTTTTTAGTAACCTTTCAAACTACCTGAATGAAAACGGTGCTTATACAGTTACCTTTTCAATTACCAATTAACTTTGAGTTACCATTATAATTACCTGATTACCTTTAGATTCCAGCTGTATTCAATCTTTACATAGTTTTGTGCATTTTGTAGGGGCAGGAACAGAACCCATAACATTCGGAGAGGCCGTTGCGTTTCTCAATCGCACCAAACTGATGCAGCAGTTTGGGGTAACATACACATTTCTGTTTTCCTTAAATGTAAATGTAAATGTTTTTCTATAGCGACTGTATGGCCTTGACCCTGCTCATTTTTCAATGAATTAATCGGGTGAGATTCTTCTCCACCGCTGCCTGTTTGAATGGGTGCCACGCCATTTAAGGTCCCCATAATATAATATGAATGGAGCTGCAGAAGTTAAGAGAGATTAGATTAGATTAAGAATTATGAATCATTTGCTTTCTTGTGTTCAGGCATCGATCAGGACGTCAGTCGTGCGTGGCACTTTAGCTGCTCTCTTCCATCGATTGTGCGGTGGACCGCGACTGGTTCAGAGGCTCCAGGCGGAACGAGATTTTGCCTTCTGCTTAGCTGCATGTAAGTCATCACATCTCTGTGTATCTAAGAATTTATATAGCGCCTTCGAATTATGCTTTTAAAGGTGGTCTAGAACAAATATAAGACAGGAGGCGACTTAAGATGACCTGAGCATGTGGACAAGGGAGGAAGGGGTCTAAGACAGGTCACATTTGAGGATGACCTTTAAGAATGACCTTTCCTTTGTTTTATCTAAATTTTGTTGAAGGTCCGTTCAACAACGAAGAATCGATTCACTGTCGAGTTTTGTTCTCGATCTACAAACAACTGACAGGATCTAAGTTTGACTGCGCACGATTTGGAAGTCACTGGGAAATCATCGGATTCCAAGGTGATCGTCTCCAGGTACTTGGTACTTGGGGGAATATGGTGTTAGTGTTCTTGACCAGTACTAAGTACCAAGGTCAGGTACACTGCATCTCGTGGTTTTGGTAATGCACCGGTAGCATACTTAGCAGTACTATTTCCAAGTACTTCTAGGTACTGGGAGGTCCAACGTGTACTACCTTAAAAAGCCAAGTGCATGGAACTTGGAGCTGTTACTGAGTACATATTAATATAAAATTTACACATTTTTCTACAGCTATCGTATGGCCTCAACCTTCCTCATTTTTCAGTGAATTGATCGGGTGAGGTCCTTCACCACCACTGCCCATTTGAATGGGCGCCTCGCCACTTAAGGTCCCCGTGTACGGACCGTGCTAGCCCGAGACTCAAATCTCTGAAATACGGCCATGATCAGTATGCGAACTGGCATGCTAACACAGGGTACTTGTTCTATCGTCTAGTATCCAATGTTGGGTACTTGGCCATAATAAATACTGGTGGTACTAGCATACTGAGTGATACTGCTGGTGATGTGCTAAGTTTAGCTGGTGTGGGCTGAGATTTAAAACCATTGCATATATTTTGGTTACATGGTCATTCATTGTGAAACGCTTCTTGGGAGCCTCGTAAAGGTGCTATACAACGTCAGACAATAACTCTCGTCTAATCATGTGCTGGTTTTAGGACAAGATCCAGCGACTGACTTGCGAGGGGCGGGGTTTCTTGCTCTGCTGCAGTTACTCCATCTGGTGACAGATCTTAAAACGCAGGTGTTGGCACGAAGCATCTATCGTCTCTCGCTCCACGAAACTCAGGTGGGCTTCAATTTCGTCAGAAGTAATCGGCGACTTCTAATGAAGACGGGGTCAAGCGATGTCTGTATTTATTTTAAAGGAATCAGTCAGCAAAACTTCCTTCTCTGCATGATAACAAGTAACAACGAATTCTCGTTTCTTTCAGAATTTTCCATTCTGTCTGATGGGCATCAACTTGACCCGAATTACGATGGCAGCGATGAGAGAGGACCATCTCAACAAGTAAGTTCAAATGAAAACTCTTTATGAATGAATACAACACAATTCGCTTTCAGCAACATGTACATAAATCAAAGCTTATTATTAAAAGCAGAGCTTAACCATCCTTTAGAAATTGAGTTCTTTCCCATCGTGACAACCACTGTTGTGGAGAGGTTTTTAAAATGCACTATATAAATTCAAAGGGGAGTCGGGACACCGTTGCACGGATTTTTCTCAGAGGTTTTCTGATATTTTGTTGCAGGGAGTGCAATCGAAGAGGCCAGGTGCTTGGAGTTCTGAACGACTTCTACGTTGGACTCTTTCACCGAATGCATGTCGTCTGGAAGACGGAACACAAGACGATTCGAGACACAGGGTTCGTCTTGGCCGGTAAGAAACGCCATTTTAAAAACTCTTGCGGCAGAGTTATGGCTAAACTGTGGTCTACAGCCAGCCTGAACTTACTGTGGCATTGACCGACCACCACAAACTGGAAATTCCAACCGGACAATTCTGATCAGATGATGCAGTATGTTTGTCCAGCATCCTAAAGGGAAGCCTTACAGAACTGTAGTCACCACTGTGTCACGGTGACCACAGTAACGTAAGGCTTCCCTGATAGACTAGCTATGATAGGAGATATATTAATGTTCATATATTTTTTTAAAAAATATACATCTTATGAAATAAAAGCAGAGTATTAATCGTAATCGTAATCTCGAGATTTCTGCACCATCCAACGAAAGCTAAGTTGCGGGAACCAGCTTATTCACTGGCGCTCTGTCAAAAGAAAACTGAGAGGCAAGAAGGGTTCGGTTCCAGGTCAAGATCCAAGGGTCAGACAGTAGACGGCTGTGGTGGATGGTATTTGGAATTGAACCGGAAAATGATGTCTGTTTAGATCTGGAGTCGTATGCGAAGAAACATTCGCAGGAGATGGTGAGAACCATAACCCAGATCCAGTCAATGTCGGACGCCCCGTTCCGCCACCAGGACAACAAGACCACAAGGGACATCGCTCACATAGACGAACATCTCTTCTAAACATTTACCCATTGTAAAATTATATGTACTGTTAAGGAACATGTTCTACATGTTACCTGCTGAAGATCTCTGATTCCTACTATGAAAGAACATGTCCTAACTGATGTCTAGTTGGGCACTTTTGAGTATCTCGAGTATCTTGTGGCACTTTTGAGTATCTTTGAGTAGCTTGGGGTGCTGCTGAGTAGTCTGGGGTCTGCTGGTTAGTGTTCTGAACTGCCAATCAAAACATCGCAGATTCAAATCCTAACCACACAACAAATTTCTTTTGAGATATCAGCTCCACCTGTGCCTCTAGCCAACTCACCTCACCAGCCCAAACAATGTTACAGTTCCAGAATAACACAACTTGTTGAAGATGTTCAATTCACAGATGGCACATGAAGAGTAATGGTGACAAAAGCCGTCATTTCCAACAGCAACAAAACTAAGAACTCCCACCCATTGTAAACTTCAACATGTTGTAATTTGGATGAATAAAAGAGTTGACGATAATTGTGATAAAACACACACAAAGAACATAAAATTCCAACAGAATTTTTCTGGCACTCTACTTTTTCATTCGAGTTTGTGCACACAACGTAGAGTAGTTTTATTGGACGAAATGCAATACCTCAAAAATGTTACATAACACAAAGACCACAAAACAGAATTCAACAAAAAATCCGAGGCAAATGCACAAATAGTTCTGAACAGCCTGTGCAAAAGCCAGTTCGTCTACGTGGGTCCTTGCTTGAATGGCTACACCACGGCTGATGCAGTGCACCAGTTCGTGAAGGGAATCGTGTGGAGAGAGAGGTACTTGGAGGTGCGTCCATTCAGCTGAGGAACTGGTTGTTACGGTTGAAAGGACGCCACTCCTTGGCCGAGTAGTGCGCCCCCTGGTTCTGAGTGTTGGAGCCACGGTAGCTGTCTTGCTGGGCGGCACCCTGGTTGCCGTAGTACTGGCCCTGGTTGGGCGCCTGCGCGCGCACGTGCCCTGCTCCACCCTGGTAGAATCGAGACTGGTCGCCCCCTCCCTGTGATGGACCGGCGTGATACTGCGTCTGCTTCATCATCTTCATTTCCATGTGGGCCGATGAATTACAGTGCTACAAACAATAAACCAAAAATTCCAGAGTTTTCTCTGATTAGCACCAATACAAATGGCCCTTTATGTTACATTATTTACCTCTAGGAATTCGATCCGGCTTCTCCAATGGATTATGATTTTGATTACAATTTCACTTGAAGCAACCATCGACTGATGCCTTGGACATTATGATAACGGCGCTATAGAAGTCATTAGATTATTAGACCAAGAACCTCACAAAAGGTTATTTTCTTAGCACCAGATGGCACTATTATATCCTCAAAACAACTCTTCCTAAAAGACGACAGTACACACAGTGTGACAAAGAAGCTACTCTTCATTCTAACCACCAAACATCGTAAACTCATAGCTCCAGTTGAAGAGGCGACTGCCTACCTGACTAAGGGCGCCAATTGTAGGAAAGTTCTGATCACACGTTTCGCAGTACGGCCAGCTCGTCTTGCCGGTTGGCTGGTTCTGCTGCCAACTGGTGTCATACTGACTGAAATTGTCAGCCGGTCGCATCTCTTGATTGTAGCCACCGCCGCCTCCATACGGCACGGCCATCCTCGGATTCGACTGCGCCTGGCCTCGGATGAATGGCTGATTTGGAAACTTCTTGGCTGCTCCAAGACACAATCATTGCAAAATTCTACAATTACTCTACCGGTAATTAATATTGATTATAATTAGTAAAATACAAAAAAGACGAATGCTAATGAAATGAGAAATATCAACAGCTACACCTTATTAAAGCACAGAAATTTGGAAGTAACACAGTCCAAAAGCTTTGAATAGCATGCAGGAATCTTATTTGCCTTATAACCCCATGATACTCTGCTTCTAAAACATGCACTGCTTAATCCAATCGCATGAACTCACGTTTAAGGAGTCAAAAGATTTTCTGCAAGAGAATGTTAAGGTAGATTTTGGAGAAGACTGGATTTCCCCAAAAATCTCAAAACCTCCAATAAAATTGCCGAGAAATTTTGACAGAAACGCCCAACATAACAAATGGTTTGCAGTGCAGCCAAATCAAATCTTGCCTCGGGAATAACTAAAATAAAAATCTGCTCCTTTTTCTTTCCCCATTTGCTTGTGGATCCTTCAGTTTTGACTCTAAAGGCCTTTTAAAACATCAGCAACATTTTGGGAAGTTTTGAGAGCTGAGATTACCAGATTACGAGGACGAATACTGACCACCAAAAGCTGGTCGGCTATTCGGCGTGAATGGCACCCGTGGCCTCGGTTTGTGCTGGACACCTGAAACAGAAACGAATAAGAGAAAGGTAGATGATCGTGTTTCAAAAGACAACAACTAATGCAACGTGTGTCGTCTCCATCTTTCGTTTAGCATGGCTTGCGTTCTGCAAACTACCTGGTCACAAAAATGTCAGACAGGGGCAGTAGCCACCGGGGATGCCATATCCACCCAACTACCCGAACCTCTTCTAGTGGACTGCATCATCCGATAACATATGGCCACCGCACTGGGATTCAGAATCTGTTTGCAGCAGTTTTTCAAACTGAGTTCTGATAGCACTTTTGAAAGCTCTGCTGCTGCTCAATGAACTGTCACATGAGGTTTCAGTCACAAATGTTAACACCAAAAACTGTAGGCAATTCGTGTCTAACGTGTGTGTGTCATTTCATTCTCAGCATAAGCCTTACCTTTTTTAAACTGCTTATCCACCATACGTTGCCTCTGTCTTAGTGGACTGATCTTCTGGATATTCACCTGATTGCAGCTTAAATTTACGCGCCACCCGTTGATATCTTGTGCATCAGACACCGGAACATTAGAGGTTTCTAATTAATAATAATAAATAAAAACTCGGCTTTCGGCCAATCCAGCCTAACTGCGGTAAACACCTTCACGCTCTCTTAAATTATGCAACACAGTGTAAAGGCGCTTTTCCATAGCACCGGCTGATAAAAACTCACCAAATGCTTTGATGGCCTGTTAGGTGCTAGCATACATACACACAGATTGAACAAATAGGTTTCAACAACTGTTGGATATAAGACAGAGAGCACGGGTTTTGTGGTCATTTCAGCAACACATTTTTGAACGACTGGCTGACCACAGTGAAGTGATCAGCGCTTGTAAAACACAATAAGCTAACTTACTTTGAGATTTTACCAACACTTGGAATACTAAACATAGGCTAAAATTATTTTGTTGTGAGAAAACGGCCTCTGCCGGGAAACTGAAATGAAAGTGAAGACATCCAGAAGGTAGCAAAATATCACTGGAAAATTCACATCATTTCCAAAATCTTTCTTGCAGGTCCGCATGTTGAACTGGCTCGGTTGAACGTTCGAAGATCATCTCGACTGTCCAGTCATCTTGCTTGTCATCCCAGTGGACCCTACATCTGGCCCTGAAAGCCAGCGTGTTTCATTCTTAGAACCAAAGTCCAAACCGAGAGCATCATTTCAACGCAAAGCAGCCAAAATGTCACACCCTATGACCCCAAAATAATAAAAAAATAAATCTATCTTTTGCGTCAGTGAAGTTTACCACCAACCACAAAAGATAGCAAGTTTAACAAAAAACGACCCCTGAAAACGCAAATAATACTAATATAAATCGTAATAATAGTAATAAAAATAATAATAACCTGCGATACCTGGTCGGAAGCTCCCGGCCCCTGGTGGAGGAAATCCAGAGGTGCCAGGGCTGGTGGCGCCACTTGCCTGGGAGAAGCGGGGACCAGTCGGCAGAGGTGCACAAGGCGCCGAGGCAGCGGCGGCGTAGGTAAGAGGTATGCCAACTCCCCTCTGCAGACACTTGTTCAGATGTGCCCTGCTCTCGTAATGTTCCTCCGCTTGGGCCACGCTCTCTAACGCATGGTTACATACTGAACACCAGGACGACGATCGCTCTATAAGGAATAATAGTAATAATAATAATAATAATAATAATATAATAATAATAATTAGTTTTCACACCCTTCAAATTCTATCCTCTGCATAAAAAACAGCAGTAATAAAATACATGGAATAATAATATTAACAAAATAATACAGAATAAAAGCATTTATAATTTTTTAAATAATAGTGCAAAATGCAAATGTTGAATTACAAAGCCCACAAAGGTCGAGTTTGCTACTAACGGCACTACATAAACTTATCAATAAATTACTAACGTTACCTGCATTACATATAACGATCAACAATGCAGGTAACACTGATAAAGTCTACCTAATCGTTATATCCAGTCTATATTAAATTTTACAGAGTTTATTAGAGAAACGACAAAAATAATAGAGCAAAATGAATTCACAGAAGACAATTTTAATTAATGCATTAATAGAAAATAATAAAAAACAACTCCCTCCCCCTCCCGCCCTCAGTTATTATTTGAGGTTTAAACAAAAAACACGGCAATAGCAAAAAGGTTTAGCAACCATAACTAACAACAGTAAGAATAATCATCATCACAAAAACCACACACATCACAAATTTTGTAATAATAATTCGTAATGACATATAATATAAATAATAATATAATAATAACTTCTGCTCAGCCAGATCTTGACGATTTCTAGCCATTCCAGAATTTTTTAAATCCTGAGGATTCATATATACCTCAGGTAAAAATAAAAATAATAATACAAAAATAATAATATAATAATAATAAGCAATTGGATTTGCGTGACCTCTGACCTACCTCCCTCCTTGATACCGGATCCAGGTACGAGAGAAATGCCAACTCCTTTCTGGAGACACCTGTTCAGGTGAGTGCGGCTCTCAAAATGCTCGCTGCTTGTTTGTGGGTCGAGATTGAGGCTGCAGACTGGACACCAACTCAGTCCTGAAAGCAGGTCACAGACACCGATTCAAAACTCATTAATGAACCAACTTCTGCTATAATTTGACTAAAATTAAGGTAATCAGCAGCCTTAGCTGGAAATGATAAAATGCTGGGATTTCGTTAAAAAACACACTTCCTCAAAACACAAATTTTGAAATAACATTGGGGTAAAGGATGTCAACATTTAACTGAGTCTTGGAACATGACCTCATTACAAGGAGGTCCAGCTATTATCATTAACTCATCAATTAATTATCATTATGACTAATTCACCAAATACCATAAGTAATTCACAAATAAATTTCCATTATGACTAATTTACCAATAACCATAAGCAATTCACCAATTAAAATTTTTGCAATTAATTATTAATTATCATCAATTGACCTATCATTAATTTTTGACTCGGCCAAGGGCCAAATTAACTCTCTCCTAGAATTGCTTGTCTTTAACATCACTCGTTAATCATTTAATTTATTAATAAATTTCTTCACTCATTGCTTAAGGTCAAAGGTCAGACTGCAAAGAAATCATTAGGAAGCTGTTCGGACCTGAGGAGGAGTTATTGCCTGTGCTGTTTTGGTCAGAGGCGTCCATCGTTCTGTGTTCCTTCAGTTTGTTCAGATGGACTCGTCCTGCGTAATGCTGTTCAGCCTGCGACTGGGAGTTCAACGAGAGGTTACAGATGTTACACCACATTCGGTTTCGACCATCATCCATCAACAACCAACTCTTAAAAGTCCCCTGCACACAAGTCAGACAATACAATACCGACAAAATTAGATAAAGTTCACACAAGACATCAAAGCAGTGGCTTGTATATGGGTCACAGTAGGTGATTGGTTCGTGGTCAGTAAAAGCAGAAAGAATTAGTTTCCCAGAAAATGCACAAAATGATGATATAATTGTACCAAACTATACATTAAGTGCACATGTGATCTGTTAGACAAAATTCCCATTAAGCTGCAATCAACTGGTAGTTGTAGTTCCAATGCTTAACGACATCTTATGGCCCTCTCCTTATCCATGCAAATCAACTACTATAATGCAATAAATTTATATAGCACTATTTCATGCGAGTGCCAAAGTGGTGCTATAATAATTCTGCCATTACATTTCTATTCATGCAATTAATCGACCTCGAAATGTTACAGAGAGACGAATGACTCCCAATGCAAACTTAGACCATAACGTGTATTGTTGCGACACGTTTGAAATCAAATACGACAGCAAAAATCCAATAACTAATGCCTACAAACCTTAACTACAACTTATGAAGAGATCAGGAATGTCAATGCATGGGTTTGGCAGCACAAAGATAAATTTATATCGGTGTTTTAATTTAGCTGAATTCCGATCTTATCACAGTGGTCAGTCGGACATGGCGAACTGACCCGATGTGCGGCGTCAACAGAATGAAACGGAATTCTGTTAATTCAGCGCATTTCACAAACGAATAAAATTGGTCATTGCCAATCTTACCAAATGCCACGAAGTTCGTGACCTCTAGACGCAGTAATTTGTAAGACACAGAATTAGTGTTATTTTAAACAAAAACGATTCGACAAAAGAACAGTTTCAGCCTTGCCGAATAATGCAGCCCTGAGTCGTAGTATAAAATAGAGCAACGCCTACGTCAATGATGCGCCACATGTATTCGTTACTAGTTCTACATAACAAATAACTCTTTAGTAACACATTTGTCGTTAAATTTTATTTAAAAATCAGCATTTCTAACATATTGGAAAACTTGCTTCTTTTAAATAACAGTACTTTTATAGCAGATTATGGGTATCGTAACTGTAATCATAATCCCGAGATTTCTACAGCGCCCAACGAAAGCCACGTCACGGGGACCAGCTTATTCACAGGCGCTCAGTCAAAACAAAATTGATAGGCAAAAGTGTTCGGTTCCAGAGCAAGATTATTATTATTATTATTATTAATTAGCAACTTCTAATGCGCCAGTGTCTAATGCACAAGGCATCAACCGATGGCACACCAAAACCAAGCCACAATCAGGTCGATATCCAGGAGGTCAGTCCGCACGACAGAGAGGCAGCCTATGGTGGATAAGCAATTTGAAACAGGTAAGTTTTAAGTTGAGAACGAAATGACAGGAGCGACTGAGCAGAACGAACAGACACAGGGAGGGAATTCCAAAATTTTGGTCCAGCAACCGAAAATGCTCGTTTACCAAGAACAGTTCTAGCCCAAGGTATGACAAGAGAAAGACAATCAGATGACCTTGCAGAATAATGGTAAGTCTGGGGAATAAGGATTGATTTCAGGTATTGTGGTTGGCCATAGTTCAATGTTTTATAAACCGTAAGTCCTAATTTGAAACAAATCCTTTGCTGAACAGATCCAAGAGTCATGCAGAGAGACAGCGGTGGCAGCTACGATGGGTGATGTTTGGGATTGGAGCGGAAAGAGGGATAAGAGGAAGAAGGGGAGTAAAGAGGGATATAAATCAGAATACTGATATAGAGTCGGCGTAAGCCTTCTATGAAATGTAAATGTACGTGTTTGTCTATAGTGACCGTGTGACCTTCGACCCTGCTCATTTTTAATGAATTGATCGGGTGAGAGCCTTCACCACCGTTTGAATGGTTGGGTACCACGTCATTTGAGTCCCCGTGTACGGACCAAAGTGCTGGCCAGACCTGCGTAACATTCGTCAGTAGTCAGCCGTCAACAGCGGAATTTACTCAGCCTCTGACTAGACAGACAGGCCATGTTTACGGCCGATTTTGCTAATAATATAGATTTCGGTCGGAAAAGTTTCTTTCCTCTTGAAATCGATTTTGAAATTGCGCGGCTAGATTCGACCGTTTGCCTCTGAAATTGGTTCTTCACTGGACGCAACATGTCATCGCCGGTTGGTGGTGATCAGAAGGCGTTTTTCCAGGGCTCCACAGGGTCCGTGGCCGCAGGGGCCACCTCCATCGAGTCTGTCGAGCTGCTGCCTATTATGATCAAAGCGTTCAAGATGGCCGGTATAGCGGTGGGCGTGTGGATCTGGGGCTTCCTGGGTTTCAGCGTGGCCTGGGTCTTCGTGGCTCTTTTCTTCCACGTTGCCAGCGAGGAGTGCCGCAAGTACAAGGAGTCGAAGAAGGCGTACGCTCTCCAGGCCGTCCTCAATGAGCGCGAGGCCATTCTGTCACGCGTCGATGATCACTCGTCATGGGTCAGTGGTCACAATCAAATCTGTCGATAATCCGAACTACGCCATTAACGTCATTATACAAATCTAAAGCTAATGTGATGAAGCTTCAAAGAGTTCAAAATACATTAGCAAGAGCTATCACTTAAACTCCAAAATATAATCACATCTCACCAATCCTGAAATCGTTGCACTGGTTGCCCATAGAAAAGCGCATAATGTTCAAGACTGGACTAATTGTATACAAGACTCGACACTTCAGCCAACCTCATTATCTTCACTGTGTACTGGCCCCCAAGAATTATCTCCACTCGACCAGGTCTTCTAGCTGTCTAAATCTGACGATTCCATGGACAGAGACAGGTGGGGCTTTTCTGTCGCTGGCCCTAGACTCTGGAATTCTCTTCCAGCAAATATTCACACGGCAAAGTCTGTTTTGGCCTTCAGATCTTGACTTAAAACTCCTCTTTTCCTGAACTCATATCCTCCGTAGGCTGTCTCTGTGACTTCTGGACTCCTCTCTGGCTTTTCGACCCGGACTCACCATGGAATTTGATTCGGACAGTGATTTTGTTTAGCAACGACCATCGACTGATGCCTTGAGCATTATTACAGTGGCGCTATAGAAGTTTTTAGATTAGATTAGAAATGACATTTGATAATAACGTTTCACAATGTATTTATCTGAACGTTTGTGCGGCACCTTTAAAGTACCAGACAATATCACTAACCTACAAATCTTAAAGCAATAAGAATTCTAATCGGGTCGACAGAAGCATGACCCCTAATTAAAATGCTCTCCCACAGATCTGAATGCTGACTGTGCTGCTAGTTTTTGCTAAAATTTTGGCTTGAAAAAAGGCCTCTTGAAAGAAAAATACAATTCTCTAAATTAAAATTTATTTGATTACGATTTTTACAGGTGTTTTTTCCAGATGTCGAAAAAGCAGAATGGTTCAACAAGGTAAAATTTCATGTCAAGGCACAGTTATTAAAATACGCATACGTGCATGCGTATACCTTCTGCAGGTTTGGGCTAAAGACTGAGGCCGCTAATTAAAATTTAAGAAAATGTGTTGATTAGACTTAGACGATCTTGTTATCCTAAACACTGGCTTGTTGTCAGACATCTTACATATTTAATTTGTAAATGTAAAGTTTTCAAATGGTACACTTTGTAATAAATTTGATTGTGTCGTTAAAGGCATCACCCAGCTATCGACGAACTTGCCATTCTTCAAACTGTGTTCCATCGTGAAAGAAGGATCAGAAGCTGCTGCTATAAACTGGCTTTTTTTCAGCTTTTCCTAATTTATAGTAACTGTTAACTACCTCAGTTCTCTGTTTTTCTACAAAATATGCAGGAGTTTTGTTACATTAAGAAAAGTCTTCTTACTTACTGAACAAGTGTCTGTTTCTTTGGGAAGGTGGTTCGTCAGATGTGGCCTTATATCGGCGAATACGTTCGGAACATCCTGAAGAATTCCGTTGAGCCTTCGATTCAGAGTAATTTGCCGAGCAACCTCAAGAGTTTCAAGTTTGAGTCGATCGATACAGGAGACATCGTGAGTAACTCGACTCTTCATTTGAGCGACCTGATGTGAGGTTCTTCACCTAATGCATTTATCATTGTAATCGTAAGCTCAAGATTTCTACAGCGCCCAAAAGTCGCGGGAACCAGCTTATTCACAGGCACTCTGTCAAAACAGAATCGATAGGCAAGAAGGGTTTGGTTCCTGGTGAAGATCCTAGTCAGGCAGGCAGGCAGGCGGGTGGGCGGGCAGACAGGCAGGCAGGCAGATGGCTACGATGGGTAGTGTTTGGAATTGGATCTGCAGGAGAGAAGGGAAGGAAGAGGATGCATAGGATGATTTTGTAGATTCTGGCTTTTAGTTTTTGTGTACAAGGTCAACACTAGGCAACGTGTGACAACTTGTTGGCAACACTTGATGTAAGCGTTGGGGAAATATCGTCTGGTTTTTGTGCATCAAAAGGTCTCCACTCCATCTATTGTTCTTAGGTCCATTTGTAACTAATATTAATGAGCTGCTTGAAGCACGTTCTTTTAATTTTTCTGAATTTGGAATTTAAAAACATAGACATTGATCATATGTATTATTCTTACTCTACCTGTGAATAAATAAATGTTTTCATTTCAGCCTCCGAGGGTCGACGGAGTGAAGGTCTACATTGACCCGAAGAAGAAGGACGAAATAATCTGTGACGTCGACCTTAAGTACGCATACTGAGTATTTCTTAATATTATTTTCTTTCTCTAATATTTTCTTTAATATTTCTTTAGGTAAGGTAAAGCTTGTAATTATACATGGCACAGGGGAAGAAGAAGTTGAGGAAGAAGAAGAGGAAGAAGAAGAGGAAGAGGAGGAGAAACAAGAAGAGGAAGAGCCGTCCTTGTTACTAATCTCAAGAGGCAGGCATGGATACAAAGTGTTAGCGACTCTATTTTCTGGGCCTTGACATATAAGGGCAGGTGACCAGTCCTCTCCCTCAACACCTGATCTTCCCACTGACAGCAGCGTAAAGTCCATGTACTCATTCTGTAGCTGAGTTTGCTGGTGGCAGAAGCAAAGCGGAAATCTCAGAACGTCTGTCTGCTGGGATTTGAACCACTCTTGGTTGAAAGTCCTGCATGGTAATCACTAGACAGTACGATAGGGTGATCGCCATAACAACTGAGGAGGGAGAGGCAATTATTGTTTAAGTTTCATTGTGACCAGGTACAACGGCGATGCCAACGTCAAAGTCGCAGTGAAAGGAGTCGTCGCTGGAATCAAGAATCTTACGGTCAGCTCGCTCTTTGCTCAAACAAGTTTCTTGTTAGAAATATCACGTTGAACGTCTTTGTATTCACCGTTGCTTGTTTTGTTCTTTCCATCAACTTATGCACCAGAAGCTTCTTACAAGAAGTTTCTTCACGAAGGGGAATTCTGACATAATGCGGTCAGATGCATGAACCCCAAACTCATGTCGGGTTTTGAGCATGACCTAGTTACAACATGGTGGATGATACCAGGTGCTGTTGTAAAACGATATTATCTATGATGCGGTTCGTTGATGAGGCTGTGAAACAGGAGAGAGACAGAAGATGCCAGAGAGGATGAGAGATGGTCTTTCCTCTTTTTTTAAACTTAAAGTTTTGCCGTGATGAGAAACATGACTAGTTCTCTTACAGATTAAAAAGTGAAAGTGAGAAAAGGTGTTTGATAGAATGCTGATCGTTGTAGGTGAGCGGAACGATGCGTGTGATCATGCAACCACTGACAAGCGAAGTGCCGATCATCGGTGGACTGTCAGTCTTCTTCCTCAATAAACCGGTCAGTCATTGTTTCTTCGTCTTTACTTCTTCTGCTTGTCTGTGACCTCCATGGCAATTCTGCTAACCCTACACCAATTCCCATTCAATACCAGGCTTTGTAGGTGAATGCTGTCCAGCTAATCGCTTTGTAGATGGCTTCCAAACTGTCGATTGGTGCTTATATATGTGTTTTGTGATTGAATTTCTATTTTCTGTTTATTTATGTTAATTTACAAATAATTATTGATATTTTTTTAATTTCAGAATGTGGACTTCAATTTGACGGCGGCTGCAAACTTGTTGGACGCACCTCTTCTGAAGTTTGTGTTTTAGTCTGATATCTGTCTGAAGTGGAATTTTTAAACCCAATGTCCTTACTGTCTTGGATGAGAACTCAAAACCCAGACAGCTGAAACTCAAGTGGAGATTCAGCTTCACTCTTAGCAGAAAGATATACAATTAGTGGCTACATAGGCAGTTGCTGATTGGTCAGAGCGCTCGGCTTGTATGTGGGTCACAGTAGCTGGTTGGTCAGAGCGCTCGGCTTGTATGTGGGTCACGGTAGCTGATTGGTCAGAGTGCTCGGCTTGTAAGTAGATCATGGTAGCCGTTTGGATAGAATGCTCGGCTTGTATGTAGGTGATGGTAGCTGATTGGATGGAGCGCTCGGTTGTATGTGGGTCACTTTAGCTGATTGGTCAGAGCGCTCGGCTTGTATGTGGGTCATTGTAGCTGATTGGTCAGAGCGCTCGGCTTGTAAGTAGGTCATGGTAGCCGATTGGATAGAACGCTCGGCTTGTATGTAGGTCATGGTAGCTGATTGGATAGAGCGCTCGGTTTGTAGTGCGAAGAGTATGAATTTGAGCCTCCTCGCTGAGATGGTTACTGTGTAGGGACCTTGAGCAAGTCCTTCACTTACAGTTGCTTAGCACCATCAACTGATGGTTATGAACAGTAATAGTGATCGTTTTGAGTGTGGTATGTGCTCAGTTGGTATGGTACAGATGTGGTATGTTTGACTTGGCAGTAAGTCGATGAGGACGATCGTTGAGGAGCAGTTGGCTTACTATCTCGTTCTGCCTCATCGGATTCCTATACAACTCGCGACGAACGTTGACTTCACAATTCTCAAGTATCCTCTGCCACAGGTCAAAGTTCACCTGCTTCAGAATTGAATTCAGTTTACCTGCTTCTAAGGGCAATTGAGATTAGCAGAATCTGTGGCCTTATGCTCCTTTGGCAGGTTCTTTAAAGGCTCTATATGAATAACACATGCATACATACGAATTACTGTTATTATTATGAAGATTTTTAACACATGCAAGGTCACACGTGATGCGATTCTGAGGCATACATACGTGCATATATACACACTTACATGCATATATATAGACATACCACATGCTGGGTACAACATGATATGCCCCCAAATTTTTCAAAGCCCCCAAATTTTCCTTCAAGCAATAACCTTTCAAAATAAAGTCCAGAGGGTTATCCTCTGATGAGTCTATTCTTGAAATGGCGCTATATAAATGTCAGGTTACAATTACAGTTAGAATTACAATGCTAGTTAGAACTTCTCTGAGAGAGTCAAGATACATAGAAGCCGTTGAATGTTTTCTTAAGAATGTGTTGCTTAACATCATCCACTGATGTGTTGTCAGTGAAAAGTGGCCGACTGTAGACGTGGTTATAAGACGAGTAAATCGTTTCGGTTGAATTTCAGGGCATCATGCGATTGGAAGTCGTTGAAGCGAAGGACTTGAAGAGGGCGGATAGCAAGGTCTTCGGAAAAGGAGGAAAGTCTGATCCCTACTGCAAAGTCGTTGGTAAGTTTTGATCTTAGAGAATTTGTTTAAACGCACAGTCAAGTTGACTGAGAGATGTGATAACCGTTGAGCGCATTGCCACCTGGAAGCAGAGTATGTCATCTTTGTGTTTTGATTTTTAGCCGTGTTTTAACTGGTATGACATGCATGATATTAATATTGATTGATGGTCTGTTTTCATTCGTTTGGTTTTTTGTTGATTGCTGAGCAGTTGGCGCTCGAGAGAAGAAGACGAAAGTTGTCAACAATTCAGTCACTCCGTTGTGGAAGCAGGAATTTGAGGTAACAAGACCAATTAGTCAGTGTCTGTCTGTGTTTTTCTGTCTGTCTGTCTCTCTGTCTGTCTATGTCAGTCTATATGTTTATGTGTTTTAAATAAAATTATCTGCAACATTTAACAAATGCTTTCGTTGATGTCATGTCATGTTAATTTATTCAATATTAATTAGTAAATTCTATTGTGCCAGTGTCTAGTGCATGAGGCATCAACCGATGGCGCACCAAAGCCAAGCCCCACTCAGGTCAACATCCAGAAGGTCCGTCTACAAGACAGAGAGGCAGCCTATGGGTGGATAAGCAATTTGAAACAGGTAAGTTTTAAGTTGATTGAAGGTTTGCGTCACAGGTCGTTTAGTTGATTGCTTTGATTTTCTCGCAGTTTGTCGTGGACCAAAAACACGGCCAGTTCATTGACCTCCAGATCTTTGACGAAGACTCTGTTTCGCACAACGACGACTCGCTAGGAACGTAAGTCGATTGTAAATTTACATTTACTTTTTAATATGGTTTACACCGTAATCGTAATCTCTTTATTTCTTCCGTGCACGAAAGAACACGTATGGTTGTGCTGGATTTGGCCGAAATCTGTAGAGTAAGCTGTAATCAGAGTTGTAATGTAATTATTGCTGTGCGTAATGAAGCGTAAAATTTGTAGATTTGTAATCATAATCGTAAGCTCGAGATTTCTACAGCGACCAATGAAAGCCAAGTCGCGGGAAACGGCTTATTCACTCGGCTTTTTATTTGTGTCGCATGTGCAGCCAGAGAATGAGTCACGGGAGATTAACAGTGACGTGTTTGGATTAGATGATTTGCTGTTGATTCAAGAACAGATTTGATTATGATGGGGAAATGATTTGATTGAATTACACTGTTGGGGGAATTTGAACCGAGATCTGGGTTTTTCTTTAGAGCGAACATCGACATAGAAATCTTGGCCAGAAATGGATTCTTTGACCTCGTTAGTAATTCGTTTTTATTGTTCTTTTTATCATTTTATTTATTTAATAATATTTTAAGAATTTCATAATATTAATTGGAATTATTACGAATAATATTCTTATCATTTACTGTAACGAATGGTAAAAATAATAGTCCTAGTGATTTAATAATAAATAATAATTTAACAATGAAGCTTCTTATTCTGAAGTTTAGATTGAATGAATCATTTCACAGTTTCTGAACGGAAGCAGAGGCTTCGTTGAATCTCTTTTACGCCGATGTTGGTGTTTTCTCTGCTGCAGTGGTATCCGCTTGAAGACGTCAAAACGGGTCAGGTGTACGTGCGTGCGATGTGGATGACCCTGACGCAGGAAATCAATCTTCTGGGCCAGGTCAGAGGTCATCTTGGTTGTTTTAGAGTTTCTGCAATTCCAAGTGATTACAGATTTAGTTGAACTGTTAGAAAGCACCAGGTTTAATTGGAAATTTATGTAGTACGAGGTTTATTTTGAGATATATATAGCACCAGTTAATTGGCTGTAGAATAAAGAGTGGATTTTGTGTTTATATCGTTAGCTTTGGTGTACGTAGGAAAGCCACATTGAAGGAGTTTCTGTTTATCTGTTTTTTAGGCCAAGGCCAACGCCAGAGAAACGGGTTTTGGACCGGACGACGGTTGGTCTCCGGCCGTTCTGCTCGTGACGATCGAACGAGCCACTAACCTTCCGGTTTGTGCTCTTAAGCTCTTGATGTGTTTAAAGGCGCTCAGAGGGTGCTACATAAATGCTCTTACCAACAGACCACCATGCGCGCACATATTGATGGTGGTGGTATATTTATGGTGAAGTAGGCTGATGGTTACCCACACGTGACTGTTGTGGATTGTTTTGCGTCTGTTTGCAGTTGGGCGACAAGTCTCGAAAGCAGCGAAACGCCTTTGTGCGACTGAGTCTTGGATCAATGGAACCGGAAAATACTGGAGTCCAGTTCAGCAAGAAAGATCCTGTCTGGGATGAATACTTCCAGCTCCTTGTTCACGATCCGGAGTCAGATGATCTGCTGTTGGAGGTTGGGCATCAATCAACTTTTCAGTCAGTCTGGGCATCAATAAACTTCTCAGTCAGTCTGGGCATCAATCAACGTCTCAATAAGTCTGGGCATCAATCAACTTCTCAATCAGTCTGGGCATCATTCAACTTTTCAATCAGTCTGGGCATCAGTCAACTTCTCAATCAGTCTGGGCATCAATCAACTTTTCAATCAGTCTGGGCATCAGTCAACTTCTCAGTCAGTCTGGGCATCAATCAACTTCTCAATCAGTCTGGGCATCAGTCAACCTTTCAGTCAGTCATCAATCAACCTTTCAATCAGTCTGATTATTGATCTGTCAACCAGTCTACCCAACACTAAGCATTCATCAAACGATTCATCTGAGACGTTGATGGGTTTTAATTTTTTAATTTTATCGAAATTTGTTTTGGATTTGTGGAATTGTCGTAAATTTATGGAGCAGTTTATTTAGAGTTTCCGTGGTTCAGAATAATTCTGGTAGAAATGGAGTGAAACGTTTTATTGTCTTTTTCGTTGAGGTCTTTCATCGCGGTAAGACGGACAAGAGACTGGATATGGTCAGATGCACGATCAACGAGGTTTTGACGGCGGACAACATGACCTTAACAAAGACTTTTTCCCTCGGCGGTTGTGGTCCGGACTCTAAGCTAACTGTCCGTCTTGCCATGAGGGTAAGTAGTTTCTTACCATGAGGGTAAGTAGGATCTTGCAAGAAGATAAACTAAGTAAAGTCGTGAGGGTAAGGTAAGGAAAGCTGAGGTAGTGGTAGATTTAATACTGTCCTGGGTTTGTGGCTCTACTCTGATCTTGCTGTGAGGGCAAGTCTTTGTTTGCGATGCAGGTAAGTCGCAGGTTTAGCACAACTGTCCATAACTTAGCACTGTTTTATGTCCGTTGGCATTTGAGTAGGAAGCAGTTTACAGACCCTGAGTTACCGCCATTAATAATAATAATACGAATAATTATGACACTGAAACGGCCATCAGCGGAGATCAGCCTTCGTAGAATAATGCTCCCGTAATTTTTGTAAACGAAGGGGGTCATATGTTCCTTAGGTAAAAACGATAATAATAATACCGATACTACTACTACTAAAAATAATGAAACTGCGTGATCCAAAGACTCTTTGTGGTTGACAGCATTTTCTGCTTTTCCTGAACATTACCATGTTAAACTTATAACATTCAAAATTGTAATTTTAATAATAATAATAATAATAGCTAATAATAATAAGCTTGAATGACGATGTGTTTCAGCTGTTGATAAGTGATGTCCGACCGCGTTGGTCTGGTGGTTTGGGAGGAGTCAAACTAGGACGCATCGCTTCCGTTCGATCGGAGACGGGGATGATGATGCCTCCCACTCCCGCTTCCCCTGTGGCTGCTGCTGCGGCAGGTGGTAAGACCAGGATGAGCAAGAAAGAGCCGAGCATCGAGATGCCCATCATGACCTTTCCGCTCGTTACAGAAGACGTGCCACGTGAAGGTCGTCCGGAACCAAAGCGGTCATCACGGGAGACGACCCCAGTGGAAGACACGCAGTCTCCGTCGGAAAGAGATACAGAGGCAGAAAGGAGGGCGAATGAGGCGCTGAAGGAATCACTTCGGAGGGAGGAGAATGTCCTTAGAGATTCACCGTCTGCCTGGGAGCAAGAGAGTCACGTGGGACGGAAGCCGGCCCAGGAATCGAGTCCGGTCAAGGGGGCTGGATCAGCTGCAGGAGTGGAAGTGAGGAGCAGAGAGAGTCCTTCCAGGTGACTCAGTAGACGCAGTCTTGAGTATTACAGTCAAAGTCTTTATCATGATCGTCTTTGGGTTCCATGTCTTTCTGACTCATGGTCCTTTATCCCATTTTCTACCTCAGTGTTATGAATTTTTTAAGAATTTTTTCAAGTTCTCATACCTTCAGATCTTGCCAGTCTCTGTTGAAGCCCTTAATGGGGCATTTTGAGCCCATTTCTATTCTCATCAATGTCCCACTGAGGTTCATTCAACCTATGCCTTTAGGTTGATCTCATCTCCCTCGACTAATAAGTCCTGTCTTCTAATAGATAACTCCATTCACTTTTTCTGCACCTCATATCTCTTTATTTTTATTATTATTAGTAGTGATTTGTTATACTTTAAAGTATTATTATTTCCCAGGTAATTTGCAATGTAAATGTAGACGTTTTTCTACAGCGACCGTGTGGCCTCTACTCTGCTCATTTTTCAGTGAATTTAATCGGGTAAGATCCTTCACCACCGCTGCCCATTTGAATGAGCGTCATGCCATTTGAAGTCCCCGTGTACAGACCGCGCTAGCCCAAGATTCAAATCTCTGAAATAAGCCACCGCCAGTCAACAGTAGAATCGGATGAAGAGGCAGCATTCGCGTTCTCTTGCCATTAATCCGTCCTTTGCTAATTGGCTTCATTTCTGTTCTTTTAGAGGTGGTAAATTTGGCCAGATTCAGCTGACGATTCGATATTCATCACAGAGGGGCCAGCTGATCGTCGTTGTTCATCAATGCACGTAAGATACCATCCATCTTTACCACGTGGAGTGGCTTTACCACCTGGATCATGTTTACCATTGATAATATCCATCTTTACCACGTGGAGTAGCTTAACCACCTGGATCATGTTTACCATCGATTTGGGTGTCACAGAAGTCGGATCAGATGAGATCAAGCCTTATCTTCTTCCAAATCTACATGCTGTTACTTTGCAGTTTCAAAGTCCAGGTCGCTGCTTCTTGGGGCAATAAGTATTAAATAAATTAATTAAATTATCAATTAAATAAGTATTAATAAGTATTAAACCTAGCGCTATCCCAGTCTTCGGTTGAATGAGATGTTTTACTGGCGTAGGAATCTGATACCGTGTGACAAGGACAATTTGGCTGATCCCTACGTTCGAATTTATCTTCTGCCCGATCGAAGCAACAAGAAGAAAACAAAGATGGTCAAGAACTGCCTCAGTCCGGTCTTTGATGAAACGTGCGTCTCCTTTTATGTTATTCGTAATATTTGTCAAAATATAAAACTAAATATGAGAGTGAAATCGAAGAGTGACTTGTATTGGCATTCTGAGATGTCGTTGACAGGTTTTAACAATATTAGTCTCTTGTTTCAAATTTTAAAACCGAATTTGCTCTTGTGCCAAACAGTCGATAAATTTGTGATTATATGTAAGCAGGCAGTTTCTGGAGCCTTATCCTGACAGCATGCCCATGGCCATTTGATGGGACCCATATGGGCCCATTTACGAGGGTCCCACGAGGGAAGGGAATTGATAGTGTGTTGATGCCTTGTTGGGCACACAGCAACCGTGCTTTTATCGGGCTTTGGGTGTAGCCCCATTTCCTCGGGATTGTCCTGCCCGAGTAGTTTGTCCTGGTAGAGGCGCTAAATAAATTGATGAATAGAATACAATGTACAGTACATTTATATAGCGCCTTTTGAGGGCCTTTCGGTTAAAATGGCACTTTAGAAGTGTTGTCGTCTGTAGGTTCGAGTGGCCGATGGCTCAGATGGAGGCTCCGTTTCGATCGCTTGACATCGCCGTCAAGAACGACGTCAGACTTTTCTCCAAGAGTCGAACCGACATGGGACGACTTCTCCTCGAATTGACCAAAGTCGGCGACTTGACGAAAGCGACGACAGTCTGGTCAGCCTTCAGGATCTTTCTGTTTCAAAAGTCAAAAAAAAATAGACTCTAAGCCTAAAATAGATTCTGGTAAGAGAACAAGTGGTATAATTATTACTCAGGTGGTATTACAGCAGCAAAGATGGTAGCTGACAGATTCAGTAGATGGTAACTAATAGGTAAACCATGAGGTCAGATATCCAGCTGATCAGGTACAATAACCAGTTTAAATATTGATCGTTACTAGCACAATTGTTTACCACCACTAGGACAACGCGATGATCCGTGGTAAAGTTTGTAGGAATTTCTGGAAGATGAGCATTTGCTGGCAGTTTGTGAATATTTGGCAGATTTAGTCTGACAAAAGGTTAGGCTTACAGGCAGAGGGAAAAAGAGTCAGCCAAAAAGTGGGAACTTACCAGTCCACACTACAGAGGTCATTAGGTCAGAGTGCTACACAGGTCATTAGGTCAGAGTGCTACAGAGGTCATTGTTAAATTAGTGAAATCGAGTTTAACCTGAGCATAAATTGTTTGAAACTGTACAGGTACGACCTTGAAGAAGCGAAAACTTCTTAGAAGTCGTTCGGTGGTAATGAAGAGGCTCCTCCTTCCATCCACTTTTCTCGTATTACTCGACTTGGTTGGATCGTAACCACAGATAGTAAATTCTTGCTTTGACTCTTAGTTTAGTTTTATGTGGGACGCTTGCTTCGTAGCTTTCAGATCATGTGATATGGTTTGTTTTAGCCTCATGTTATTGTTGCTGCTAATACTCACTTGGATTTTACGTGTAATGCTTTTTAAACGTTGTTTTGACATTTGGTGAAAAGCTAATCAAGAGTTTTACAGCTTGTTAATTATTCAAACGTTGTTGTTTCATTGGGGGATTTTTGGGTCGATTATGAGTTGTGCATCTGCCTTACAAAATGGCCTCGTAGATGTAATGGAGACTTAAGAAACGATACAATTGGTAATTGGTTGATCATTACCCAGTCAATGCATTTGGGCTTTTTTCTGTGTTGATTATTGTTTTGTTATGACGGTAATAATAACGGTTGCCTAGCAACGTATGACACGTGCTTCTTGGTTTTTCTGTATCTCTGTTCTGTAAGCACTTGAAAACCATTTTGTTTGGTTGTGGTTTTGTGTCATCGGGTCGGGAGAGTTTCGGGCGGTTTTCTAGTGTAGATGCACTAAATAAATTTGTGATTAAAACTGCAGTTATAGCAAAGTATGCATTTGTGAAAAATTTCAGTTTCATTGATTGAATTGACTGAATCCGTGTGGGAAATCGTCCAAGTATTTTTACTCGTTTGCTTAACAAATGTCTTCTGTAATGACAGATTTTTTACTCTGACTAATTTAAAACGTTTATTATTTAATGAGTGACAAGATCTCATTAACAGTGAATTACGTTCAATCACAATTGTTTCTTTTTCATCCAATATTCGTTCCCAAACTTTTTGATGTAGAGGTGATTTTTAAATAAACGTGGATGGTGGCATGAATTTCGTGACATATTCCATAAATTTTTCCACTTGGCTTGCGTTTGTTCAAAACTTGCCGGAACAACATTACTAAAAAGACAACGGTGCCGAACCTGCTGAGCAGTTGCATGTAAAGGACCTGCTCTAGAAGACCCCATCACCTAAGGGAAGCTGGAACCTGCACACCACCCTTTGCGAGGTAGGCACCTAACTAATCTGCCCCCATGTCACACAGTCTTCACGGCGGGAATGACATTCCAAGCAGATCTTCCGTTTCAGAGAGTCTTCATAAAGTCATTGAACACCTGAACTGGGACTTTGGCAAAGTTTTCGCAGAATTCCGCGTCTCTTCCGAGGGCCAGAGACTTGAGCGAGACGAAGTTCTCCTTCTTTGGGTCGAATTGATCGCGGCCGAGGTGTTTGAGGAAGAGATGACGTGGCTTGATGATCATCAGCCGGGTTCTCAGGACTTTCGGCCAGGCTAAGATCGCCTGATGACTGAAGCCGATGACGTTGTGGATGTACTCGAAACGCTTCATTATGGCATGTTTACCTTAAAAGACAACAAGATGGCTTCATTGGTGGAATTAATTCTGCTATTTTATTTAAAATCTGACAGGCAAAACCTCAAACCCATCACTGTCTGTAAAACATGAATACTTCACTGAGTGAATAACTGTTGTTAATACATATTTGTTAACATCAAATTTAATTCCATTACACAGTCCAGTGAGCAAATGGTTAGGCATACCCCAAACAACTTGGTTATACAACAGTTGTGTGACATGGTAGCCAAACGGTTTGAGTGCTTACCTTGTAACACAGAGTGTGGGTTCAATCTTCCCCCAAGATGGGTACAGAGTAAGGGTTAGGCAAACACAACTGAGTCTAGACGTCAGAGTCTTACCAGACGAATAGAGTTTTGGATCGGCCACCAAAAGCTGCTTCAGTTCTGGCTCAGAGAATCCCAGGAAGTCCTTGTAAGTCATCTTCATCGTCTGAATAAAACGCAAAACCAACAAATACTTAGACAACCCAAACAAAGTAAGATCACTCAAACAATGTGACGTCACTGCACTTCTGTTCTGCAAAATCAATCCAGTGCATTTTTCATTTTCATAGATTTAATTTTTTATGCAAGTTATATATCATCTCTTGGGAATTAAAAAATTCTTTTATAAATAAAAAAGGTATGAAGGTAGTAGTATTAAGCAACTGGAGATTAACTGCTAATCAAATAAGTAATCAAATTAAGCTAATTGTTGCATTTTCTTTACTTTGATCAGTCCCTGATCCCAAAGCGTTATCTTTGGAAATCGTGTTACGACCAATCGCACTTCGTCACCTGAAAGAGAAAACAGCAGACGAATGACGCCATTTAATGCTTCGCAACAATGGCCGTTAAAATGCTATGCAGCAAAGTTTGCGTTCTGCTTCGATCAGACGGCCGTCTCTGGTTGCGCAATTTCACCGCAAAATCCCACAAGGCAGAAGAGCCGGTGAAGTTGATGAGCATAGGAAAAGCAGTTCCACGTAATGAATCTTCTGAAAACGGTGCTAGAGAAATGATTGGTAAATCAATTAAGGTAGTTTCTCAAACTATTGCACACCTTGAACAACTAAAGGCTTTGGAGTCACACCTCCAATCAGTCCTTTGCAAAATGAGCAGGGTCAAGGCCATGCACATTAACCTACATTTGAGGCACTCAAATCTGGAGCAACTCATTGTTTATCTTTACCAGGCACTATGGAAGTTTACAGTGTTTCTTGGGTGTTTTGGATGAAGCGCTGATGTGCCAGCAGAACCTATACAGCAAATTGTCTTCACATAAAACACTGAGAATCAAACTCGAGACACAGAGGCAGCTAGAAGCATCAGCCACTAACCCGACAGTTGAAACTCCCTTTGCAGAAATCCCAGTCGCCCGTCAATCTGTTTTGTCGTCAGAGAGAAAAGTTGAGGAAATTTGCCGAGGATCCGTCCAATTGATTCGTCGGTGAATTTCTTGGACCTGAGGTAATTCACTCGCGTTTCCAGATGATCGAGAGGAACTAGAAAGATCTTGGGATTTCTGGCGATGCACACGCCAACATCCACGTCCTGCACACCGTTCTGGTGCAGGAAACCCAAGTACGGCTGAACGTCTTTCTCAAAGTCGAGCTTCACCAACTGACTCGACGTCTCTGCGTCTAACTCGATTTTTGTCAGATCAACGCCGAGTTTAACAAGGTTCGAGAGAGTCTCAGACTCAGCGACGTAAGCAGCTAAGTTGAAGGACTTCTTTGGAAGCACTGGCTTCACAACAGCATCGCTTTTTAGACTGGCTTCGATCATTTTGCCCTTTGTGACTCGGCTGAGAATGTTGTCGGTGAGTTCAAGAGAGTTATTTGTTTTTGTGCTTTGAGGAGGCAAATGCTGACTATTTTTACGCACCGTAGCAACCTCAGGGTTGATAACCGATGAAGCATGTTCAGCAAAATTCTTGAAGTACCCATAGCCACCTGCTTGGCTGTTCATTCTGTCATCCACGACCTGACCTGTTTTCCCCTCATTACCTATGGCCCGACTGAAAGTTTCTGCATCACCTCTGCGCTGACCAACAATCATAGAGTCACCTTCGACCTGGCCTATTTCAGGTTGGCCATTTGATGCACTGGGTGGAGGTCGAATCGTGGAAATTCTGCCTCGCCCTCTTACTTCAAGTGTTGCCGAAGAATGAAAAGTCCTTGATATCGCTGCATAGCTTAAGCCTCCATCAAGTCTTGCCAACAGACCCCGAAGAGCAAGAACAGAATGCAAGGAATTCATAGCCGTCCTGTACTCACTGAAATAAATTCAACATAAAAAGTTATCACAGGTAAGGGTGCAAGTAAGTAAGCCTTATCTGACTGGACAAACACATACATGTATGCTTAATAATTTGAAACTTCTAAATATCCCGTTAGCACATCGATTTATTCATCTACCTTGCGAAAAGCTTACTTATTTAGAGGATTTAGAAATGCCTGCTTCAACAGTTCAATCAAACGATCTCAGATTATCTAAATTCCTAAAATGTCAACTTCCAGAAGGTATGTCAGCTGGAGAGCAGAGTAAGTCATAGTGAATAATTCTTACGAAAGAGGTGGAAATGTATCGTCGTGGGGAAAAAGTTCCAAAGAGTGAGCACAGCTACATGATCGGCGCGAAACCTCTATCATCTGCTGCGGAACTAAACATAAGAATCGTCATTTACAATTTTTCGCACTCTCTCTCAGATGGAGCTAAAACCATAATACGAACACGTGAATCCAACTATGTACTCATCTAAACCGCTACAAAATCATCGATAAAATGGTTTTCAAATTCTAATAAATACACCATATAAAGCTGGACAAAAACTGAAAAAATCTGTCACAAAGTGTGTACATTTTAAGCTAAAATTGCATCGTTTCTCACATTTAATTGCGGCTTTCCAGTTCGTCATTAGGTTGCATGCCACGAAAGTAGGTCATCCGTGCTTATTTAGCGCATTTCATAGAGAGAAAACTTAGAGGGCCAAACAGGCATACAAAAATTGACAAAATTGCAAAACTATTATTTAAACTTAGATGACGTTTATACTGCATTAAGATGTAAATTGGTAATATGATAACTGGTTTTCAGTTGAAATTAATTAGAGCAGTTTATCGGCTATTTACCCAGCCTATTATCGATGGCTGCCATGGTGGAGGAAATGGCGCCAGATCTCAGCGTTTGTCGAAAGCACTTTCATAATTTGTCAGCCGGCTTGATCTGAAGCATCCTCGTGAAACGCCGGAGCAGGAAAGCGCCATTTACACACTGATCCTAACAAAAGCCTTTTTAATATGAAAGGCTTCGAAGGCTATTAAGAGCCATCCGTCTCCATTGGCGAAACCCATACATCATCTTCCTCCGACGAATTTCACAAAGCTATCGCTCGAGATTAATCGCATATTGAAGAGGGATGTTTCGCTAATAGCTTTTGCACTCAAATCTTGGCAGAACAGCGGCCCTAGGAAGAAGCCATAAAGCTACTCCATCCTTAATCCTTCAAATTAACAATTAAATCGACCGCTAATGCTACGTATAGCTAGGGAGCGATGCAGGTTCTTTTGCCCGCAAGCCACGCCATCCATCAGCTTCGCTTTCGGATTCCAGAACAAATTGCAAATCGCAAACTGATACGGAAATTAATCAGTTAATTAGTCCATTTAAAAACATCGATAAGAGGCCAAACGATTTTGTTGAATTGAAACTAACTTATACAGTATTCAACGAAATCCTACGGCTTCCGGGGCATTACCTCTCTTCGCCGAGACTATGTGGTTTCGAACCCTGGCGATTAGTAGTAGTTCCACAGTTTAACGACATCTTATGACACGTATAGGTTTTATATAGCGACCGTATGTTCTCGACCCTGCTCATTTTGCAATGAATTTGTCGGGTGAGATCCTTCACCACCGCTGCCCTTTCGAATGGGCGCCACGCCATTTAAGGTCCCCGGGTACGGACCGTACTAGCCCGAGATTCAAATCTTTGAAATAAGCCACGACCGGGATGCGAACCTGGGATCCTCACGCATAGAGGTGCCTTGACGTACGCGTTTACCGATGTAGCTAACTAGGCATGTCTTATGGCAACAAGGGCCGTTGACGTCGCCCTCCTCCTTCATCCAGGCTTGGGACTGGCACTACTCCCAAACAAGGCAGTGGGCGGAGTTAATGAGGTTTGTTAAATTTGGATGAATTTATAGCGACCGTTAGAGGCGTTTTAAAGGCTTTTTTGCAATGAACATATCAGTAGCCATGGTTTTCAGCGACATCTTGTGACTTACATGGCCTTTGGCGTCGACCTTACATAACCCAACATCCATGAAATTGAAAAAATCTAAGTAGGACTACAACTCTGCAACGTCTTTAACAAACTTGCGTTGTGAACACCTTAAAAAGCACGTCTTAAAAAGCTTCAATGCCTGTTAAATTTTGTGGCCGGCTTTTTATGTATTTGTGTAAAGTTAAGCTACATTTCGACTGGAACTAACAGAGGCTTTTGTCCTCTGAGACGCAGTAATACTTGCAATAAGCTAGGTTGAATGGATGGTTGGTTGGATGGATGGATGGATGGATGGATGGATGGATGGATGGATGGATGGATGAATCAATTAATCGCTGATGTTTCCCTTACAGAGACAAAATAGCGACAGCAAGACTGACAGCGAGAAAGATAGTGAGATATACAAGAGACAATCGCTTGGCCACGTACAAGTCCCCGACCGTTTTATATAAGAATTCATGTCATTTTGAATCGTGTTGTAACGATACTCTGGTGTACTGAGAGAAAGAAAGAGAGAGAGAGATAGATAGAGAGAGAGAAAAAATAGAGAGAGAAACAGAGAGAGAAACAGAGAGAGAGAGAGAGAGACAGAGAGACAGAGAGAGAGAGAGAGACAGCGAGAGAGAGAGACAGAGACAGAGAGACAGAGAGACAGAGAGAGAGAGCGACGAATATCTCCCGATAGTCGCCCACTGATGGCAAACCTAACAAGGAGATCGTAAAGGTTCTTATAGAAACATCGAACGTAGGCTGCATCCAGAGTCACTTCAGGTTCCTCCATCATTCAGCTGTCATCCTCAGCCTCCGATGCCTTCTCCTCCTCCTCCTCCGCTGCTGCAGCTGCTGCTGCTGCTGCTGCTGATGCTGAGGATGGTGCCGTTATTCTTCCCCATCACGAGGCAAACACAAGCATCGTCCGTGATGCATGAGCGCAAGTATAAAAATTATGATGACGACGACGAAGACGACACCAACGACAATTATCTTAATCGGATCTTTAGTAGTTGCTTAGAGAAGAAATTCCACAACAGCTTTACAGCATTTTTTATTCTTACTAAGATGAGACAGACAGACAGACAGACAGACAGACAGACAGACAGACAGACTCATTGACTCATTCACTCACTGATTGCTAATTTATATAGCGCACATTTAAACGTCGCACAGCATGATGGATAGTGTATTGCATGTACATGACTTCTTCTGTCTGTCTGTCTGTCTGTCTGTCTGTCTGTCTGTCTGTCTGTCTGTCTGTCGTATGAAGTAATAAAGCGATGGGGAGAGATGAGGTGGAGTGGGGAAGATGTCTTTGGCATTTGGTCCATCAGAACATTTGGTCTTGATGAGCGGCGCAGATGAGAGGCTTCCATGGCAACCGATGCCTCAGCATAAGCAGCAGCAGCAGCAGCAGCAGGGTCACCAGGTGAAGAGGGGATGGAGATGGGGAGGGGTGCTGTGAGGGTAGGAAGTATGTCATGGGGAAATGGAGGGCAGGATGGAAAACACGAGGAAGAGGGTAGGTAAGAAAAATTGAAAGAAGCGAAAGATGGAATGGGAAGAAGAGGAAGAAGAAAGGTCAACAAATATGCGCTATAAAAATGCTGAGCTATATGCATACATGAATACATACATACATAAATACGTACATGCAAACATACATACAGTACATACATACATACAGTACATACATACATAAATACATACATGCAAACATACATACAGTACATACATACATACAGTACATACACACATACATAAATACATACATACAGTACATACATACATAAATACATACATGCAAACATACATACAGTACATACATACATACAGTACATACACACATACATAAATACATACATGCATACATATATACTCACATATATGTATATACATACATACAGATATACGGAAAGACAGACAGACAGACAGACAGACTAGAAGGCAAATGGATGAAGACAGGTAATCAGGAGATGACGGAATGAAGAGGAGGACGAAGAGGAAGAGATTGGAACCACTTAGCATCCTCCTTGCGTCTCTATTGTGTCGGTCTCTGTCTGTCTCTCTCTCTCTTTGTCTCTATCTGTCTCTGTCTATGTCTGTCTCTGCCTCTGTCTCTCTCTGTCCCTGTCTTTGTCTCTGTCCCTGTCTTTGTCTCTGTCTCTCCGTCTTCATCAGCCGGACTGCTGCTGCTGCCTCTGGCTCAGCAGCAGCAGCAGCAGCAGCGGCGGCGGCGGCGGCAGAGACATCGTTCGGTGACAGAGCATCGTTCTCCCTTCGCTTCGTTTCACATCATCATCTCCGGCTGCAGCAGCAGCTGACAGGAAGACGAGGGGCGTTGCTATGCAGCCGTCCATCGTTCGGGTTCAGCGTCTAACGGCGACATCGGCTTCTGAGCATCAGGACCCGCGGAGGACCCACCCTCATCGGCCGCGAGGGGGCCTCCTCGTCGGACGCAAGGGAGCCGCCGTCGGTGACGGGGGTGGCTGCGGTGGGATGGGCGAGCAGCAGCCGAGGCAGTCCCTGCTCGGGCGACCGATCGTCTCGCGACCGTCGAGGAGGGACATCCACTACCGACGCCTTCAGGCGAAGATCTACAACTTCCTCGAACGGCCCAAGGACTGCAAAGCCATCTCTTATCACCTGCTCGTGTGAGTACTCCGGCACATCTACCTCCTCTCTTACCAACCATCCACCTACCTACCTACCTACTTACCTACCTACCTACCTACCTACCTACCTACCTACCTACCTACCAGCTGGCCTAGACAGCTACATCGGTAAATGCATACGCAAGGAGCCTCTGTGCCTGAGGGTCCCCGGTTCGCGTCCCGGTCGTGGTTCGTTTCAGAGGTTTGTACACGGGGACCTTAAATGGCGTGGCGTCCATTCAAACGGGCGGTGGTTATGAAGGATCTCACCCGATTAATTCATTGAAAAATGAGCAGGGTTGAGGCCGTATGGCCTCTGTAGAAAAACGTGTACATTTACAATTACATTTTTACCTACCCTATAATGCCTAATTCTCAGCTATCCACTCAAAATTACCTACTTACCCACCAACATACCTACATACAAACCTATCTACCTAACTACCTTGCTACCTCCTTAGTCTACTCACCTACCTACCTACCCACCCATCTCCTTTGTGAGGTTCATAAAAGGCTTTAAATATAGACCCCGATGCATACTTACTACCTACCTAGCTACCTACCTAACTTCTTACCCAATGACGGTAAAGAATTCATTTCTTCAGCAGACGTGAGTAGTTACCTTGATGCCAAAGGAACCTTCTACCAATCAGCGTTCTCTGTCTAAAGACCTACGTTACACCTTCGTCATCATAATCCAACGAAATGCATCTTAATACATTCAGACGTGTGTAGCAATAGCTACTCTTGGTTAAGTTTCAAATGTAGCGAAGGTCAGAGGTCGTCGTGACGTCTTTCCGCAGTCGCCACGACAGTTTCCGGTGGAGCAATGACTCAGCATTTTACTGTCTGCATATTTCTATCTGTCTCTGCCTTTGTCTGTCCGTCTGTCTGCCTGGGTCTCTCTGTCTGTGCGTTTGAGTCTTTATGGAGCGCTGTTTATTCGACTTTATCTTCTTTATTCGTCCATTGTCTCACTCGCTCCGTCTGTCCATCACGCGATCCATCAGACATTTCCATCGGAATCCCACTTAAGACTCGACTGTCTAGTTGTAAGGCTCTGCCCTGAGGACGATGGTAATTAAAGAACGATGCAACGCGAAGAACAACAGCAGCAAGACAGACACGAAGAACGAAGAACAGAAGGAGGAGGAGGAGGAGGAGGAAGAGGAGGAAGAGGAGGAGGAAGAGGAAGAGGAGGAAGAGGAGGAAGAGGAGGAAGAGGAGGAGGAAGAGGAGGCGAAGGAGGAGGAAGAATCGGCGAAAAGAAAATAAGAAGGAAAGGAGGAAGGAATTAAAGGAGCAAGAGATGAAAGGAGGAATGAAAGAAATGAGGAAGGGGAGAAATGAGGATCCGGCGGAGGAGGAGGAAGGATAGGTGAAAATGAAGAAAATAACAAACAAGGAAAAAGAAGGAAAGAAGAAAGAGGAGAACGGAGGAAGGAAGAAAGGAAGGGAGGAAGGTAAGAAAGAAGGAAGAGGAGAAAGGAGGAAGGAAGAAAGGAAGGGAGGAAGGTAAGAAAGAAGGAAGAGGAGAAAGGAGGAAGGAAGAAAGGAAGGGAGGAAGGTAAGAAAGAAGGAAGAGGAGAAAGGAGGAAGGAAGAAAGGAAGGGAGGAAGGTAAGAAAGAAGGAAGAGGAGAAAGGAGGAAGGAAGAAAGGAAGGGAGGAAGGTAAGAAAGAAGGAAGAGGAGAAAGGAGGAATGGCCGAAGACAGAAAAGGCAGAATGGAGGAGGAATTAAAGGAAGAAGGAAGATATGAAGCGGAAGAAGGAAGAAAATCGACGTGGAAAAGGAAGAGAGAGTGCGAGGAAAGGAAGAGGAGGAAGAATCCGTCTGTTATCTGGCGCACTTAGAAGGTTCTTGGACGCTGAGTCCGTTACTTGGCTTCGCATCCGAGCCGCATTGATGATCTGCTGGGCCGCAAGCAGACGACAGCTGAACCTAATGAGGCAGAGGGGCAGAGGGGAACACTGCCCCTCCCCAACCCATAACAATAAGTAAGAGGCTTTGACTGGGTCCAGAGCATGGCGCTACATAAATTCTGTCTCTCCCAAATGGTCTTCGCACAAAATAACTGAATTCAGAATTTCAAAATTCTGAATGAGATGGGGTGCAGTAGTGGGGGATGTGGTGTGGTTGGTGGTCTATGGGGTGGGCGGAATAAAGCGAGAGATGGGGTTAATACTTCACTAGCACACATCAAAGCTGCAACTGCTACTAGCTGCGTCATAGCTACGGTCAACGTCCCCTCGAAGCCAAAATTCAGTGCTAAGGTTTTTGTGGTTTCTAGGAAGAAAACTTCTTTCTGGATGAATCGTTTCTTTGGCAGTTCTGAAGGAGACAGAGACCCCGAAACGATGGGTTGTGCTTAGCTGGGGAGAAATGCACCTAAAAACCTACATTTTGTTCTCATAATCTAGGGTTTTATGCGTCGCTGGGTGATTGGGTGGGAGGTGATGGCGATACGGTTCATCAGTCAGAAGATGACCTTGTCCTTGGAAAGGTCATGATGAGAGAAAGATGCAGTCAAGCGGAGAATCTGGTCCAGCGAAGATAAGCCAGTGAAGCGGAACATCAATCGATCGATCGATCAAACAGTCGAATGTGTGGGGAGGGGATATGATGACGACGATGATGATGATGGAAAAACCCCCTCCACTGTTCTATAACAAAGATGCTATATTTAGACAGGTGGCGCCAGCTGTAACGGCAGCCATATTCAAACACTGATAATGCATTCCAATAGACGCACAGAATCTGATAAGTACTGTGTGTTCTTTCCATACATATATATATATATATATATATATATATATATCCTGCTATAAAGTAAAACGTATATTTAAATATGCATATATATGTATGCATTTAGCATAATTATAACCTGACCACCGCCGGATTAGTGAGGAGGTAGGGAGGGAGAGACGGAGGTAGCGAGGGAGGGAGGGACGGACGGACGGACAGACGGAGGCGGGGGGGCTCGCCCTGGCGGATTATAATTAGAGTTGTCAACTACGATGACCCATTTGGAGATTGATAATCCGTCGCTCTCTCGCCCTCCTCCCTCCCTCCCTCTGTCTCTTTCCTTTCCTCTCTCTGTCCCCTTGCCTGCGTCTCTTCCTACCTGTCTCTGTCCCCTTTCCTCTGGTCGTTTACGCGGGTAAACAACGAACGAGTGACACGTGATGGATGGTAGGCTGCGTTGATCCGCAGACCATCACTCGATCCACTTCCATCGCCCAAACGACGACAATGGATTACACCAGCTGCACTCCACTCTACCACCTCCACTCTACCACCAACAGACGGACGGACGGACGGACGGAAGGAAGGAAGGAAGGAAGGAAGGAAGGAAGGAAGGAAGGAAGGAAGGAAGGAAGGAAGGAAGGAAGGAAGGAAGGAAGGAAGGAAGGAAGGAAGGAAGGAAGGAAGGAAGGAAGGAAGGAAGGAAGGAAGGAAGGAAGGAAGGAAGGAAGGAAGGAAGGAAGGAAGGAAGGAAGGAAGGAAGGAAGGAAGGAAGGAAGGACAGCTCTATAGGCGCTTATGTAGCTCCGATAATGTTCTGATCACTTCTTGATCCATCTGCGATATGCTCCTCCTCCTTCTCTTCCTCCTCCTCCTCTTCCTCCTCCTCCTGCTCCTCCTCTTCCTCCTCTTTCTACACATTTTCCTCCTTCTCATCCTAATCCTTCTACGCTTCCTCCTCTTCTTTTCCTCTTCCTCTTCCTGCTCCTCCTGCTCCTCCTCCTCCTCCTCCTTTTCTTCCTTCTCCTCCTCTCTCTGCTGCTGCCGGTGGTGGTGGTGATGTTCGTCGGGGCTCTGGTGGTGGTTTCGATGGTGAAGATGCGATGGGTGACCTGCAGAGGATTCCTCCTCCGTTAATGATTTCGTCCGTCATTCATCGATGATTTGATCACCAAACGATTCCTCTTCCTTCCTTTAACCTCTTGGCAGAGGTTAAAGGTCACCGACCTATAGGTCTCTATTCGTCTACAACAGCCGGGCTATTTATAGCCAAAAGCCAAAGAAGCGACCTCTACCAGTCGTAACTCAAAAGTTAGTAAGTAAGTAATCTTTGTTAGCGAGAGACAAGCGCCCACTCTTTACAACGAAGATGCGTAGTAAACAGTGAAAACGTTTCATAATGTCATTAAAAACGATCCAATATTGTAAACAGTTTAATTAGTCGAACATAATGTTGAGTCCTATAGGGAACTAACGGCAGAAAACTTTATATTCAGTTGATACTGAAGCAGTCAAGTGATCGAATGTAATCAGAATTTTCCTATTCATACATTGAGCGAATGATGAGGATTTTCTATGCAGCAACGAATGGAAGTTTCGTTATTCCAATGTCTGTCTCATTTGCAGTCAACTGAATTCCGTAAACAGACATTTTAGTCCGTCATAAGCAAACGAATATCGATCGAGTCTGGAATTTCATGCAACGGATCGATATTAAAACCAATGATTAAGCTCTGTTGTTATATGTTGAAATCAATCAAATTATCTCATTTCAGCAATCCCTGTACGTTGATACAATTGTATATTTATGTATGCACGTAAGTGATGCATTTTTAATCCGGCTGAAAGCTTTGATTTGTGGTTCCTGTGAGAAGAGCCATTAATTAAATTCCTCAATTGCCCTCCTCTTATACGCATCCTCCCTCTTCCTCCTCCTCTTCTTCTTCCGCTTCCTCTTAATTTTCCTCCTCCACATCCTCTTCCGGCTCTTCCTCCTGCTCCGCGTCCTCACCTTGTTCTTTATCATCCTCCTGCTCTTCCTCTTCCTCTTCCTTCTCCTACTCTTGATCCTCCTCTTCCTCTATCTTTTCCACTGATCCGTGTCGCTATCGCAAAACGTGGCTCGATATTTCATCGTTCAACCGGGGGACGAAGGTCGTCCATAGATTCTGCTAAACTGGCGACAAAACGACGAACAGAGGCAGAGAGAGAGAGACAGAGACATAGACAGAGATGGAGGAAGGGAGGGAGGAAGGGAAGGAGGGAGGGAGAGAGAGCAAGAACATCTACTCGACCCTCACTCCCTCTCCCTTCCTCTATCCCTCCCTCCCACCTTCCCTTCCTCCCTCTTCCTCCCCTCTATTGCAGACTGTTAAATATGTTATATGGTCCCACTGCACACACACACACACACACACACACACACACACACACACACACACGTCAAGACATACGGCGCAGAGCATATATTGGACGTTCATTTACTATAACCACAGAGAGAAATACGGAGACAGTCACCCATACACAGACACACATAGAGAAAGAGAGACAGACAGACAGACAGAGAGTGGCATCAGAAGGGTCGATCGAGAAGTGATTTACTGACAAATTTTTATCCTTTGTGTTTGCAATGAGCCACCGTCATGCGTGACTCTCATCTCATTTACTCATTAAGGTTATCGACTAATATACGAGTCATTACGTCATCCTGTCACAAAAGACCTAGGTCATTTAGTCATACAGGAAGTCAAATGCGACCTAATGACTCAATAGTCATATATGACTGAGTCACTTAATGGCCATATTTATCTTTAAAGCCATTTATTCAGCTCACTTTAGGTCTTTTAGCCATTTCACTGTTAGGTCCTTTATTAATCCGCCTTGAAGTCCCCAATTCACATAGTAAGTCACTTAGTTCGCCATTAAGTCACTAATTCACATAGTAAGTCATTTAGTTCGGCATTAAGTCATTAATTCATATAGTAAGTCATTTAGTTCGCCACTAAATCAATTATTCACAGAGTAAGTCATTTAGTTCGCCATTAAGTCATTAATTCGCATAGTAAGTTATTTAGTCATTCATTGCGGGGCTCCTATGCTTGTGCTACCTGTAGTGGGCTTAGAGATCGTGACCTTTCGGAAAGGTCATCCTGCCCATTGGTTCGTCGTGCATGGGTGATTAGATGCTGACGTTCCCTCAGCCTCCGAAGCAATTATCGACGAACTGTTTGCAGAGGAAACAGCTGGAAAAGTTTCGTCTAAATCAAACAACCGCATCGAAGGCAACCAACCGTTAAACGATCGCAAATATTTATTCACTTTGATTGTCATATTAATTATTTTCTCGCGTCCTCCTGAGAAAAACACAAAACCGGTTTCAGATTCGACGCGTTTTTCGGAAGATTGACGTCGAGAGATTTCGAGGGGAGAATGGAAGGGCAACAGAAGACAGATGTAGACAGACAGACAGGTACAGGCAGACATAAACAGACATGCAGACAAACAGACAGAAGGACGGAGTAAGAGAGAGGAAGACAGAGACAGATACAAAAAGAGAAACAGAGAGAGAGAGACATACAGAGACACAGAGACTGAGAGAAGTGGATAGAGACAGAGGCAACCAGAGAGACTAAGACACAGAGAAAGGGTAGAGAGAGAAACATAGAGAGAGAGAGGGTGCGATGGACAGACAGAGACAGAGAGATAGAGAAAGAGAGAGTTGAAATAGAGCGGGACAGATTGAACGACATAAACAGAGAGGGAGAGGGCGCGACAGAGAGAAGGGAGACACAGAGGCAAAAAGAGAGACACACAGACACAGACAGATAGAGGGGGAACTAGGAGGGAGGCAAAATACATTCTAGATAATTGCAGTTGCCGACGGCTTTGCATAACACGACCGGAGTTTCATAAGCTGCGTTATTTAGCTCATAATTCAGTGGTTGGCTTCTGCGATGGCCTCTGATTCGTTGTCTCCTCTCAGGCCTAATGATCGGCCTCTGGAATGTAATTGAACGGAGGCCAACTTCTGAACACCCTAGACGTGATGATCGGCCTCTGGAATGTAATTGAACGGAGGTAAACAACTTCTGAACACCCTAGACGTGATGATCGGTCTCTGGAATGTAATTGAACGGAGGCCAAAAACTTTGGAACACCCAACTGCACAGATCATTCAAACGCCCTCAACTGAATTCCCAAGATTTGTAATTTGGTTTGAATAAATTGTTATGCAACTGAATGAATACAACTGACAGCGCTGACGCTATCTTGCAAATAATACAAGATTAGAAAAGATCGCAAAGGAAAAGCTTTGTGATGGAGTATAGGCTCGTAGTTGTTTGCACACATTTGCCTTTTAAGCAGCTGGACTACTGTGCTGGCTGGCGGAGTCTGACTTCTTCGCTCGCTCTGTCGCCCAACCGTGAAGGCTTGACCTTGACGATTATGATCACTGTCAGCACCAATCAACTCCTCTCCAACTCCGACTCCTACTCTTTCCTTCGCCACTCGTCTTAAATGGTTTCAAGGTCGCTTCAGCAGCAGCAGCAGCAGAAGAAGAAGAAGAAGAAGAGAAAGAGAGAGAGAGAGAGAGAGAGAGAGAGAGAGAGAGAGAGAGAAAGAGAAAGAGAAAGAGAAAGAGAGAGAGATTCATGAGAAGGAGCTTTCGTCATGATTTCCGCATCAGTTCGCCTGACTGAAAATATCTTTATCTCGGCCTCGGTTTATCAGAGACTTCGATCCGGAGCTGATCGGAGTCGAGTTCTGTGTACGTTCACAAGTCGCCCTAACTGGTCAGGGATGGACGGACGGACGGACGCATGGATGGATGGATGGAGGGATCGATGGATCGATGGATGGATGGATGGATGGATAGGTTGGGTGGATGGATGGAGGGATGGATGGATGGATGGATGGGTTGGGTGGGTGGATGGATGGAGGGATGGATGGATGGATGGGTTGGGTGGATGGATGGATGGATGGATGGGTTGGGTGGATGGATGGACGGGTTGGGTGGATGGATGGAGGGATGGATGGATGGATGGATGGGTTGGGTGGATGGATGGAGGGATGGATGGATGGATGGGTTGGGTGGATGGATGGACGGGTTGGGTGGATGGATGGATGGATGGATGGATGGGTTGGGTGGATGGATGGAGGGATGGATGGATGGGTTGGGTGGATGGATGGATGGATGGGTTGGGTGGATGGATGGATGGATGGATGGATGGGTTGGGTGGATGGATGGACGGGTTGGGTGGATGGATGAATGGATGGATGGATGGGTTGGGTGGATGGATGGATGGATGGATGGATGGGTTGGGTGGATGGATGGATGGATGGATGGATGGATGGGTTGGGTGGATGGATGGACGGGTTGGGTGGATGGATGGAGGGGTGGATGGATGGATGGATGGGTTGGGTGGATGGATGGACGGGTTGGGTGGATGGATGGAGGGATGGATTAATGGGTTGGGTGGATGGATGGACGGGTTGGGTGGATGGATGGATGGATCGATGGATGGATAGATGGGGTGGGTGGATGGATAGATGGATCGATGGATGGATGGACGGGAAGAGAAAGAGAGAGAGAGAGCGATGGACAAAGGCAGGGAGAGTTAGACCTGGAAGAACCGACCATGTGGCGACGTCATTAGCGCGGAAGGAAAGAAGGTGAGGGAGGAAGGGGAGGGAAGTCGGAGGGGGAGGAAGGGAGAGAAAAGGCGTCGAAGGTTATCAGGCGGAAGAAGAAATCGTGATTTTATCGCGATCGTTGCGATGCCAAGTAGAGGGAGAGAAAGGAGACAGATAGACAGGCAGACGAAGAGACAGACATACAGGCAGACAGACAGACAGGCAGACAAGCGGACTGATGGATGCCTGAATGTTGTTGAGGGGAAGGACAGTCAGATTTAGATTCGACGAGATTTCTTAAATCTATGATACAAAGAATAACCGTTGGTCTTGAAGAACAACTGATGTTCCTACCTTCCTTCCGCCTTCAATTATCACATATATTTTTCTGTCTCTATATGTCTCTCTCTGTGTCTCTGTCTGTATGTATGTATGTATCTTTGTATGTCTGTTTGTCTGTCTCTCGTCTATTCTAATGTGTTGTTACTGCTCTGTAAGATCCCATGAAAAGACGGTAAAAGAGATTTGTCTATTTCTCCCTCTGATATGAAATTCATCAACGTTTTTCCCGAGCCACTGCATTCGTTCTAGAGCTCGAATTTCTAGAGCTCGTCGTGGCATCGATGTTAGGCCTATCTTGTCCCACACACACACACACACACACACACACACACACACACACACACACACACACACACACACACACAATGACCCGAGTCCAGCTTTAACGAGGTTTAATAAATCAAGTCTTCTACAGTATCATCCATTTCCAAACATCACCCACTGTAGCCGTCTGTCTGTCTGCCTGTCTGTCTGTCTGTCTGCCTGTCTGTCTGCCTGTCTGCCTGCCTGTCTGTCTGTCTGCCTGACTCTTGGATCTCGACGTGGAACCGAACCCTTCTTGCTTATCGATTTTGTTTGACTGAGCGCCTGTGAATAAGCTGGTTGCCGCGACTTAGCTTTCGTTGGGCGCTGTAGAAATCTCGAGCCTTACGTTGACGATTATTAGGCCAACCATATGTTAAGAGCACCATAGTTGCTTGCGATGTCTTCTGTTTAAGAAAGCGACAGTAGATTTTAATGAGCGCAACCTTTAATTAAAACGCGTCCATATTTCTTTAGATTTCACATCGTGTGAATCGTTTGCTAATTAATTATTTACTGTTTTGTCGACGCGAGACGACTGCGTGAGATGATCCACTGAAGCGATTTATGCGTTTTGAAGCAAAACACATTTCGACCAAGAAAAACATCTCGGCAGCTCTCTCTCTCTCTCTCTCTCTCTCTCTCTCTCTCTCTCTCTCTCTTTCTCTCTCTCTGCTTTAAGGCTGCTGAGGATGGCGCCATCCAATGTTGTTTCATCCGGTTACCTCAGCCCCAAGAGGACCAGGTGACGTGCGTTACGTCGGCCGTTAAAGGTCAGACTGGCTGGCAAAGCAGGCATGTCTTCGAATCGTCTGGGTTTACAGGAGTCATTGACCATTGGGGGAACTGTCCGGCTCCCCTCCGCTGCTGACGTGTAACATTATTCTGCTAATCAAGGCGTAGTCTGGATTCGGAATAATTTATTCATTTGTCTTTGCTTTCGGGTCACGACTGCACGGAGACAATACGCAGCTACTCATGCCTATAATATTTTGGGGAATGGGATACCCGTACCCCCACTTTTTGGATGGGAGTAACGCACCACCTACTTTTTTATACTGTGAAAAAACAATACCCATTGAGTTTAGTATGAGGTAGGCGTTCAAAATGACGTTTCACACTTCTAGTCTAACAGTAGATATCACGCGAAGAAGGAAGAAATTGGTAGCCCCCAGTTTTTAGATCAAAGTTGCGCCACTGCAGTTGCTAATCTGTCCCTAGAATCAGGTTCTTCAGATGAGGTTGGAAAGTGGTGACAAATTTTGACATTGGTACGATTTCTTTTCAAGTATGACAACTTTTGTGGCGCTTTGGAAGCTCCTGGTTCGTCATAATCAGTCGAAAGTTTGGGAGGAGTTTGTGTCTCGCCTTCTGAGAAAGCTAGTTGTCTGAACATTAATATAGCGCCATAACAGAACCGTTAAAGGCACTATTTATATGACCAGATGCAGAAAATCAAGGAGTCTGAAAAAGTTCTCTCTTGAGTCGAGAACGAAACGTCGCGAGCGACTGAGCAGAACGAACAGACAGAGGAACAGAGTTACGAACTCCAGGTCCAGCAACCGAAAACGCAGGTCCAACATCGAGAAGATTATTCTACTAAGACAGAGAGACAGTCAACAGTATATACTCGAAAACAAGTCCGACAGTTTCTGCAAGGGACACGAAACGAGTCAATTCCTTGCCAAATAAGAATTTCGTGATTAGCCTGTGAAATTGGAGAAGTATGCGCATATGGGAAATCACATATAACCTGCACGCACTCTCTCCGAGCTCATATAAGAGTTGATTGGCTGGCAGGTGCGATGTCAATCATAAGGGGCGTCGGCGGACACGCACCTAGCAAAACCCGTGACAACCAAGCACACAACAACATTATACACTCAATCCTTTAATAAACATTGTCTGCAATAACTAACAACTTGTCGTTGAGCTTCGGTTGTTGTTTTTATTTTGACCCCCATCAAATCTCTGTCTGTCTCTTTACTCGCACTCGGCGACCTCTGTCGACGCCCAGCGCTCATTACAGCAAATCGTGTCTGATTAATCGACGGCTGATTTCGAAACGATGGATCGATCGATCCGCTAAGCAACAATTATTTCTATTGACCACCAGAGGGAGGGAGGCGGTCACGTGACGCATTAGTACCTGTTGTTATCGACGAATTGACTTCAGGCCAATTCTACTTACTCACTTAAGACATCCGGGGTTTGTCCGACTGAGCTGCTTATTCAGTTGAAGCTGTTGATGATAGGAACTTTATGTAATATCGCTCAGGAGAGTTTTATTCGTTTTCTGGGCTGAAATTGCAATCAGCCGAAATCGAATTGGAACTCAATCGAAACCAGTCCAGTCTTTCACTGCATTTAATTCCCTTCATCACGCACTGACCGCCAGGGCTTGTTTAGACCAGTTTCATGTATGTATATATATATATATATATATAAGGGATGGATAGACACTTAATATAGCGCCCTCTAAGTACAACACAAACGCTATATATATAGCGTTTGTGTTGACTTAGAGGGCGCTATATTAAGTGCTTTGATCCATACATACATACATTCATACATACACACTTACATGCATACATACACATATACACACATACATATGCACATACATATACACATGCATACACACATACATACATACATACATACACACATACATACACACATACATTCATACATGCATTCATACATACATTTACACATACATATTTATGCTATACAGCTGTGTGTATTTGACGTAGCTCAACATCACTAATGAAATTCGCCCAATCCAACGCAATCTGCCTAATTTAATCCGATATAACACAACATAATCTAACCCATTCTAACCCATTCTAATCCATTCTAATCCGTTCTAGTTCATTCTAACCCATTTTAGGCCATTCTAACTCATTTTCGTCAATTCTAACCCATTCTAACAATATAATCTGTCAAGTTCAATCGCAAAATAGACGTGTGATCGTAAATCCTGAGTGACGGTCGATGAACTCAACTGGAAGAATCCATTCCGATCAATTTCAACAGTCTCTCTAGTCGATCGTAGTTAAATGTAAATGTAGATGTTTTTCTATAGCGACCGTAACTATGGCCTCAACACCTGCTCAGTTTTCAATGAATTAATCGGGTGAGATCCTCCGCCACCGCTGCCCAGTTGAAAGAGAGTCGAAGCTAGCTGATCAGTCGATTTCATTCTCATCAAAAATTCCATCTCGTCAAACAACGGCGCTACATGAAGTGAATTGTCGAAGTCTCTGAATGGCTGCTGCAGAGCCATGTGGCTATGGATTGGAATTGATGGCTGGAGAGCCATGTGGCTATGGATTGGAATTGATGGCTGCAGAGCCATGTGGCTATGGATTGGAATTGATGGCTGGAGAGCCATATGGCTATGGATTGGAATTGATGGCTGCAGAGCCATGTGGGTCTGGATTGGAATTGATGGCTGCAGAGCCATGTGGGTCTGTATTGGAACTGATGGCTGCAGAGCCATGTGGCTGTGGATTGGGATTGATGGCTACAGAGCCATGTGTCAACTCACTGATCATACTCAGCTTCTTTTCAATCGAACTCTGTCACACCACGTCCTCTGAATTCTCCTCCAAGTCCTCCTTCTTTTCCTCCAAATTCTCTTCCAGTGTTCCAAATCCTTTTCCTCTTTTCCAAATCCTCCTTCTCGAAAACCTGCTCCTCCTTCTCCCAATTCTTTTTCTCCTCCTTCTCCTCCAATTCTCTTCCTCTTCAACCACCAAATACTCCTCCTTCTCCTCTTCCACTGTCTGTTACATCTAGTCTCGGCTTGTTCTTAACGGCGCATGTTCTGTTCTGCGAGACTCCACGTAGCTGATCCTCCCGTTTCTGTTTACCCATCGACAGAAGAAGCAGCGAGGAAGACGAGACCCCGAACGGGAAGAGGAGGAGACATCGCATAGGAACTGGAGGACGACTGGAGGAAAGGGATGGATAGACGGAGAGAGAGGGAGACTGGAGGAGAGACGGAGAAAGTCGAAAATCACAGGAAAGGGAAAATGGAAAAGAATCACGAAAGCGATCAAAAGAAACAATAGGAACATCGTTTGGAAGAAAGAGGAGAAGCGAAGGAACGAATCGATCAATGAAAATGCCAGGTATGGAGGACAGGTGGATGGAAGGACGGATGGATGGGTGGATGGACGGAAGGAGGGAAGAAAGAAGGTAGGAGGAGAGAGGGAAGGAGGGCGGGAAGGAACAGAAGGAAGGAGAGAGGGAAGGAGAGAGAAGGAGAGATGGAACGAGAGGAGAGAGAGAGAAATAGAAGGAGATAAGATAGGAAAGAAGGAAAGAAAGATGGAAGGATCGAGGAAAGGAGAGAGGGAGAGAGAGAGAGAGAGAGAGAGAGAGAGAGAGAGAGAGAGAGAAGGATGGAAGGAGGAGGAAACAGATTAAGACTGGTGGTTCTATAGAAGCACAGAAGACAATGAGAGGAATTCGCAGAGAAGGAGCAACAGATTAAGCGAAGACAAAGACAAAGACAAAGACAAAAAGGGGACAAATCGAGAGCGACGTCTGTTTTCGTCTGAAATGAGAAAAGACAGAAGGAACGTTTGGAAAAAACTCAGCAAGAGATTCTTCGCTCTAATTAGGCTGCTAACGGTCTTCCTCAGAGAATTTGGTCGAATGACGGACGCACGACAGACAGACAGACACAGACAGACACACAGACAGACAGACAGACACAGACAGACACAGACAGACACACAGACACAGACAGACAGACAGACTGTCTAGACATACATACATACATACATAAATGCATACATAAATAGATAAATACATAAATACATATATACATACATGCATACATACATAAATACATACATACATACATAAATACTTACATACATACATACACTGTGTCCGGAAAAATTCCAAGGCTTTACGGTAAATATGAAAATAATTAGTAAACATTAATCGATTTTTAAAATTCCAAAAACAGTTTAATCCTGAAATATTATTTGCACTATAATTGTTGTTTTGGCGTAAAAATTTTATAACAATTTTGTCTTCCTCGCTGAACGCCATTTTTCTAGCAACTTTCTTTACAAAATATAAAATTCAAATACGTCACTGTGACGTAATTTTAAACGGGGGCCGTTAATAAATTACAAAGAATTTTGTTGGTAATTATATATTTCAGGATTAAACTGTTTTTGGAATTTTAAAAATCGATTAATGTTTACTAATTATTTTCATATTTACCGTAAAGCCTTGGAATTTTTCCGGACACAGTGTACATACAGACAGACAAACAGACACACACACACAGATATACGCACAGACAGACACACAGACAGAATGACAGATGAATAAAGAGACAGACACAGACAGAGAGACAGACACACAAGCAAGCAGACAGAAACAGACGAAACCAGACAAAATGGAGAAGACGTCCGCCGTTCAGTGCTGTGACAAGCAACCGCCGCCTAAATACTGACGCAGACAGAGATACATAGAAAGTGAGACAGACAGACGGACAGCCAGACGGACAGATACCCGAAGTAGATATTTATAGGATAAAAGACGCGATCGATAAAATGCTTTGAATGTCATCGGCGCTGCTAACAAACTCCCTTAACATTTATTATGCGCCGACCACCTCTCCATACATACATATATATATATATAAATATATATACATATATATACATAAACATATACATAACACACACACACACATATATATATTATGTATATATACATATATAGATATATATTCAGAATAGTATTAGCCTGGAAGCATGATGTAATGGTGTTCAAGGTAGGCTACTCTGGGTATCTCTCTCACAGTGTGTCTGTGTGTCTGTGTGTCTGTGTGTATGTGTGTCTGTGTCTGTGTGTCTGTGTGTCTGTGTGTCTGTGTGTATGTCTGTCTGTCTGTCTGTCTCCCTCTCCCTCTCCAGAAGCCGTGGCTGTGAAAGGCCGTAACAGACATATATGCAGCGGCGTGTATGAAAGGCCACCGGAGGGGGTTGTTCGTGAGGCACCGGGGGTCGTCGGCTGCTACTGACAGACGACGAGCGCCGCTTTGGTGACGGTGGGGGGAGGTAGACGTGAACTGAAGTGGGGTTAAAATTTAACGGTCGTCTTTTATTACACCCAACTGCATCGTAAAACATGAAAGAAACCGTAAAATCATAGACGAACCATTTATGGCTCCCCTATTAATGTACTTCGCGTAGCCGCAGGGAATTGACGAAATAGTCAAATGAACCTTTTGCCCGGCGCCATAGAAGTTACTCTCCGACTCTTGCCACGAAAAACTGACACATTTCAGCCTAATTAGGTCGAATAATTAGTCAAAACATTTAATCCAAATCTTTTTTCCAATTTTGATGACAGGATTCTTGTCCCTAAATGAACAGTTTCTCTTAAAAGTGGCGCTGCATAAATGATTGGTTACACCGCATTACGACTCTGATTAGATTTCCATCAAGCGGCGCTATACAAATTTACAATTACAGTTACAAGTATATTACGTCACATTACGTTAGACGTTGTAATCAGATAACAGGACGAAATGCGATGAAAAATAAACCGGATTTCCGGGGAATTTTATGGACGGCGCATGCGCAATGAGCCTTCTCCTGGTCGACAGGAAATCGATGAGATGACCGGAAGTCGGTTGGATGCCGGGAAAGTTAGAGTGATTCACTTCTGATGGAGCAAATTAGTGGACGGAAGAAGATGGATGGATGGATGAATGGATGGATGGGTTGGATGGGTTGGGTGGATGGATGGATGGATGGATGAATGGATGGATGGATGGATGGATGGATGGATGGGTTGGATGGATGGATGGGTTGCATGGGTTGGGTGGATGGGTTAGGACGGATGGATGGATGGATGGAAGAAGATGGATGGATGGATGAAGGGATGGATGGGTTGGATGGGTTGGGTGGATGGATGGATGGATGGATGAATGGATGGATGGATGGATGGATGGGTTGGATGGGTTGGATGGGTTGCATGGGTTGGGTGGATGGATGGATGGATGGATGGATGAATGGATGGATGAATGGATGGAAGAAGATGGATGGATGGATGAATGGATGGATGGGTTGGATGGGTTGGATGGGTTGCATGGGTTGGGTGGATGGATGGATGGGTTGCATGGGTTGGGTGGATGGATGGATGGATGGATGGATGAATGGATGGATGAATGGATGGGTTGGGTGGATGGATGGATGAATGGATGGATGGGTTGGATGGGTTGGGTGGATGGATGGATGGATGGATGGATGAATTAATGAATAAAAGGAGGGAGAATGTTAATGAATAAAGCATGGATGGAATGAGTGATGGGAGAGGACAATGCAACCAACAGATAGCTTCATAGACACATAAATCTTAGAAGCAAATAGATTACTTTATTTAACGATATATCAAAGAAAGACGAGTGGCTTCGACTGGATCCTGCCTCCCACCTCGCTCTGCCTCCCTCCCTCTCTGCCTCCCTTCCTCTCTGCCACCCTCCCTGTCTGTATCCCATCCCTCTCTTCATCTTTCTGTCCATGCCTCCTTCTCTCTCTGTCTTTTTGTCTCTCTCTCTACCTCTGTCTGTCTCTCTGCCTCCCTGCTGTCTGCTCTCTTTCTCTACTATACTGAACTTTACTATACTTTACAAAACTACGCCATAGTATGGTATGCTATGGTATACAGTATGCCATACTATGCAATACTTAACATATATCAAAGGGGGGGAGAAGAATGCGAGTGCTAATGATATCCGTGTGATGGACGTTGTTACAGGTTCCTGATGGTCTTCATCTGCCTCCTGCTGAGTGTCTTCTCGACGATCGAACAATACGAAGAAGTCGCTGGACTCATTCTCTACTACATGGTTGGAACACATTGGCCACACTCCTCTCTCTTCTTCTTCATCTCTCCACTCCATCACTCGATTACACACTCCAGGCTACTAGGATCTGCCTGCAGGCAGCATCGTCATATAGCATAGCATAGTATGGTATCACGGAGTACTTAGCAAGGCATAGTATATTGTATAGGTTGGTGTATAGTATAGTATAGCACAGTATAGTATAACACAGTATAGCATAGCATAGTATAGTGTAGTATATCGACTAATATACTGAAGTATACTATGTGGTATAGTATAGCATAGTATATATGTCTAGTTTTGCATAGTATATAGTCGAGCATAGTTTCTTATTGCCTAGAATATCGTATATATTTGTAGATTATATAGCTTAGCATCGCACAACTCATAGTATATTGTATAGTACAGTATTCTGTAGTATACAATAGTCTAGCATTGCAGAGTACAATTCTGTAAAGTATCTTTTAGCATAGCATAGTATAGGATAGATCAGTTTAGAGTGGTATTTCGTTGCATTGTGTAATCGTAGTGTATTGTAATGAATTGTAAAGGAGTTACAGATGGTCATCTGGTTCACGGCGGAGTTCTTGGTTCGTGTCTGGTCGGCTGGATGTCGATCGAGGTATCAACAGCTCCACGGTCGACTTCAGTTCATCCGAAGACCCCTCTGCATCGTCGGCAAGTCCTCCCTCCTCTTACGGCGCACATTCGCCGCCGACTGTAAAATCACTCACTCATTCATTCATTCATTCATTCATTCATTCATTCATTCGTTCGTTTGTTCATTCGTTCATTTATTCCTTCGTTCGTCCATTCATTTATTCGTTCATTTGTTCGTTTATTCATTTATTCGTTCGTTCGTCCGTTTATTGAACTGACCGATCGATCGATCGATCGATCGATTGATTGGTTGTTGTAGATGTGGTAGTGATCAGTGCGAGTGTCGTCATCCTGTGCCTTGGAACGAGTGGAAAGGTCTTCGCCACTTCCGCTCTTCGTGGTCTCCGCTTTTTCCAGATCCTTCGAATGGTTCGCGTCGACCGCAGGGGAGGATCCTGGAAACTCCTTGGCTCCGTCGTCTGGGCCCATCGCCAGGTGGCTACCAGACCCTCCCCATGTCCACTGTCCTCCCCCCATACCTATGGGGGTTGGACTGGGTACATGGGGAGATGGCTGTACATATTGTCTGTGCTTATGCTCCTCTGGACGTCCCTCTGTCTCTCTGTCCCTTTATCTGTGTCTGTGTCTGTCTCTTTTTCTCTCAGTGTCGGTCTCTGCCTCCCTCTGTCTGCCTCCTTCTGTCTCTTTCGCCGCAATCTCTCACGTATTTTACGCTCGTCTGTCATTTATATAGCGCATTTATTAACAGATAGAGGATGAGTTAAATTTCGAGCTGAGTTGGAAATGGTGCAGAGCAGAAAGACATGTCAGTGTTAATAATCTTTGAAATTTCTCAGCTCCGCACAAAAACTGTGTCGTCGATGGCAACTAATGAATGTCTCGGCAATTCACTCCTTAGTCCACAAGAGCCAGGTTTTTGAGGTCAATTTCTGGGCCAGGTCAGAATCCGTGGGGGAATCGGGGTCAAGCCGGGGAGACAGCCTTTAAATTGAGAACTTTAGTTCATTGCTGTGCTTAGGTATCAGAGCGAGGCTTTGGACCCCAGGGGTCATCCATAAAGGACCCCGCCGAAATGACCTACTTTGGACCCCGACCGCCATTTCTTCGCATTTGGATGACCTCTCCCTCCCCTCTGTGTGGCCGTCCTTTATGGATGACCCCCTGGTTGTCAGTTTGAGTGACAGGTGGTCGTGTGATTGGCAGGAGCTGTTTACGACGCTCTACATCGGATTCCTCGGTCTCATCTTCTCCTCTTTCCTCATGTACCTCGCCGAGAAAGATAAGAACCCCAAGAAGTTCGGCACCTACGCAGACGCCCTCTGGTGGGGAGTGGTAAGCAGATGCCGTCGTCGTCGTCGTCATCATCATCATCATCATCATCGACGACGACAACAACAACAACAATAACATCATTACCAACAACAAGAAGATCGTCCACCGTTTTCGTCAATTTCACCGGAATTATAGTATAATAATGATGATGATGATGATGATGATGATGATGATGATGATGATGATGATGATGATGATAATGATAATGATAATGATAATGATGATGATAATAATAATAATAATAATAATAATAATAATAATAATAATAATAATAATAATAATAATAATAATAATAATAATAATAATAAAAGTCAGCAACTTTATCGATTTTGTGAATAGCGAACGCTAGTCTTTGTTTAGACACCTTTTAAAAGGTAATCCCCTGAAGCTATAAATTCATCAAATCCGCTTAAAACTTGATGAATTTATAGCTTCAGGTGATTACCTTTTAAAAGGTGTCTAAACAAAGACTAGCGTTCGCTATTCACAAAATCGATAAAGTTGCTGACTTTTATTATTATTATTATTATTATTATTATTATTATTATTATTATTATTATTATTATTATTATTATTATTATTATTATTATTTTAAAAGTCAAGTCAACTCCGCCACGGCCTTTTTTGGGTGTAGTGCCAGTCGCAAGCCTGGATAAAGGAGGAGGGCGACGGCAACGGCCTTTGATGCCATAAGCTGTCGTTAAACTGAGGAACTACTACAACCGTTAGCCCAACAACGCCCTCAACATAAACATACGATGACTTCAACGTCAACGGCCTGATAGCCACAAGACGTCATTAAACAATGGATACTAACGCTACTGCTACTACTACTTCTGCTGCTACTATTCTGCATACGATTGGTGACAGTGGGACTGGTTTCGACGGACAGTTGACAAATTACTAATAGAGAACCAGTCTTAGATTTCAACTGAACTTAGCAAGAAGGAATTTAAAAGCGAGAATAACAACGGAATCGGTTGAGTATATCTTGGTGCGTGTTTCAGATAACGTTGTGTACCGTTGGTTACGGAGATTCCGTTCCCAACACTTGGCCGGGAAAACTAATCGCCGCCTTCTGCGCCATTCTCGGCATCTCGTTCTTCGCTCTGCCGGCCGTAAGTCACTCTCCTCAGCAGCAAAGACTACATATTTTGCTACTTTAGAATTCTACTGTAGATTGTTATGACTATAGGTATCACAGAATTATTCTCAATATTACTGTCGTTGTCAATATCCTGGGGGAGAGACAGACAGAGGCAGAGAGACAGAGAGACAGACAGAGAGATATAGGGAAAACAAAGTAGTGGCAAATATAGTGAAAGAAGAGGAAGACACAGAGACATAGAGAAAAGGACACCGACGGATATATATAATATATATATACATATACAGAGAGAGAGAGAGAAGAGAGAGAGAGAGGAAGGAGGCGAGAGAGAGAGAAAGAGAGAGACAGCGACACAGATGGAGATAAAATACAAGGACAGAAACAGACACAAAGGCAGGCACAGATATAGAGACAGAGAGACAGAGAGACAGAGAGACAGAGACAGAGAGACAGAGAGAGACAGAGACAGAGAGTATTCGTTGTTTCTGTCTGCCCCCCGCAGGGCATCCTGGGTTCGGGGTTTGCGCTGAAGGTGCAGCAGCAGCAGCGACAGAAGCATCTCATCCGACGCAAGGGTCCAGCGGCTGTGCTCATCCAGTCGCTATGGAGATGCTACGCAGCGGACGAACATTCCATCTCAGTCGCCACCTGGAGACCACATCTGACGCCCTGCAAACCAACGCAGTATGCCTCTCAATCACATCTCAGTCACTTCAGTCACTTCCGCCTTATGTCACTCCCACCTAATGTCACTCCCGCCTTATGTCACTCCCGCCCAGTGTCACTCCCACCTAATGTCACTCCCGCCTTATGTCACTCGCCTTATGTCACTACACATATACTGCATGTCATTCATCATGTACCAATCTTCGGATATCACTCCTCAGTTACATGAAATGTGAAGAAAAAAGAGGACGAGGAAGAAGAGGAAATCAGAGGAGGAGGTAGGTGAAAGAAGAGGAAGAGGAGGAACAGCAAAGAACTGAGGAAGAGGAAGAAGAGAAAAAGGGGAGGAAGAGGAGACGGACGATAAAGAGTATAAAGAGAAGGCGGATGAGGAGGATAGGAAGGTATAAGATTTGGTGCTTTGAGGTGCAGAGAGGCTTATAAGCGCCTCGTTTGTCCACTCAACCGCTTCGTATACAACGCACCAACACCCGATTTCATTCAGCTTCGTCGACAGGCCTTGCCCCGCTCCACGCTCTCCTATCCGTCCGTCCGTCCGCCTGTCTGTCTGTCTGTCTGTCTGTCTGTCTGTCTGTCCGTCCGCCTGTCTGTCTGTCTGTCTGTCTGTCTGTCTGTCTGTCTGTCTGTCTCTCACTATGTGCATTGTCAGAAGCGAGTGAGCTCCGCAGCGTGAGACAGGTGACCAGCGACCCATAGATTCGACTGACACACGCGATCAAAGCCACAGTTTATACCCGAGTTTATTTACGAGGCTCTTCCTCTTTTCTCCTTCTCTGGCTCCACTGATCACTGGAAGTCTGTCTGTCTGTCTGTCTGCCTGCTTGCCTGCCTGCCTGTCGTTCTGTCTATCTCTCTGTCTGTCTGTCAGTCTGCCTATCTATCTATGTACATCATAGAAGAGACTCGTAAATAAATTCGTGTATAAACCGTGACTTTTATCGTCTGTCTGTCTGTCTGTCTGTCAGTCTGTCTGTATGTCTCTCTGTTTGTCTGTCGAAGGGCGGGTGGGCCAAGGTTTCGCCAGAATTCATCGTTCATGAGTCGACTGTCGACGCGTCGTAAGGACGGTCTCCTAGCAACGACCAATCCACTTCCGCTCGTTCCATCTCCAATCAACTTCCGTCGTTCCATCCTCCGCAGGAACCAGCATCCTCCTCCTTCTCCTTCTCCTGCTCCTCCTCCCCCTACTCCTCCGTCGAACAACCTCCATCTGCATCACCAGCAGCAGCAGCCGATGGTCGAAGACAAAGACCTCGACTCTCTCGATACGGACAGGTGGGCGCCTCCAGCACCGTAACTACTCATGCGTGACTAAACTGACGTTTTTCCATCTCATCTAATTTTACCATGCCTTTACATGACATTATCTGAACCTACTTGATCCTATCTTACTTTAGTTTACATTACCTTTCCTTAAGTTACCTTACCTGTATATATATATACACACACATATATACATATATATACATATATATATACATATATATACATATATACATTTATATATGTTGTTGCAAGGGCACTTGTGGAAGGCAGGTTGGGTTAGGTCAGAAGGTGACACGTGCCCATGCAACATTCGGTTAGGAACACGTGCGCGTGCACCTGTGTTGAAAGGAGTGTTTGAGGGAGTGTTTAAAGGAGTGGTTGTCTCGTTGGGAGAGAAGAATGTATAAAAGAGTGAGTGGAAAGTTCTTGAGAGATATTGCTGTGAGAAAAGGTTATGGGTCAGATATTGCCGTGTTGGAGGAAGTTCGTTGAGTTGAAGTTGTTGTTGTCGTTTTGGATTCGAGAACACAGAGCTTTAAACCAACGAACGTTGTATGCTGATTCGGCCTATACCTCTACGAGCCTAATCGCTTTCCAGCATGCAACAATGTATATATATATATAGCTCAATATGACTAAAGTGCAACTCTGCCTACATTGGCAGATTGTTGATGTTACATTGAAGAGTCCTTTCTGTAGCTATAGTTTAGCACTGTTCTATATGTATGTCTGTCTGTCTGTATGTATTTATGTATGTATGTATGTTTGTATGTATGTATATATGTATGAATGTATGTGTATGTATGTATGTATATATGAATGTCTGTCTGTCCGTCTGTCTGTTTGCATGTATGTATGTATGTTTGTATGTATGTATGTATGTATGTCTGTCTGTCTATATGTATGTATGTATCTTTGTATCTTTGTATGTATGTATGTATCTTTATATCTTTGTATGTATGTATCTTTGTATCTTTGTATGTATGTACGCATGCATGTGTGTATGTAGAGTGATGGGGAGTGATAAGGGTGTTGGGTGCATCTTGTGCCTGAATGCAGAGATTGGCTGGAGATGGAGTGACTGTTCTGTCGGCTGCTGATGTTGCAGAAGTCACATGAGTCTGTTCGATTACACGGGTCAACACCTCTTTGGGTCGATTCTCAAACGCAACGACTTCACCGAAGGCAAGGAGTCCTGCCTCAACTCTCCAGTCACATCACAACCCATCCATCCGTCCGTCCGTCCGTCCGTCCGTCCGTCCACCCATCCATCCATCCATTCATCCGTCTGTCCGTCCGTCCGTCCGTCCATCCATCCATCTATCTCTCCATCTGACTATCTCTCCTTTCTTTCCTTCTTCCTTTTCTTCCTTCACTCGTTAGTTCCTATTTCACCAATTCATTCACTAATTCATTCATCCATTCTATTCATTCAGTTATTTATTCGTTTTTTCACATACGTTAAATCAGCGTTTGTTTACCCCTTGATTTTTACCTCGCCTCTCTTCCATTCTTCCGTGTCTGTCTGTCTGTCTGCCTGTCTTTCTGTCTATCTCTCTCTCTGAGCCCCCAGTCTATCAGTCCCGTCTCCCTTGACAACGGGACAACGGACAACACGCGCATGCGTGATGCCGCCGATCTCTTGTTGTGGAAATTCAATTACTGGTTGGAAAATTGCTGGAGCTGAGCTGAATCGAGCGCTTTAAGCGCAGTGCAAACAACGCAACAGAGCGCTGACTTATCTCAGCGCTTATCTCCAGCGTTTCATCTAATCTGAACACAATCTGCTTAATGATTTCTATAGCGCCAGCATCAGTCGATTCTTGTCTGACGAGCCAAATATGGGTTGACATGGACTTCGGACTGTTGCGTGAGGAAAAGGAGGAGTAGAAGGAAGAGGGGGAGGAGCAGAATGATGAAGAGGAGGAGGGGGAACAGAAGGAGGAGGAAGAGGGAAGACCATTGGCTGACCGTTGGCTGACCACTGACTGACCGTTAATCGTGCTCAGATGACGTTGACGAGGGGGAGGTTGGCGTGACGCAGTTGACTGATGTCCATAAGAGAGCGATCCGAGCGATTCGCAAGATTCGTTACTTCGTCGCCCGACGGAAGTTCAAGGAAGCGTTTCGACCTTATGACGTCAAGGACGTCATCGAACAATACTCAGCTGGCAACCTAGACATGCTCACCCGCATCAAGATCCTCCAGGCAAAGCAAGTACTCGCTCACTCATTCGATCCTTTCTTCACTCACTCACTCACTCACTCACTCACTCACTCACTCACTCACTCACTCACTCACTCACACTCCACTCACACTCACACACACTCACACTCACACTCACACTCACTCACACTCACACTCACACTCAACTCACACTCACACTCACACTCACTCACACTCACACTCCACTCACACTCACACTCACACTCACACTCACACTCACACTCACACTCACACTCACACTCACTCACTCACTCACTCACTCACTCACCACTCACCACTCACCACTCACCACTCACCACTCACCACTCACTCACTCACTCACTCACTCACTCACTCACTCACTCACTCACTCACTCACTCACTCACTCACTCACTCACTCACTCACTCACTCACTCACTCACTCACTCACTCACTCACTCACTCACTCACTCACTCACTCACTCACTCACTCACTCACTCACTCACTCACTCACTCACTCACTCACTCACTCACTCACTCACTCACTCACTCACTCACTCACTCACTCACTCACTCACTCACTCACTCACTCACTCACTCACTCACTCACTCACTCACTTGTTTGTTCATTTGTGTTTCATTTTCGTAATTGCATTAATTCTTTCGTTGGGGAGACCTTTATGCAAGATCGTTGTGGTTGTTGCGATCTGTTTACGTGCTATTCATATAGCGCCATTTTAATGAGCGCCTCACAAAAGCGCTGTATGTCTTGTAGACTTGATATGATCCTTGGAAGAAGCGGATCGAAGAAAGCCGACGTCTACGAATCCAAGATCAGCCTCGCCTCTAGGATCGTCAAGATCGAACGACAGGTAGGGAGGGGCCAAAGATCGAACGACAGGTAGGGAGGGGCCTAAGATCGAACGAAGCACTCACTTTCTCCATTCATATTGCATTACACGTAAAATGTAAATGTATAGCGACCGTGTGGCCTCGTAGACCGGTTTTCTTCAGATCGGTCCAGCTGGGTGACTTCGTAATCGTGCCTGCTGATAAATGGTATTTGATACATGCAGGTCGAAGACATTGAAGGTAAGCTGGACAGTCTCATCGAGCTGTACACAGACGACCGCAAAAATCGGACTCGAGCACAGCAGACGTCCGATTCATTCAACTCTCTGGAGGTCGTTGGAGGTCAGGATGAAGGTCAAGAGTTCAAGGACCGATCGCAACGATCGTCGGCAGAGGATTCTTCCACAGACAACCTGCAGCTTGTCTTTGCTAAGCGGCTGAGGAGCGAACCGACCACTCCAATCCTCAAGAACCCCGAGAAGCCGATGCTTCGAAACCTGTCTGACCTCGGGCCAAGGGTCAAGAAGAAGGTCACGTACAGTCACAGCCCCGGATGCAATTCGCCGACCAAGTCCTGCGCCTCGGCCGACAGTTCGGCACATCGGACAGTCCAGCGGAACAGCCTAGAAACGCTTCCAACCTTCTGCATCACTCAGTACCCACCGCATCAGTTGGTCGACCTGCCTCATCCACCGCCCGTCGTCCGGGAGGAGGAAGAGGAAGGCCTCGTCCCACGACTGACTCCGATCCAACTGGATCCTGGACTTCCGGCGGAAATGATTCACCCATCGTCGATGGCGATGATCCAGCTCAACGAGAGAACTGCTCCGCTCGACGTCAGCCGCCAAACGATCGTCCGCGGCAGAAGATTTCACTCCGATTCATTTCACTGTACAACGGATTTCGGTATCAACAGCAGTCGACCCAATTAGCCGAACATATTACACATCATAGGCCTACAGCAGGTATTACCTCAGGCCACACTTACCACGCGATTGCCCCCTAACCCTAACCCTAACCCTAACCCTAACCCTAACCCTAACCCTAACCCTTACAGTTATCGCGTGATCAGGTAACAACCATCACCGTCATGTTGAATGTATCCAAGATACCCAAAGCTATGGAAGAGCTGCATCTACTACGTAGGAGTTCATCTGAGTAATTGCGCTATTTTCCTATCATTCAAAAGGTTAATTAGTGATTAATCTCCAGCTGCGAAGTCATATGAAGCCCATACGACAATATTCCCATATGGGCTTCATGTACGTTATCTTACATATGGTCCCGTTAGGACATATGCAGCCCATATGAGAAAATTGTCGCAGCGGCTTCAATACGTCCTGCGTATGCTGCTGGGTCTGGTACACGATGGAAAAGGCATCTGGCAGGATATGCCTAAACTTGCGGAGAAGGGCAAAACCGATGCTAACTGTGAATGGGGTGCAGACTCTCAAGAGCACATATTACATCTGCTGTGAGTTATTGGGGCTCTGCATCACCAGACTCGAGCAGAGGTTCGACACAATCTCACGAATTATCTGGCTCTTCGTCATCTACATAAATTCATCATGGGCATTCTTCTCCATTGATTTATACAGCGCTTCAGAAGTAATATTAGAAAAACTCCATCAACAGCTGGCACTCCAAATGAAATACAGCACAGCAATTATCATCAATAGCTGGTCTCTGCAAACAAGCGTCGCCTCTAGAAACACAGTCAGTCACGTGCTAACAGAGAGAGTCATATGGTGGATTGCAGTCAGGCACGTTTGCTTTCTCTAGAAAATGCTACACTAAACATCTGGTTGTGGATCACAGCGTCAGGTCTTGTCATCAACCGTCCCCGAGCCGAGAATTGGCTGCACCATGGACAATATTGTGCCATCTGCTTCTGTCCCTCGTCTCCTGTATTAACTGGTCGAACGATATTTCAGTCCATGACTTGATGTTATCGGTCCATGTGATCTTGGGTCTTACCCGAGCTCGGGAACCAGGAATTGTGTCTTGGATATCTCTTTCTCTAAATCGTCTCCACTCTTTCGTAACATGCCCGAAGAATGAAAGCTTCCTCTGTTTGATTAATCCGAGCAGAGTCCTCTGTATTCCTGCCGTCTCTAGGACTCAATCGTTTGTCTTCTTAGCAGCGAGAACGACACATAATAAAACAGACAACTCTTCTGGGAATAAACTAATTCACAAGTACGTACAGATGTTGTCATTTACCAAAGCAAAATTCATTACCCAATAAACACAGTTACTTGGACAGAATCGGTCAAAGGTCCAAGAAGTCACAGATATCTCGAGATATCAACGATAATTAGCAAGAGGTAAAGATGAGCTGTTAGTCAAGATCTGAACGAGGGCGAATACGGCATGTGGCTTTCCTCCTCCGGTCATGACTCGCTTTGGGTTTAGCGTGGCTCGCCACTGAGTTACCCCCATAAAGCTTCGAGGATATTGGACAACGCAGTCGCTGTTATGCCTTAGGACCAACATTGTTGCGATTAATGACAGCTAATTACTGAAACTACGTTTGTCTATGTAGGCGATTGGAAAATTTAAGAGACTCTCAGTGTAGATGGTTAACTCTGGCTGCTGCATACTGGTGACGTTGGCCTGTGAGATACGCCGATCATCACAGACCAAGTCTCAAAATCTTTCGAAAGAAACTCGGTCCATGCCACATTCCCCTATAAGAACAACAACAAAACTCATGAAACACATAAAGACCAACTCATAAACGAATTCATTTTACTTACATCGGACACACTTACTCAACAAATTCACTTGACAATTGAAGCCTATCATAACTGCATTGCAAAGAAAAAGAAGTGTTAACGAGACGACAGAGAACAAGAAAAAAGAGTCCTGTGATGTCACTATGGCATTTGAACTGACCTGAGCATTAGGTTCCAGTAGATGAGAGGCATCACGTAGGCCTTGAGCAGGAACATCGACTTTCGAGGAATTCTCTGATCAACTGGAAACGTCTCAAGGATCTTTCCATCGTAACCAAACTCCGCCAGAATCACTCTGTTCTTATTGACGACAAACGGACACGAAGTGTAACCATCGTACTGGTCAACCCACAACAAAACAAAACAGTTGCTTAGAGCTCAGCAGAAACAAATCCTATTTTAATACAACAATCACACATTTGACAGCTAAAACGTACCAAAAACTCCTAAAAAACAAAGCAACTACAGTTTGCCTGAAAAACACAAATGAAGAGAAACCGCACAGCTGTGAGGATGACTTCACTAAAATGTTTTATCCTTTATTAAACCAACTCTTCGATTTCCGCGTGACGTTCTTAATAAATATTGTGCCAGTTTGTCTTCATAGCCATATCTTGCATTTCTCTGTTGTCGAGCCTTCCATGTCTAATCCCAACTGCTTTCCTCATTCAACAATCTCAGACAGACGAGTCTGAGATGTGTAGAATGAGAAAAGCAGTTGAGATTTCCACTTGCTTACCCACCGTATCGTGGCTTCGGTTTCCCTGAACTATCGGAATTTGACCCGGCTTTCCCAACGGATTATGATTTTGGATTGCGATTTTGACTAGAGGTGACCATTGACTGATGTCTTGGACATTATGAAAACGGAGCTATAGAAGTCATTAGATGAAAAATACATCTCCTCAGTTCAGTCACAGTCCACTGACCATACACACCCAAGTTCAAGAAACGATTGCACGATACAGAACCCATGCTAATGGAATCATGCTTAAGGTCCGGTTATGTCACCACATTTTGTGACAAGAGCATTTAATCATTTGCAGCTTTTTACCTTTCGTGCTGGGTCTTTGCCTTCCATGACGACAGCCAGGTTCCTGCCAACTATGCCAAGCTGTGATGCTGAAAGCAAATCATCAATAATTCAGATTAAATGAAAAACAGAAATATTACTATCAAGGAAAGGCTTTTAAAAATTAATTAAACCATTCAAATTCTGTTAAACAAATGAACGTTGAATCAGTTGAATCAGACTGGATTAGTCAATGAGTCAGTCAATGAGCCAGCCAAATAGCAGGCCGCCCAGCCAGCCAGTCAGCTAGTCAGGCATTTGATTGGAAGAAAGAGACAGAGTTTGTTACCAACGGCTGCAGCTGTTCTGGGTGTGGGTGTATTTAAGCAGTCTCCGATCGCGAAGACGTTCTTGAAGTTGGTGTGTTGCAGAGTGTCCTTGTCAACGCTCACAAAATTCGTCTGATCGACCAGCGGCGAATTCCACAGCTCACGAGGAGTGGACATAGGTGGCGTCACATGCAGCAAAGAATACTAAAACAGACAGACAGGCAGACAGACGGGTAACTAAACAGACATAGCAGATAACAAGCAGACATATGAGGAAACAAAGTAGTGGCACGATGTACTAGGAAACGAAACTGAGATAAATTGTGACCCACTGAAATAATTAAAGTGAATTTTTTAAATAGTGAAGTCAAAAGAGACTTAAAGCAAGAAGCAGACATACAACTGACAGAAGAAACAAGTGAGACAGACACTGACAGAGAGAGACAAATACACAAAGGCACCTTCCAGGTCTCAGTCTTCTTGTCTCCACTGCCATTCAGGATCTCAAAAACGGCTTCCTTCGACTCTCGTCGCACCTCCACCAGATTCCGCGATTTATTCACTTGAATCTCCCTGCAAACAAATGTCAGACATAATTCACAATGATTAGCAGACGACTACAGTGATAATGACGATGACTGATGATGATTATGATGATTCCTGTGGCAACGACAACAATGATAATCAGCATGGTTTTGATGAAAGCAACGAGGATGCTACAGTGTAACGAATTGCGTTACCTGCCTGCCGCCAATTTGTCAAGCGCCTCAGCATAACGCGGAATAGGAAAGATGACTGGCAGCGCAGTGTTGTACATGAAGCTGACTTTGGATCGTTTTCCAGCCTAAGAGCACAAGACAACATTTTGGACAGCGAGTCTCAATCTACACTGGCTTTAAATAATTAAGGGATCTAACAGGATGAGTCACTGCATTCAGTATTAACTTCATTGCAATAAAAATCCGAGTAGTTGATGGTCGCTTCAGCTGAGGTCTTAGTCAAGAATCCTAATCTATTGGAGTTCAGTCAAGTTCCTAACCCTAGAATGAATTTCCACGAGTCATATTAAGATAACTAACAGGCAACATTTTTTGGTGAATAAAAGGCGCTACATCAAGTGTAACTAACTTCTTGATCGACTGCCATCAACCGATTCTCTTGGCGCTACACAAATACTAACGGTTCAGTGCAAAACAAGAGACAAGCCCCTACTTCTCTGGCTGACTCTTCCGACAGGTAACAGATCTTCTGAGCGGCGCCGGGACACTTGATCGGAGTGATGGGAAAGGTGAAGATGGCGTTACCATCTTTGACAAGGTTGACAGCTGGTTTCACCTTCTGGACGTACTTAGACGAATAGATCGAGACAACCGATGGGTCGTTGTCAATCGCTTCTTGACAACCTTTCACCTTTTATAACAGCAACATTTCAAACATCGTAATCGTAATCTCGAAATTCTAAAGAACTACTTAAAAGCTAAGCGTAGTGACCAGCTTATTGGCGAGAGCTGCCTCAATTCAGTGGGATTGTCCAAAGATGCCATGTCAAGAACCAAGTCTGGTTGCCTGAAGATGAAAGAGAGAAGGGCCATTGTTCATAAGATCCATTCATATAAAAACGGCATTTAATGCTCAATATTGGACTATGGCTGGGACTATTTTCAAGACCCTACATTGGGGTTATTTAAAAGACCTTTGGAATTATTTTGCAATCGAACCTTGTACTCACTATTTCCTCCCCACCCACGGGGCTATCTGCCCATGGAAAGCCGAAGTGGCATAAATCACCTGTGCCTATAAGAAACATAACTAGTACTCACTGCGTCGTAGTTGAGCTGAAGACCCATTGCAACAACAAGGAAGTCATACTTGACCTGAAAATAACAAATATTTTTTACATACATCAATAAACTAACAACGATTTAATCATTAAACAGCCCTGCTTGAGTTAGTTGCCTTGATTGGCAGTGATGATCAATGGGTGGAGGAATTCACCTAAACGGCGTGGGGGAATTCACCCTGAGGTAAAGGAATTCACCTTCCCCAGATCTACAGTCCTTGTTGCAACCATAGGCATCTCAATTCACCCTGATCTTCGAGAACTGTGTTTCTGTAGATGCCACTGTGCGTATCATCTACCTCAGAGAAGCACTCACTTATTTCCAGCGACAAGGAGATAAGCAGAGATACACTTATACAAGAAGATATAACCATCCAGGTAGAACGACAAACAGACAGAGAGACAGAGCAAGGCTTAGAAACACTACCTAAAGCTGATAGGAAAGAGCAAAACAGAGCAACGCATGGCATAAAACAGACGTTGAGCTGAGTGAGCGCAAGAGAGCGGCGGCGTCAACAGCCCCTCCCCTTGCCCCGGCAGAAGCAGCCTAGTGAAACTATTCCCTCCAGCGTCAAGAATAAGCCTTAGCAGCCTCAACAGCCTCAGCAGCAGCAACAGCAAGCAAGAGGGGGTGATAAGTGATGGCAGAAAAAATCTAGCAAATGCGCGAAAAAACGTCTCGTTACATTACATCGAGCGCATGTAAGACAGTTCAGATTCATCAAAATCACAAATGTAAAGTATCCAGACACTTATGTAGGCCCAAGATTTAATAGGAAGTGTAAATGTCATGTAACACGTAACAATGAAGACAAGGAAAGTGAATGTCAAACCTTGTCTCCTTTGGCGGTGATGACAATATTGCGTTCTGGGTCGAATCCAACGGCCTTGTCCTTCAGCCAATCACATCCCCGCGGAAGAACCTTTCCAGTTGGCCGATAGGTCTCATCGAAGTCCTTCAAACCTCCTCCGACAAGAGTCCACAGCGGCTGGTAGTAATGTCTCTGGATAAACACGTGCAAAACACTCGAGTGACTGCACCTGTCAAGTGTCCACTGTCAGTGTTCACCAGTTCAAGTAATAGTAGTAGTAGTAGTGGTAGTAGCAATAATAATAATAATTATTATTATTATAAAAATAATAATAATTATAAACTTATAATGCTCTGGTGTCTAAATCACAAGGCATCAACCGATGCCGCACCAAAGCCAAGCCGCAATCAGGTCAGTATCCAGAAGGTCAGTACACAAGACAGAGAGGCAGCCGACGGTGGATAAAGCAATTTGAAAAATGTAAGTTTTAAGATGGTAACGAAATGACAGAATAAAACTCAGGTCGTTTAAGCCCTGAAAACCCTGTGGCCGACCGACAGACACGAAAGAGGAATCCGACCAGGGATGTAATGTCAGCAAACACAGATGATGACTCATCAAAACAAATCTCTCACCTCGCTCGGTTCGAGAACGGCCACCTTTCGATCTCCCAACTTCGACGCAAACTTACTGGCGATCGAACACCCGCCAGTTCCGCCACCAACGACCAGCAGCTTGTAGCTCCGATCGTCCCTCCGCGGGGTCGACACACTGAACGCCCTCACTCCACCAGCCCTCGCCGCCAAGACGATTCGCCGTTGGATCGCAATCACCCGACAAACACCCGCCATTCCTATGACAAAGCTAACCTCTGTAGTAACAGATGGCTGTGACCTCCTGACCTTATGTGGCTCCCTGCTCCAGCTCAGGCGTACACAGCGCGGTCAATAACAGCACTGCGTTCTTAACCAAAACAGACGTCACTGTATTAACGTTCTCTTAAAAGGCTCTAAACTTAACGATGCCCTTATTTCCTCATTCGCAGAAGAGATGACCCGATCGACCTCTTCTCAAAAGCTGTCTGAACCACAGGTTTTTATATGTTTACAGTTTAGGTGGCCTGTACTACTGCTGACCCAGTTTCGATATCATAACAAAAAACAAGAATCTGTTGCACTTGCTTTCGCCAGGGATCGCCACAGTATTTCGACTACTAAAGTTATTAATTTTTCGAATGCATCGTCGTCGTCGACGTCTTATGAAGAACCATCGTATAAATGGATAGACGGATGGAACGATAGAGGGATGGAAGGCAGAACTAACAGGTTGACCCAAAACACCTTGCCCTGGGAAGTAGAGCATCGAGGTAATAGAAGTCGAGTGATGATTGCTCTGCTAAAACACGAAGATCCCAAAAAGCAGAAAGATGTGGACCTTCCAGAGATCAGTTCCTCGTGTAGTGATACTTTACTTAATCTTTCAATCCTGTTGTATCATTCCATTACACCAATAAATTCATTGAAAAAATTAGCAGGGTCGGTGCCTAAAAGTCGCTGCATAAAACCGTATACATTTAGATTTACACGAATTCTCTTTTACACAAGATTTATGACAAACTGAAGGGCGGAAGGAAGAAGGGTAGGAACGAATGAATGAACAAACGAATGAATGAGTGAACGAACGTACGGACGAACAAATGATCGATAGGTGGTGATATATATCCTTCGATCAAACGCTGGAATAGTAGCCCATCACATGAGTTAGGACCAATTCATCTGTCTTCTAAGCAGCAAGGACACATAATAAAACAGACAACTCTTCTGGGTATAAACTAATTCACAAGTACGTACAGATGTTGTCATTTACCAAAGCAAAATTCATTACCCAATAAACACAGTTACTTGGACAGAATCGGTCAAAGGTCCAAGAAGTCACAGATATCTCGAGATATCAACGATAATTAGCAAGAGGTAAAGATGAGCTGTTAGTCAAGATCTGAACGAGGGCGAATACGGCATGTGGCTTTCCTCCTCCGGTCATGACTCGCTTTGGGTTTAGCGTGGCTCGCCACTGAGTTACCCCATAAAGCTTCGAGGATATTGGACAACGCAGTCGCTGTTATGCCTTAGGACCAACATTGTTGCGATTAATGACAGCTAATTACTGAAACTACGTTTGTCTATGTAGGCGATTGGAAAATTTAAGAGACTCTCAGTGTAGATGGAAACTTTAGGAGACTCTCAGTGTAGATGGTTAACTCTGGCTGCTGCGAAGTGGTGATGTTGGCCTGTGAGACACGCCGATCATCACAGACCAAGTCTCAAAATCTTTCGAAAGAAACTCGGTCCATGCCACATTCCCCTATAAGAACAACAACAAAACTCATGAAACACATAAAGACCAACTCATAAACGAATTCAATTTACTTACATCGGACATACTTACTCAACAAATTCACTTGACAATTGAAGCCTATCATAACTGCATTGCAAAGAAAAAGAAGTGTTAACGAGACGACAGAGAACAAGAAAAAAGAGGCCTGTGATGTCACTATGGCATTTGAACTGACCTGAGCATTAGGTTCCAGTAGATGAGAGGCATCACGTAGGCCTTGAGCAGGAACATCGACTTACGAGGAATTCTCTGATCAACTGGAAACGTCTCAAGGATCTTTCCATCGTAACCAAACTCCGCCAGAATCACTCTGTTCTTATTGACGACAAACGGACACGAAGTGTAACCATCGTACTGGTCAACCCACAAGAAAACAAAACAGTTGCTTAGAGCTCAGCAGAAACAAATCCTATTTTAATACAACAATCACACATTTAACAGCTAAAACGTAACAAAAACTCCTAAAAAAACAAAGCAACTACAGTTTGCCTGAAAAAAACAAATGAAGAGAAATCACAGAGCAATGAAAAAGAGTTAATTAAAATGGTTTTATCCTTTATTAAAACCAACTCTTCGATTTCCTCTTGACGTTCTAAATAATTTTTGTACCAGTTCATCGTGATAGATATGCCTTGCATTCCTCTGTTGTAAAACCCTCATGTCTAATCCCAACGGCTTTTTCTCATTCCACACCCCTTCAGGTCAGTCACAGTCCACTGATTACACCCACCAAGTTCAAGAAAAGGTTACACTATACAAAACTCCTGCTAATCAAATCACATTTAAGATCCGGTTATGTCACAACATTCTGACTAGAGCAATTGATTATTTGCGGCTGTTTTACCTTTTGTTTTGGGCCCTTGCCTTCCATGACGACAGCCAGGTTCCTGTCAACTGTGCTAAGCTGTGACGCTGGAAGCAAATCATCAAGGATTCAGATTAAATGAAATATAGAAATATTACGATCAAAGAAAAGCCTTTTAAAATTATTTTAACCATTCAAATTCTGTTAATCAAATGAACATTGAATCAGATGAATCAGACAAAAGCAGTCAATGAGTCACTCAATGAGTCAGCCAAATAGCAGGCCAGCCAGCCAACCAGCTAGCCAGCCACCCTGCCAGCGAGGCATTTGATTGGAAGAAAGAGACAGAGTTTGTTACCAACGGCTGCAGCTGTTTTGGATGTGGGGGTATTTCCGCAGTCTCCGATCGCGAAGACGTTCTTGTAGTTGGTGTGTTGCAGAGTGTCCTTGTCAACGCTCACAAAATTCGTCTGATCGACCAGCGGCGAATTCCACAGCTCACGAGGAGTGGACATAGGTGGCGTCACATGCAGCAAAGAATACTAAAACAGACAGACAGGCAGACGGGCAACTAAACAGATATAGCAGGCATACTTGAGGAAACAAAGTAGTAGCACGAAGTACTAGGAAAAGTGATTGAGAGATAAACACTGATCATGTTGAAGTAATTGAAGTGAATGTTTTTAAAGTGAGGTAAAAAGAGAGTTAAAACAAGAGGCAGACAAACAACTGACAAGAAACTAGTGAGAGAGAGACAAATACACAAAGGCACCTTCCACGTCTCAGTCTTCTTGTCTCCACTGCCATTCAGGATCTCAAAAACGGCTTCCTTTGACTCTCGTCGCACCTCCACCAGATTCCGCGATTTATTCACTTGAATATTCCTGCAAACAAATGTCAGACAATGATTAGCAGACGACCACAATGATAATGACGATGACTGATGATGATTATGATGATTCCTGTGGCAACGACAACAATGATGATATAAGCATAGTTATGATGAAATCAACGAGGATCTTACAGTGTAACGAATTGCGTTACCTGCCTGCCGCCAATTTGTCAAGTGCCTCAGCATAACGTGGAATGGGAAAGATGACTGGCAGCGCAGTGTTGTACATGAAGCTGACTTTGGATCGTTTTCCAGCCTGAGAGCACAAGACAACATTTTGGACAGCGAGTCTCAATCTACACGAGGACTCTCTGGCTTTAAATAATTAAGGGATCTAACAGGATGAGTAACTGCATTCAGTATTAACTTCATTGCAATAAAAATCCGAGTAGCTTTAGTAATTAATAATTGAAGACATTGATTTGCTTGATCCGAAGAGGCAGTCAGATCAATATCTATGGCGTGCTGTTTCTAGATCGCAAAAATTCTGCAAATATCAGCGTCCTGCCATAGGATTCAAGAGATTCCATGTTCTGGAACCCATTCGTGCATACCTCCAAATATCTCATCATATCGCTCACAATCTCATCTCAGACTATCTAATCTAACGAATTACATAGCGACGTTATCATAATGCACAAGATATCATAAAGCGTTTAGAAAATTAACTAGTAAACCGATTGCTATCAACCGATATCTCTCGGCGCTACGTGAATACCACCGGTTCAATGGAAGAATGACACAACCACCTACATCTCTGGCTGATTCTTCCGACAGGTAGCAGATCTTCTGAGCGGCGCCAGCGCACTTGACCGGAGTGATGGGAAAGGTGAAGATGGCGTTACCGTCTGTAAGATGGTTGACTGCTGGTTTCGCCTTCTGGACGTATTTAGATGAGTAGATTGAGACAACCGATGGGTCGTTGTCAATCGCTTCTTGACAACCTTTCACCTTTTACAACAGCAACACTTCTAACATTGTAATCGTAATCTCAAAATTCTAAAACGCTACTTAAAAGCTAAGCCTAGCTTTTTGGCGAGCGCTGCATCAAGTCAGTGGGGTTGTCCAAAGATGCCATGTCAAGAATCAAGTCTGGTCGCCAGAAGACCAAAGATTGAAGGGTTAATGTTCATAAGATCCATTCATATTAAAATGGGCTTTAACGCTCAATATTGGACTATGGCTGGGACTATTTTCAAGACCCTAATGGGGTTAACTGTAAGACCTTTGGAGTTATTTTGCAATCGACCCTTGTCCTCACTCTTTCTTCCCCACCCACGGGGCTATCTGCCCATGGAAAGCCGAAGTGGCATAAATCAGCTGAGCCTATAAGAAACATAACTAGTACTCACTGCGTCGTAGTTGAGCTGAAGACCCATTGCAACAACAAGGAAGTCATACTTGACCTGGAAATAACAAATATTTTTTACATACATCAACAAACTAACAATGATTTAATCATTAAACAGCCCTGCTTGAGTTAGTTGCCTTGATTGGCAGTGATGATCAATGGGTTGAGGAATTCACCCAAGCACGGCTTGGGGTGAGCAAGGGAATATGGGGTGATAGATGACGGCAGAAAACATATAAGAAAATGCACTAAAAAGAACTCGTTACATTAAACCGAGCGCATGTAAGACAGTTCAGATTCATCAAAATCACAAGTGTAAAGTATCCAGACACTTATCTAGGATCAAGATTTAATAGGAAGTGTAAATCTCGTGTAACACGTAACAATGAAGACATGGAAAACGTATGTCAAACCTTGTCTCCTTTGGCAGTGATGACAACATTGTGTTCGGGGTCAAATGCCACGGCCTTGTCCTTCAGCCAATCACATCCCCGCGGAAGAACCTTTCCAGTTGGCCGATAGGTCTCATCGAAGTCCTTCAAACCTCCTCCGACAAGAGTCCACAGCGGCTGGTAGTAATGTCTCTGAATAAACACGTGCAAAACACTCGAGTGACTGCACCTGTCAAGTGTCCACTGTCAGTATTCACCAGTTCAAGTAATAGTAGTAGTAGTAGTAGTAGTAGTAGTAGTAGTAGTAGTAGTAGTAGTAGTAGTAGTAGTAGTAGTAGTAGTAATAATAGCAATAACAACAATAATAATAATAATTAGAAACTTATAATGCTCTGGTGTCTAAATCACAAGGCATCAACCGATGCCGCACCAAAGCCAAGCCGCAATCAGGTCAGTATCCAGAAGGTCAGTACACAAGACAGCGAGGCAGCCGACGGTGGAAAAAGCAATTTGAAAAATGTAAGTTTTAAGATGGCAACTAAATGACAGAATAAAACTCAGGTCGTTTAAGCCCTGAAAACCCTGTGCCCGACAGACAGACCCGAAAGAGGAATCCGCCCAGGGATGTAATGTCAGCAAACACAGACGATGACTCATCAAAACAAATCTCTCACCTCGCTCGGTTCGAGAACGGCCACCTTTCGATCTCCTAACTTCGACGCAAACGTACTGGCGATCGAACACCCGCCAGTTCCGCCACCAACGACCAGCAGCTTGTAGCTCCGATCGTCCCTCCGCGGGGTCGACACACTGAACGCCCTCACTCCACCAGCCCTCGCCGCCAAGACGATTCGCCGCTGGATCGCAATCACCCGACAAACACTCGCCATTCCTATGACAAAACTAACCTCTGTAGTAACAGATGGCTGCCTTCACAGGGCTCCCTGCTCCAGCTCAGGTGTACACAGCGCGGTCAATGACAGCACTGCGTTCTTAACCAAAACAGACGTCATTGTATTAATGTTCTCTTAAAAGGCTCTAAACTTAACGATACCCTTACTTCCTCCTTCGCAGAAGAGATGACCCACTCGACCTCTTTTCAAAAGCTGTCTGAACCACAATTTTTTTATATCTTATGTGTGGCCTGAACTACTGCTGACCCAGTTTCGATATCATGACAGAAAAACCAGAATCTGTTGCACTTGCTTTCGCCAGGGATCGCCACTGTATTTCGACTACCATTGTAATTACCTTTATTTAGCAAACAAAATAAGGTTAGTCTTCGTCTTAATAACAGCCATCTTATGAGTGGATAGACGGATGGAACGACTGACGTAGGGAAAGAAGAACGAACACTTGACCCAGAACACCTGAGATAAGGGAAGCAGAGTGATTGGGGTTCTGATAAAACACGAAGATCTCAAAAGAACCAGAAAGATGTGGACTTTTCGTGTAGAGATACTAGACCTAATCTGTTGTCATTCTTGTTGTGTCGTTCCATTACACCAATAAATTCATTGAAAAAATTAGCAAGGCCGGTGCCTAAAGGTCGCTGCATAAAACCGTATACATTTACATTTACACGAATTCTCTTTTACATGAGATTCGTGATAAACTGATGGGCGGAAGAAAGAAAGGTAGGAACGAATGAATGAACGAAGAAACGAATGAGTGAGCGAACGAATGAATGAACGACTGACTATGATATATATATCCTTCGATCAAACGCTGGAGTCGTTGCCCGTCCGTTTCCTTCGTCTTTCCCAGCAGTCTCATCGGCATAAATGGCGCCCTATAAGAAGATTTCCCTGTCCTTCATCGAACGCATGGATCTTCCTTTCCTCCTACGATCGATTGTATTAGTCGCCTCTTCGTAAATTCTCTTGACGTAATCCAAAGATTTTAAGAAGGGAACCTTAACTGGAACTTTAAAATCTTTGCCCTAATCACTATAACCGCAAGTCAATGACTCAAGAATGGACGTCACCTTCGTGATGTCATTTCCGCAAAGGGTAGGATTCTGTATGCAAAAGAACTTAAATTACTATAGCGCATTTCATGAAGGCTGTTACCCTTATCAGCAGTGTCGTTATTGTCTCTCTCGCTCTCTCTCTCTCTGCCTCTCTCTCTCTCTGTCTCTGTCTGTCTGTCTGTCTCTCTGTCCTGTCGTAAAATATGAAATATTTTTTATGGCTTATGTAACCACGCATCAAAGTATCTGTGACCTAATTTAAGTAGCCATATATGGGAGTAACTGTGACCTACTTTAGGTGACGTACTTTAGGTAGAGTAACTGTAACGTGCTTTAGGTGAACTGTGACCTACTTAAGGTGACCTTCTTTTGGGTGACCTACTTTAGGTAGAGTAAATGTGACCTACTTTAGGTAACGTATGACTTCTCGTTCAAACGAGGCTGAGTTTATTTAATTAATTATTTTAATAAAAGCCAAAACGATCTTTTTTTCATTTTAACAAACCACGTCGACCTTAAGCTCGAAATTTCTCTTTATCGCAGCGTTCTATTGTAGAGTTTACGAAGATCCCTGCTGACATCTGCAGTTCTTAATCAGAGATTTTCCACTGACTGCTTTTGTTCGTTCTTGCTGCTGCTGCTGCTGCTCCTCCTCCTCCTCCTCCTCTAAATCCACCTCCATCTCCTCTTCGAGAATGACGACGTGTCCTCCGTTCCTCTGTCGGATACCGGTCAGTCCAACTGCCTCGAGATCCCTGGTGCTATATAAGGACGAAGTGTTGGTCACTCGGCCACTCCCCCTGGCCACAACGATCCCCAGACTGACCATGAAGACGAGGACGGCGGCCGCGTGCCAGGCGAAGATCATCGTCGCGACCATGAGGTTCTCGGGGTCTTCTTCGTTCCAGGGAGTGGCGCCTGGAAATGGATTGTAGAGGATGAAGCCGATCTGCCAGAACCAGGTTCCCTGGAGGAGGACGAGGAACGCCCGGCACAGGACCGGAAGTACGCTGCGCCTGTACCTCACCTCAAGGACACAGACAACGACTGTGCCGCAGAGGACGTAGAGGAGCAGGGTGTGAACCAGCTTGTCTAGGAGTGTCCTCCCGTGCGTGTGGAAGAGGAAGAGGACAGCTTCGACGGCGAAGGCCAGTGTTCCGACGAGGTATTCCACTCCTCTGGGCAGCGGGAAGCGATGGTGGACGAGGATGTCCACTAGACCGGACATTCCGAAGAAGAAGAACATCGTTGCGTGTTGACCATTGGCCGTGCGCGTGAACTGACCAAAGTGTCTCCCGGTGACCATCTCGCCAACGAAGCCAACGAATGTGAAGAAGACCTTGACGAAGCCCTCGACCTCCCAGCCCTTCAGCCGACCGCACAGACAGTCGCACGGAAACGTCACAGTCGCCAGGAACGGAATTCCACTTCCGGTCTGGCGTCGGAGAGACCGGAAGTAGCGACGGAAGATCTGGACGGTCCACCAAACGCCGAAGATGACGAAGAAGGACCCCGGAAGTGCGTGACCTTGAAAACTGCCCATGTTCTTCAGATCAACTATGAAGAATCAGTTATTAATTTAAAAAACTCAAAATCAGCCACAATACCCAACTGAAATGTCGTTTAATAAAATCATGGCGCAAAATAATTTGACGGATGTTTGTGTCTCTATTAAGAAAGGAGAGGCCTGATCTACACTTGCTGTGCACAACACATCTTCGTTTCGAGGGTTTCTTATCTCTTAGGCAGAACTGGACCCAGGCAACGCAACGTGTAAAGGTCATAGCTAGGCTTGTATCAGTTGGACGTGCAATGGCTGACGACTGAAGATTATGAGTACTCTCCCCCACTTTCAACCCATGAACCTTTTAAAATCAGTTTTAAGAAAGCCTAACTTTCAAGGGGCCGCAGGTGAGTTACAAGCGTTTTGGAGTGTTTGCAAGTACAGGATTCAAGATCACGATTTTCAAAGCGTAGCAGTCAACCTGTTGCCCTCTAGCGAAAAGCAGTCGTAAAATCCTAAAGAAATCGATACTATGCTAATAACAACGACTACACATTCTGTTACAGATGCCACACCCCTTGACGTAAACGAACCTTGGGTTCTGTGACACATTACATCATATCGCGTGGAATTTGTGCTGATATTTCGATGTATATATTATTCAGTTATCACATGTCTGTCGTGACTTTGTGCCAAACGATGCCGTTGCAGTAGGCCTACTTACTTTGATGCTAATATCAATGTACCTTAAATGACGTGGCATCCATTCAAACGGACAGCGGTGGTGAAGGATCTCACTATAGAAGTTTTTAGATTAAATTAGATTAGATAAATTCACTGCACAAATGAGAAGGGTCGAGGTCATACGGTCTCTAAACAAACGTTTACATTTACTGAAATCCAGCAAGATTACTCCAGACTGAATTCAATGCAATTCTAATAAATCGTAAAATCGTAAACGTAAGATTTCTACATCACCCAAAGAGATACATTCTTATTCACAGGCGTTCAGTCAAAACAAAATCGATAGGCAAGAACGGTCAGATACGGTTTCAGATCAAGATCTAAGAATCAAGCAGAGAGCCAGATGGCTACGGTAGATGGTGTTTGGAATTGGGGTATCAACTGTAAGATCATACTTTTAAAATAAAGTCATTAATATTTCAATTGTGCTTTCTAGGAAGTGATCAAATAAAAATGTCCTAGCAAATGCTAGGTAAATGGTTTTTGGACATCTGGCAGATGACTCTTCATGATAAAATGACGTCATATGCTTTAGTATCTTAAAATATGTAATCTGTTATTGTAATGGCTGACAAATCTGGATTTTGTGAGTGTGCGCGAATATGTTGAGAAAATAGAAGTTTCTATTTTCTACTTAAATGGCGAGTAACTTTCCATGTCAGATAATTTAACCTTTAAGTCGATTTATTCTAATGAATTAACCCAGCTGTGGCTCCTGTTGACCTCCTATTGGGCCTCTTCCCACTTCCTGTCTTGAAACAGAGTCGAAACATTTACGTAGCGCCTCGCGCTTCTTTAAAAGTTTCAGGAGATGAAGGCTTTCTCAAGCGGTTTATTTGAGGCGGGGGGCCAAGGTAATGTATTCGAACGTACAATTACTGTGGGCCATATAAAGCTGTACGCTTTGGCAGCGTGGTAATGCTCATGGCCATTGTTATAGCGCCATTCTATGAAACTTGGTGTGATATCTAACCTATGACGAAGCCAGCAATTATATATAATTGTTTATATATATCGCATAAATGATATATCATATAAAGAATATTTCTATGAAATATTAAGAGGCCAACTATGTTAGAGATTTTATTCTTTTTCTCAGATTGAAATAAGAAGTCACTCAGAACGGTAGCACATTTTGCGCTGTGGGCCGTCGTTGAACAACATATCGAGTGGCTTTTGTCTCTTCGATCGTGATCATGGCTAGCCTGGATCCCGGCGATCCGAACGATCCATTTGAGCCACCGAGGACTCCACGGATGGTCCTGAAAGCGGACGCTCGCGAGGACGAGCTGAGTCCCGATACAGAGGATAACGTGGCTGAGCAGACGGATGGAATATTCCGCAATTTTGTCTACCACTTGTACACGATCGACCGCAGTCGACCAGAAGCAGATGATTCACCGAGTTTGCCGGAACTGGTGGCATTCGCTGACCAACCCCTGGCGTAAGTAACGCTTCATCATTTGCTGAACAGAACTTTGTTTTTTGGTCAAGAGAACTTTTATCAGTTGCAGGTTAGAGTTTGTTTGTTGCGCTGGGCAATTCATCTGTTGTCTGATATGGAATATGTTCGTTGTTTGATAGAATCAGTTATGAAAGAAGTCATTTATGCTGACGCCAAGTTCAAGTGAGTTCAATGTTGGCAGGTTGATTCCTGCCGGAAGTGCCTGACAGGGTGTCAGAATAATTGATGGTGTCAGAATGATTGACTGGGTATCAGAATGACTGACAGAGTGGCCTAAGAGTGACACTGCCTTGTCAGTTTGTGGCTGGCATTGTCTGCTTTCTGTGAAGGCTTGTGTAGTTGGTTGGTTCGGTATCAGAAGAACGAGGAGATGGGGTGCAATTGCATCTGCATCAGCAACTGATGTTGTCACAAACAGCTGCTGCTGCTGCTGCTGTGGCCTGGTGCCAGCGTGGCTGATGTTTAAAGCAGAGGAGGAGGACGAGGAGTAGGAGGGGTAGGGGGAGGAGGAGCAGTCTTATTTCGGATTGGATGTCATTACAGTCGAGGGATTGGATCTGCATTTTCCATAAACCTGTCGGAAGGTTTGACGCGAGGTGGCGCTCTGCATTTGATGGCTTTGGCTTCGGCTGCAGCCAATTCGGCCTCATTCATCCGTCCGTCCGTTGTTTAGTTCTGCAGCTCCGACGGTCAGGTCATCTGATTGGACGTTTTTATTGGCGGCCATTTGCATAGAGGCTGAAGGGACTGAGTTTATGGGGTCGTTGGGCGAACAGGTGGTTCGACGGGTAAATGGATTGTTGGCGCTTAAGCCGCTGGGGGTCGCTTCATGCGGAGGAGATCCGTTTAGTCTTCTAGGCTGTGGCTGTCACATTGTGTTTGTTTAACGTTTTGAGGATGTTATTGATGATGATGGTGACTATGGTGATGAGGAGGAAGAGGGAGAGGAGGGGTGTACATTGATGAGGAGGTGGAGGTGATTTTTATATGGTGCGATGATGATGATGATGGTGGTGGTGAAGTGAGTCAGTAAGTAGCTTTTATTTATACCTGACAAGCGCACGTGCAAGACATTGCGATATGCATACATGCAAACAGTTTCAGTGCAAGGAACAATCGTAAGAGAGTAAGTAAGTAAGTAAGTAATGCATTTGTTAACACGCCATATGTCCATCGACTGAGTGAGGAATCGTTGGCGTGGGTGGGTTACATGTCAGTCAACAAAAGCAAGACGAGGGACATACACAGCTAACTGTTACCAAAGGTTCATCAGTTCAGAAACTACTTTTAAATGGTTCAGATTGAGCAGCATTGAGTGTTCACATACTGATGCAGGTGAGTTATTTAGACTTTGTTGGAATTTGCAATCGACTGATTTCAGTTCGTGAAGAGAGAGAAGACTTTACTGCGACTGAAAGCAAATCAAAATCAAGTCCAGTTAATGACGTCTTGTGAAGCATTGACTTTTTCTTTTTCCAGTTCATTGCAGAAGAGGAATATGAGCCAAAAATAGACGAACGGGAAATTCCCGTCTTCCAAATTCTAGGCTACAGGAGAGAGACGCCGTTGTGTGTGTGTGTGTGGTGGTGGTCTTGTGGGTAGGGCAGGGATGTCTTAATTTGGGTGAATGCCCCGTTGGGCGCTGGTTACACGCGGCTGTCAGATCGGTTTAAAGCAGTCCGTAAAACAGACCAATCCAGGGACCAGCAGCATCTGAAGACAATTAGACAGACAGACAGACACAGACAGACAGACAGACAGACGAGGCCGTGTTGGCGAGAGCCGTTAGTTATGAGTCTGTTGGACTGTACTGTGATAAATCGATGATTGATTTTCCCAGGGTTGAGGCGTCGTCTTCCCTGGGAAGAAGAGGCCGTCAGACAGAGAGACGGACAGACGCTGACAAGGAGCAGTCCGAAATGGAGACTGGTGCCCTGGAACTGTGTAGTTTTCCTAGTGCCTTTCTTGCTTATAATCGCCAGTGCTCCTCGTAATCTATGTATCTATGCATGCATGCATGTTTGTTTCTATGTATGCATGTATGTGTGTGTATGTATGTCGCTATTTATATAGCGCCGTTTCAGAACCTCTCAAATACGTTACGACCTTGGAAAGCCAAGATCAAAACAAGAGATGCTCGGCTTGGTCCTCTTGGCGCCGCAGCTGACAGATGAGTTGCATCGCTTCACGGCTGAATGAACCGTCGTCGCCAGATCAGCGATTTATGGCACCGGTCCTTGTTCTTCGAAGATAACATTAGCCAAGGGCGCCAATTGGTTAGAGCGCTTGGCTTGTAATCTGGAGAGTGCGGGGGTTGAACCTCCTCCCTTGATGCGGTTTCTGTGTAGGGACCTTGAGCAAGTCCTTCACTCACAATGGCTCAGTGTCATCGACCTGTGCTCAGTTATTACACAGTAGCATTTAATAAATCAATAAATAATAATAATAATTGTAATAATAATAATAATAATCATAATAATAATTGTAATAATAATAATAATAATCATAATAATAATATAATAATAATAATAATAAATTCATAATGATAATAATATCAAATAAATAAATAATAATAATGATAAATAATAATAATAACAACAGTAATAATAATAACTATTAATAAAGTAATAAATAATAAATTAATTAATAATAATTGTTTAATAAATAATAATTGTTTCATAAATAATAATAGTAAGTAATAAATGATGATGATGGCGTGTGTAGGCAGGCCGCTAGGATCGGTCATCAGTTGGCGGTGATTGGAGATGACATCAACAATCGTTACACAAACGACTTCAGCCACATGCTTCGGATGCTGAACCTTACACCGGAAACGGCCTATGAGGCATTCGCTGGAGTCGCTCGCAAGTTAGTCTTCCAACCGCTTCCTCCTGTTTTCCTGCCCTTCGTGGAACAGCGAAGACGCAGAGAGGAAGACGGACAGACCATCTTTGGTCTGTTTTGGTCTTTCGTCTTCGTGGAACAGCGAAGACGCAGAGAGGAAGACGGACAGACCATCTTTGGTCTGTTTTGGTCTTTCGTCTTCGTCCTCTGTCGTCGGTTGCTGGTCTTCAGTTATTATGAACTGCTAGTGGATTTTATTTCCTCTCTGGCTAACTATACACACTTACATACATACACATACATATCTACATACATACATAGAGTACTTTTGAGAGGGGACTTGAAGGTCCTTTTTGTATATTCAGATTTTTTTCCTGAGTCTGCTGTAGTGTTGTTAGTTTTGAAGCTTAGCAGCTTTGAGGCTTTGAAGCTCATCCATCACCTGAAATTACTCCTCTCTTGAACAGCCAGAAAAACTGGTCTTCTCCTCCGCCCCCACCCACTTCCCTCTTCCAGTCTAATGCCCTCCTCCTGTTCTGACAGAATCACCCTTGACATGTCTCTTATAGTTGCCAGGCATTAAGTTTCAGGTGTTCATAAACGGTGCAAATTACCACAGCTTGGTGTTACAGTGGATTGTTGCACCGGTTGCAGACCTTAGATGGCCACTCAGTGAATTGTCGGTGACATTACAACACCTGACAGAGTGTTACATAATGCGTTATCATTGTTGTAATGCGTTGTCGTTGTCAACAGACTGTTTCGTGATGGCAACGTCAACTGGGGTCGTATTGTGACGTTGCTCTGCTTTGGTTACCGAATGGCGGTCACCGTCATCCAGCGGGGAATTCGTGGCTTCTTCTCGCATATCGTCGGCTTCGTCGTCAAGTTTATTCTCACGGAAAAGATCGCCAAATGGATTGCGGACCAGGGAGGATGGGTAGGATCAACAGCATTTACTTGGATTTTAAGGGTGACATGGGTAGGATCAAAAGGACTTACTTGGAGATGGGGGACATGGGTAGGATTAACAGAATTTACTTGGAGATGGGGGACATGGGTAGGATTAACAGAATTTACTTGGAGATGGGGGACATGGGTAGGATCAAAAGAATTAACTTGGAAATGGGGGATGTGGGTAGGATCAACAAAATTTACTTGGAGATGGGGACATGGGTAGGATTACAAGGACTTACTCTGAGAAAGGGGGAGATGGGTAAGATCAACAGGATGGGGAATGGGTAGAAACAAAACTCATTCGCGTAACTTGATGCATGTGAATCTTAATATGTTGACTTAACTTGGTTCACGTGATATGTTAACATAACTACTTAACATAAGTGTGTTGTGTGACGAATGTTGTCTGCTGTTTGTAGCGTGCTGCACTTCGCTACATTCCGGAGACGGTCGGTTGGCCGACGTTGGGCGCAATCGCCGCAATGGCCGCCGTTTCTGTGGTTGCAGCCATGTTCTTGTCACGGAAGAGTTAGGCTGGACGACGTTGCTATGACAACGGCTGCAGAAGAAGTCAACGGCGCTTGTGTTTGGTTGTCATTGGAGTCGGTTAGGAATCGTTCTATTGGATTGCGAATGGATCGAGAACAGTTCTTGCTCATGACGGGACGATGATGTGGTCAGCAACAATGGTCGCATCAGAAGCTTAACACATAATAATAATTTGTCTGGGATGAACTTTGGTTGGGCAACAAGAGACAACGAGAGTCATCTGCTGTACAACGTCTCGGTTGTCGACTAAGTTTGCTGGTCATTTTGTGCCAAATGAAACAGTTGTTAGAAGGTCGGGGTCAAAAGTGAGGGTCAAATAGCAGTGCTTAAATAGAGCAGGTCAAATAGTAGAGGTCAGATAGCAGGGGCCAAATAGTCGAGGTGGGGTGTTTGTAGTTTGTCTAAGGTATCTGGATTTTAGAAGGGGTTCCAGTTGTTTGCGTCGAACGGTTCCCTCTGTTGTGTTCGTAATCACTTCCTCTGCTACTTACTCAGGATTTGCGCTGATGTTACGTTATCGGATCGATTTTGTGCTGGCTCTAGATAAATATCTTATTGGACTCCTTCCTATAGGCCGTGTTGCCTTCATCTTCCGTGGCAGGAATGTTATTGTGCTAGTCAGAATTTCAGGAATATCTGCTGACCCAGGGACTTAGGAAATTGCTTACATCAAGTGCGCTAATGAATCGCAATGCCTCAATGCAGAGCTGAGTCAGTGCCAAGTGGAATCTTTTTCTGTTTCTCCTTCAGTTCCATCCACTGTATATTGACTTTTCTTGCTGATTGGTTTGTGACTAATTGCTTTAGTTAATTAGCGCTGATCAGTTGAGCTCTTTCTGTCGTAATGTCTTGTGTCTAAACAAACGCCAGGAGTAGTTTTCTTAATGTTTGGATCGACTGATTGTAGCTGTTTGGGTGGATCAATCGTAGCTTCATGTCCTCTGGCCCTCTGCTGTCAGTTGCTATAAACACAGGTTGTCCCTTTGTAACAAGGAATCGAATTTCATTGGCTGACCCAGTTAAACTCTGCTCCTTCCAGTCATAAATTTATCGGTTAGAAGGTTATTGGATATGCGTACAAGGCGCCATTTCCGCAGTTCAGTTATCCGCTGCTCAGGTGATCTGACATTTGCCAGACTCTTGTTGTTCGTTAGTCATCTCGGCCTGTGATGCTTCCGTCAACGGGAAAAATGTTTTATTCATTTTGGAGCGGAAAGTTTTGAGCTTCTTTTTCACTTAGGAACAAATTCGAAAGATTTAGCAGCGCAAGGGTTAATGCTGAAGTGTTTTCCAGTTTCTTAGATTCTGGAATCAAATTTCTTTACGTTGGCTTGCCTGATGTAATGTGACTCTAGCGTCGTGCATGACGTAGTGTCATGCTCTCTGAACAACAGAGGTGGAAATCTTGTTGGTTTCGTTTTTGATACGGCGCTGAGTCTGTGTGGATTAAGAAAGTCTTTCAGTGTTTTTGCCACATGCAGTTGTTTTGAATTTTGAAAAGTTCAACAAAGTCTCGAGATTTTCCAGTTTTTTTTAGAAGAATATATATTTGTTTTTGGTTGCTTTGAGCTGGATTTGTCTCTTCAGTATCTTTAGTAGTTGCCTAGGAAACGTACCGGTTAATGTCGGGTGTTTAAATTTGGCCAGGATTGCTGGAGTTTTGAGTTATGTTGAAATTCTGCTGAAATTTGTCGTCTGCAGACTGCCTGTCATACTGTGACCCTAACCCTAATTACATGACCACAAGACCTAATGACCTTGGAAGAAAATGACCTTGGGATTGTACAGTGAATATGTTATCGGCTTCCACGACCCAAACTATGTGGATTGGTTCTGTTCTTAGTCTGGTCCTTGAATTTGGCTGCATTAATAATTGCTTGTTTGACGAAAGTCACTGCTAACACTTATGATTTCTGTATTAGCTGTAACATTTTTAAAATATTATTTTTAAAGATGCCTTAGCGGCAATTCTATGTTGGCGATATTTTGAGTCTGTTAGAGCAAGTGTGTTCTGTCGAGTAAAGCTGTAGAATTTGTTGAGAATTATGTTTGAAATCATGAAGAGCATTTCTGCTGCGTTCCTCTGTTACAATTGCATTGATTTTGTTTTGAAGCCAAGCGCTGAAGCCAAGTGCTGAAGCTAAGCGCTGAGCAGATACGACCAGAGGAGAAGCGCATTGAGTTTGTGTTTTTGAATTGTCGCTTGTGTTTCCATTGTCTTTGTGTGTCTTTCGATGTTTGTTTTACGAAGAAATTAGTCCAAGTCATATGAACCACTGCTTCTGACTTCTTTTCTCAACTGGAGGACGTACGAATGTAGCATAAGTTACGCTGTGTTACCTCGTCTGAGGTCTGTTATTTACCTTCTGAGTAGGAATGGGAGAGGTCCAAGGTTATTGTTGTGTGTTCTCCGCCAACTTAGAGTAGAATTAAAGAAATCCACGGAAACAGATCCAGTGCGTCAAACGCAGTTTCTTGCAAAGACTTTGTGTCACTCGTTTTTTGTTGCCTCATAAACTGTGCAGATCTTCTGTGAGGCCAGTGATCAAGAGGTGATTGTAATAACCACTTAGGAAATGTTTAACCGAGTCAAGTACTGCGTCTGTTGAATTTTCATTTTTGGTTGTTTGTTTTGGTTGTTATTTTACATTTGGGTTGATCATTATGGCGTCCGGTTGATCATCACTTCTTCTGGTTTACCATGACTTCTTCTGGTTGATTGATAATCATGGTTCTGGTTGATCATTATGGCTTCTGGTTTATCATCACTTCTTCTGGTTGATCGTCACTGTTTCTGGTTGATCATTATGGCTTCTGGTCGATCATCACGGCTTCTGGTTGATCATCACGGCTTCTAGTTTATCATCACTTCTTTTGGTTGATAATCATGGCTACTGGTTGATCATTATGGGTTTCGCTTAACCCTATACAGACTGTACTAATCACGATTGTCAATGTAATAAATACTGAACAGTGTTCAACCACCAGATTCTGGGTTCATTTCTTTGACTTGTTAGAGGGATCAGTTTGGTTACTCTAGTTGAACGATGTTTGCCACCGACAAAAAATATGTAACCACTCAGTTGTTATTTCTGTATTTTATTAGGCACCTTTATCTAATGACTAAGCATCAGTCAATGGCGCTGAACAAATGTGAGTGAAGGACTTGAGGCTCAAGGTCCCTACAAAGTAACCGTCTCAGGGAAGGCAGCTTGAACCCATACTCTCCACGTTACAGGCCGAGCAATTGAACGAATCGGCTGCCATTTTGCCCTATGCAAATACTTTAGGATGGAAGAAAAGCAACGATACTCTCGGTTTCTTTCATACACACAGTCGTAAGTTAGCACCATTACACCACCAGTTTCTGCTGAGCATATTCAGTGAGTAAAGAGTTAACTATTACAATAAACATTGTTAACCCAGCTGTTACTATCACTTCAACAACTCTAGATGAAAACAAATGATGCAAGATATAATCACAGAACATCAAAGCAGAAATGACAACATGGTCCACAAATGTTGTACAGAAAATTTAGTAACACAATCGAACGAAAATGTTTCAGGAGAAATTTGGAACAATGGATTTCAGCTCAACATAAACGTGAAAAATACCATCACATGGCAACGTTGTGTTAGGACGTTGCAACACATCAGAGGCTACTTACACTATGCTCCTCCAATCCAACACAGATTACGATCTAATGGATTGGGAACAACAACAGAATTGTGAAAATTTCATTATGACGTTATGGTATGTCCGCTAAAGAAATACATGTAAAACAGAAGAAAAACATGAAGGAGACTCCAGTTAACTGTCTTCAACAAGTATTCTCTGTAAACTTTCAAGTAATACTGTGGCCAATCAGTCAGACACCAGGCATTTTTTGGCACAGCCGCCCTGTTCAACTGAACCTACTGAATATACGAAGAAAAACTTGTGCAAAATACGCTAAACAAATCAGTCGAGTCTTTCTCCAGCCTAAACAGAGTCCCTGTCTCTTTCGGCAAGTCAGTGGGACTTTGGCAGGTTGATGCGAGAAGTTAAATCTGCAGAGTGACGTCACAGAATTTGTCCTTTGGCAAGGCCATTGGCTGAATCAAGATCATTCGTAGTCCAATAAATATCTAATAAATCTCAGAATGCTGTGGTAAATCGAAGACGATGACCCTGGAAGGAACTGCACAAAATTCTCAGTAGTTCGCTAAAAACATTAAATCGTCACAGATGAGGCTGCTGAAAAAAGCCAATTTCACTTTTCCAAGAAACAGTTTAAGATTATATGGTAATACTGAATGAATAAAATAATACTGAATGCAGGAAAGCCGTCAAAACCGCAATATCAAAACAGTTTAGACAAGTAGAAAATTCATCGGATCCCCCCCAATGAGAGGTATGCAGTCAAAAACAGTCTGAAGAGGATTAAGTTGTTTGAGGTTAAAACAGCATTTTGTAGAAACACGTTTTCAGAATTGCAGATTAGAGAGATGTCGAGCAAAGAGTTCAGGATGATGTGTTCTGAACTGCTCCAGTCGACCATGTTTGACTTTTGCAGCAACAGTTGGATCGGACAAATAGTTCACCATCATTTTAACGAGTTCTTCCAACGTCTGAACTTTCTTCTGCCGATTAAACTCTTCCAATGAGATCTTCATACAAAACGTTGAACCTGTGCAGAGGAAAACCACAGCAACACCGATACTGCACAACATCTATGATAAACTGTTCCAGAAAATTTCTTATTCTCCAGAGAACATCTGAAGTCCTAAACAATCATTTATATCTCAAATAAAATTGAAAATACCGAATACAAAATACGATAGGATGGTGTGCTGGGCTCGTGGGTAGTTTGCCTCCAAGGTCCGAGGTTCATATCCTGAGCCTCCGTCTGGTTCACCCACCAACATTCGCCTATAAAATGAACTATGTACGTAGGTAGACATTTACGTGGTGTCTTCAGGACCCCTCAGCGGTACAAATGCCGTTGAAAAGATTTCTGAAGAAGGGGCTATATAAAGTTTCCATGCTGCTTTACATTTGGTCAAAACTCAAATGCCAAGGCCAAGCAAACGAAGATGGCCATGTAAAGTGGCCAGTCATTTATGTAGTGGCTTTTCCCCTTGAAAGGACTTCTTACGTTACTTAGTAATATATGCGAAGAAACGTTATAGCACCCAAAATGACCTCCTCATGATTGGCTGAAGACTGACCAATAGCTGTAGTTGATGACTTACCTTTGGAGGACGCAATGGTTTTTCCAAGCCTCCTGTCGACAGCCAACTGGACGTCATCTGGTACAACCCACAGCTGGTCTGCATGACTGACCATGAAGCTGACCAGCTGACCGACTTGGCTATCGGTCAGCAACCGGTCCTGGACAAAAGCCCTTGCAAACGCCTTTGGCACAGCCGCCTTGTTCGACTCCTTAACAACATCAAGAAACCAGTCGGTCAACCTTGTTGCAACAATCCACTGCCACATTTAAATAATTGTTATTCACTTTTTCTTCAATCTGTACAGAAATTCATTAATATTCTTTAACAAATCAATACATTAAAATTCCTTAACAATCAAGGATCTACTCAGAATATGCACTGAAAGCAGAGAAGTGGCCGATTCATTTCACTTGGCTGAAACACAGAACCATTCCACTGACATCTTAAACACAGTAACAAATGTAAAATGTAAATTAAACGTTCTTCTATAGCGCCCATATCACCTCTACCCTGCTCACTGTCCAATGAATTAATCGGGTGAGATCCTTCACCACTGCTGTCCATTTGAAACCCCATTCAAGAGCTCAGTTGATCAAGTGCTCACCAATCGTGAGACGTGGACCTCTTCTGAAGACGTCACAGCAGCCAGGAACTCGAGCAGAGCTTTCATCTCTTCCTTCACCTTCACCTCAAGCAGATGAAGACTCAGCTGAAGTGCTCGTAAGGCGCTCGCCTCCTTCTCCGAGCCCTTCATCAGCAGCGAATAGACGCCCAGGTGGATGTCCGAATAGGCGGACGACCAGAGCGGAAGTATCTTTGGCGATGAATACTGATCGCAGAGTCCCTGGTACATTTGCAGCTTCTGCATCAGTGGACTTGTCTGGCAAAGCGCCAAGTTGAGTATTTCGACGCCGTCTTGGATGAGATCGAGGCACCGCAGTCCGGCCAACCACACAGGATCCCAACTTCTACCAGATTCAGAATAACAGACTGCCACCAAGAATCAACCAATAACGACTTCAGAGCAATTTAATGCAACCTAACTCAACCAATCAGAATACATGGCCGATTAATTAACCAATCAGAATCGAAGAGTAGCCTAACTTAACCAATCAAAACACCAGAGCAATTTAATGCACATAACTAATCAGAATCCAAACAACTCTTCACAAGTACCAGTATTCTTATGGTCTCAACTTAAAACATTCTAAATTCTAGGAGACCCACTACCAGTTGATGGACATTTTCCTAGCCAATCAGAAGAGATTTCCACTTGATCTAAGCCAATCGCAAGAGATTTAAACTTGGGCCTAACCAATCAGAAGAGATTTCCACTTGACCCTGGCCAATCAGAAGAGATTTCCACTTGATCTAAGCCAATCGCAAGAGATTTAAACGGGCCTAACCAATCAGAAGAGATTTCCACTTGACCCTGGCCAATCAGAAGAGATTTCCACTTGCCCTTGTTCAATCAGAAGAGACTTCCACTTGACCCTGGCCAATCAAAAGATACTCCCTCCTTACCTCCAATTTTCTTCAGACATGATGACCGCAATGCTTTCAAATCGGCCGAGCATCTTTCGATTGATGGAGCGATGATTTTCCAAAGCAGCAGCAGCAGCAGTACTGGTAGACGATGTGTCCAGCTGAGCGGACAGAAGATTCACCTGGAGGATGCTGTCCAGCATTGGGATGTCCATTAGAGCGGTCAGTTGGCTCAGACATTCCTCCATCAACACCTCCAACTCACTCTCATCCACTTCTACACCAAACAACAACAACAACAACAGATCAAGAAATCCTTCCAATACTATTTTCAACTTCAATTTTTATAATAATAATAATAATAAAATAATAATAATAACGCTCCTCCTAATTTTTGTAATTCTGAGGGATGATACATACCTCAGGTAAAAAAAATAATAATAATGTAGTCATTCTAGAAGTCACAATTAGTCAATGGACAATTTTTTCCTTGTAGAATACACTTACCTCGGAAAAAACAATATAATAATAATAAAAACTCAAGTGCAATAACATGTCGTAATTTATTGCAACCTTTTTTCTCTCCTTCATAGACTCCATCTTCTGGTAGAAATGCATCGTCATCTGGCAGTGATGAACAGCGCATATTTGGATGACAGTGAGTCATGGCAACGCCGCTGGTCGCCTGCTGGTCACTGGTCGCCATGGGAACCATGCTGGTACTTGCTGCATTCCTGTTCCTAATTCGTTGTATCAGCTTTTCTGCCGAGAATGAGCTTCGACGCTGAACCACACAGCGCTTCTTGGGAATGTCCTTTTGGAATTCGTTTTTATAAGGATTTTCGCTCAATGACTGCGTGGAAATGCTAAAATTTGAAAAGATGCACAGCTTAAAAACCCAGGAATCAAATGAAATAAGTAGATGTTATTTGAAACGACAGCAATCTGGTGACCTGGTGACCCTTTGGTTCACGAGTAAACAGCGTTTTTCTGAGGTCAGAACCTGAACTCAAATCCAACTAAGATTTTTTGTGAAAGTAATATAGAAAGAAAAATAAGTGCATTTGGAAACTGAAAGGTGCAATATGAATATATCTATGCAGCTAGACACTTCATATAGTGCTTTTTAAGTGCCTTCGTAAAGTGCTGAACTTGCTACCTCAAGTGTTGATAAAGAGGTTCATCTGTAAACAAAGAGTGCTCAGATAACTGGAAAAGCCACCACTGGTTGGCTCTTGCTTGTGTGTAGAACTCAACCATCTACAGCTGACTGTACGTTCGCAACTCGTGGTCCATACTGAATAACTTGCTAAAGCCGACTACAAAATGAGCCACAGAAAAATTGTTATTCGAGATTTAACCAGAACCACAAAGAGCTCATGAAATTCAACAGAGCAAAAATATTTCTGCTCTACTGACAACGTTCTCTTTGCAGACAGTCGTTTCAGTTGAATGACGTCCCCCACGTCATATTCATTTTCAGCGTCTTCGTTTGCGCCGCTTGGACTAAATCTGTAAAGTTTCGAAGAGCCGTCGTCAAACTTGCCACTCCCATGGACAACTATGATAAGGTCGTTGTCCAACAGAACCTGACAGACCTAGCAGAAAAACAAAATATCCGGATCATTCCATTCTACTCTCAGTCACTACAACTTCACCTGCATAGAAAACAAACACAAGGCCAGCAAAATGAATAAGTGATTCGAGAAACTCTATCAGCTCAAAAACAACTCAATTTCCTGAAGCCACGCTAATCTTCAACACAAGATGAGAGTCACTGTAGCAGGTTGGTTAGAGCGCTCGGCTTATAACACGGAGGAGAATACGGGTTCGAGCCTCCTCCTCCAAGGGGTTTATGGTGTAGGGAAAATGAAACAGGTCCTTCATTCACAATTACTCAGCACCATCAATTGATGCTGCGTCATTAGATACTGGCACTTAATAAATGCAAAACTTTAATAACAAGATGCATTTCTTTACTTCAAGCCAACAAAATACAGTTTGGAAAATTTTTTAAAACGAATTCTAATTATAAGTTCTGTCATAGAAACGTCGTTATCATTTCTTATCTACCAGTGACTGGCTGAATTCTTATCTTGTTACCTTGGTGGCCTTATCTCTTGTTACGGTCTTTGTGAAGACGTGTTTTTCTCTCTGCAGGTGATGGTAGACGACGTCAACGAGGTCGCAGCCAGGGAAACAGTTGCCGTACGTCCTCATCCGCACCTGGTGTCGTTTCGACTCGACATTCAATCGAACATACGTCACCAGATTTCTCCAAATGGCTGTGTAGGAAAACTGGCTTCCAGCTGAAAAGTCCCACAGGAAGCCACGTCTCTTACAAATTATTCTTTTGTTGGTTTGTATTCCAAGAAAAATTTCTTTATTCAAGAGGAAATGACCAATACTTGTAATTACTGTTTTCCAATTTATAACATTTAAGTCGGTTATATTTTAAAGAACATTCCAATTTGCCCTATACAGCAGTTAAACATTAACAAAATTGTGCGGATGCGTCGAAATGGGAATTGTTTCAGCTATCTGATTTCATTCCACCTCTTAGCGGGCATTAGACTTTTCATAAATGATGGGTTTATTCAGATTAGAAATAAACAATCATAACTGTAAATTCCTTTAGATTTTCATTCAGAAAAGTGATAATACCAAGTGAAATAAGTGCATAGATTTTAACAGTCTCTCATTCTGAAGGTCACAAGCGAACTTAAATGAATCCTCGGCCAACGTACTTCGCTTGTGAGCAACGGAACTGCTAACGATGCTAAATTTACGAATTAACTAAATAACATCGAAATCTTGTTTTACAGAAACGAAGTTGAAACATCGAGAAAACAAATAAAGTTCCAAGAAACCTACTGATGCTTTCGTCGTTTGAATTCATTGTGGAGAACCTCAGAGCACTCATTATGCTGTTTGCAAATGTTCTTTCCGTTAAAAAAAAGAAACCCACATCCCAAAGATTACAAGATTACTCTTCCGCCGCCATTAGATTTCTTGAATTTCGAGCCATATTCAACCACAGATTACATATAAGATCGAGGTTTACACTACATGACGTACATAACAACCATAGACTGCATTCTCACTGGAAAATAAGTAAGTAAGCTGCGCCATCTAGTGCTCTGGCATACACAGCTGTAGACCCATAATATAGTAATGAATCGATGACGTAAGTAAATAAGTAAGCTAGCATTTATAGCGCGCTTAAACAAAACTAGTCTTGCACGAAAGCGCGTAACATGAACTAAGTTAATCATAATACAGTCTAAATAGATGAGTTTTAAGTGCAACTTTGACGTACATATACACACACGTGGTATGTACATATTAGGCCAATTTGATATATTTTTTATATAATGGACCTTGTATATTGAAGCTTATTGATTACTCAGGGATTGCTAGTCCGAAGCTAGGGTAATTGGAGGAGGGGAACGCTAATCATCTTCGTTATGACACAGCGTCGTTAAACAGAAACTACCTTAAGTAGGTCATATTGAGGTCGAAGGGCAGGCTATACAGAAGGGGACGATGAGAAAGAAAGAAGTATGATTGAGAGCTTCTACCAAGAAAATGATTCGCGACCCACCGTGACCGACTTTGTAGAAGGGCCGTCCAGATTACCCGCGGCAGCAAAGCAGAACAATGAAGCGACGGGGTCTGAGGCGATCGACTGTGGTGCGGTGGACAAAGGGCAAAGTGAATGGCCAGTCGAAGAGAATGAGGCCATTTTAGGCCCAGAGCAGGGATCTTACTGGTTAGGCCCTTTTAGTGCAGCCTACATCTCTGCGTATCACGTGTGGAAAGCGAGGAGAGCGACCCCACACGACGACGCTTGTCATCCGGATGACGATTTTATGAGTGGATGGAAATGTTGAGAATGCAAATCAGCTTAAGCCAACCAAAACAGCAACAATGAAATATTCTTCTGCTGATTAAATGCATACTTGACCAGCTACAGGCGTGTGGGGGGGGGAGGGAGCGGTTCGCCCCCGCGGCCATCTTGGTCATAATCCGGTGCCCCTCAGACCAGACCCGTGCATGGTTGACTGCCAGAATGTGGCGCCCCTCTAGATATGCCATTGCCCCCCCAAGCAAGCAATCCTGGAGCCGCCACTGTAGCTGATCTGAAGTTCCGGCGAGTAAATGTAAATGTAAACGTTTTTCTATAGCGACCGTTTGGCATCTACATTAACTCACTTTTCAGTGAATTTATCGGTGTATACCGAGGTCGAGAAATTCACCGTCACTTTATTCGACTTTACTTACCGTGGAAGGAGGAAGTCGGCCTGAACAAAAGCCTTGATTTGTCGGTGCTTTTAAATGAAGGAAAATGAGCGATTAATGATCCGTTGAACTCTGCCATAGTCAGCCAGAAGGGAATCGTGTGTAAAGAGGCTCGTGCACGTGAGTGTGCTCCGAAGGAATGCGACTTCTTCACGAAGAGGGTATTTCAGGTCAACCACACTCTAAACATGACTTCACGGGGTCTCTTAAACTATCTCTGCCCACTCTCGGCCACCCTCCATCGCTCACCCAACCCTCACCCTTTGTTCTTTCTGATCGTACCGTAGCAGTCTTTCTGTCTGCCTGCTTGTATCTGTCTTTCTATCTGTCCGTTTTTCTGTGTTCAAGGTCCTTTCAGATTTCATTCAAGCAAGCAGCTCAAATATCACGCTCAGTGGGCTTAACGAGAACAGCCAAATCACCCACTGGAATCCATTAACTCCACGCATGAATGCATTTACTCCATATGTGTATGTTTGAATTCAAGAAATTCATTCCGAACTCCTTCTGTCCTTCCTTCCATTCATTCATGCGTGACCGATACTCACCCATGCGAGACGCTACATCCGCACCATCTACATTTAGATGGAAAAATAACTTCCGGATATAAAATTTCTTATAGGCTCTTACACTGTTAATCTATTAGGCCTATATAGCTTAGTCTCAGGCCTATATAGGCCCAATTAAACCGACAGACTTGACTAGACTCTAGGCCTAAAAATGCTGAAAGGCGTTCATGCATGAATTTTATTCCTAGAATGACTTTCCTAACTGAACTAACATAGACCAGATCGCTCTACTTAATGTACCTTCGCACATAAATTCGCCCAGTTTTATGATTATTTTCTGTATATACCCGTATAGGTATGTATGTAGGCATGTTTGCATGTATGTAAATCAATGTTTCCTCTAAGATACACGCGTGAGCGCGCACAACTTTTGAGGATAGCGCGCACAACTATTTCTGCTAGCGCATAAATTTCGTGAGCGTTCATGTTATTCAAAAGTTAAATTTAGCTCATTTCTGGCATATTTATCATATTATGTTCGGAAGATCAAAACGAGGCCCATGTTGCGAGCACCTGTGAGCCTATTCATGAGTCCTATGCTCACCTGGCGGACGTCCGGATCTAAACTCGGAAGGCGAAGTTAGTTCAATACAACATGTGCCTTAAACAGCAACTTCAGTTAGACAGCAGGAAGTTTGTACTGCGTTGGATCTCTGTAATTGGAGTCTCTTTGCTGGATGCGACTGTATCAAAAACCCCATTCCGTAGCACAGTTGGCCCTGAGCGATTAACATGGCAGCCTAATCCAGGCTTAGAACTCCGTTGGAGTGCAAGGGCGTCTGAAGAGAGAGGCAGAGAGGGACAAATTGGAGACAGGGATCATAGTAGGTCATTTCTCGCGGACGCCCTTCAGGGACTACCCGGAAAACATACTAGAGTGCAGGTCCCAAATGTTACTGCCCACAGGGTAAGCCAGGGCGCGAACGGCGAACATTGGAATGTGTATGCCTGCATGCGTGCATGTTTTCATATGCATACGTATACATATGTATGTGGATGTGTCTATATATGTGTGCATGTATGTTTGTATGTATATTTGTACGTGTGTATATATGTATGTGCGTGGGTATAGGTGTATGCATTTTTGCTTGTATGCGTGTGTATGTGTTTATGTATATTTGTATGTGTGTATGCATGTGTGTGTATGTGTGCATGAATGTAGGCCTTCGTGTGTTGAACACAGACCTTGTTTAAAACCCAGTGAAAATATTATTATTTATACGGGGCATAAAATAATTCATGCCAGTGAATGTATTGAGTTAGGTTGTTAAACTCGTGTAAGAATGTAGGCCCGTGTGTGTTCGTGTATGTGTGTGTGTGTGTGTAGGTCTATAGGCCTATAGACATACATTTAATATATGCGGTCTGGCTTGACTGCGTTTGAATGCGGTTTCTTGAGCAAAGTTTGCTTATAGCGAATTCGTCTGAATTAATTTCAATAAGGGCGTCTTATCAATCACGGTCACGAGTCACGTAGGTAGGCCTCCGCTCGACTGCAGCCAGGCAGGTAGGCATTTCTTCTGATGGCCGGCCTATCTTCGCAGGCCTAAGACCTGAGTGTACGACTCTGGGTGCAAGACGCTATCATGAGTAAACTATGACGTGTGAGCTGCAGGCAGCAGATTCAGTTCGCACATACTGACTGCGCTTTGCCTCTAAATATTAATAATTCTATTCAGTTGCTGTGGTTATGATTCTTTGTTCAGACTTAACGAGATTCAGTCGTTTCAGACGATTTCGACATTTTGCCAGTTGTTTCCTTGACCGGCTGAACTGATAGGCTCCTGATATTTGGCTGTTATCGGTGGCCCGTCCGGGGGAAAGCTTGCGATATGGATTTTGCTTTGATGTAGGTATGTTGCTGTTGATGTTGTTCTTTCACACGAACAGTCGTTCGTTCGACAGGTACCAAATGTAATGCTCGTTAGTTGTAAATATACGACAGCAAATCAAGCAGGACTTCAAATCCTGGCTAGTTATAAGACGGAATTGCGTGCTCACTTCTGTGCGTTTAAAACCATATGATGACAACAGTAATGACAACGACGACGACGATGATCGACGAAGCCAGAGTGATGATAATGATTCTCGAGTTAGAGGTTAAAACCAAATGAGAGCGGTTCTAGCGGACTAACAATTTAAATCATAGCAACGACTTGGAGACGCTAGCAGGATGTAAATAAAAAATTGTTGGTAGGAAGTACATAAAAAATTATTGGTAGGAAGTACGTAAAAAATCATTGCATATTAAAATTTCTTTAAAATATAGCTTTTATTAATAATATTAGAGTTAGAATTTTTCCTTTGAAAATGTTTCAGGTATGAAAATTAAAATTCCTGTCGAAACGAAGAGAAAGCCGAATTCTGAGCCCTGCAGTTGATTTGAATTTATGTAGCGCAATGTATTTTTGGAAAAAAAATTTCGGTACGGAAAAAGCGCGTGAGGACGGCGCGTTAGCTCGGAGTTTGAAGGGACTTGGCAGCGACGATTCGAATCTGGACAGTACATCAATCACTTGCCATTCCTTACCCGACCTTACGATTGGACCAGCTAGTACTCTGGCAATCGGTCATGATGAAAGGACAGGCGGAAGAGAGGAAGTAAATATACCGATAATAGTAAACAGAACGGGCGAAGGCTCTGTGGGTGAGGGCAGTATGTCTCAGGTCAACACAGACCCTGCCATCATGTACTGTTCAGTTGAAAGTCTTCTTGCTGCTCCGAGGGCTGAGATAAAGCGATCCCCGCACAGTCGTGGGTTTTCAGTGAAGAAAATGGTCGCCACGAAACGAAATTCTCGAACTGAAGAAGTCACTGACTCGAGTGCAGGAAGTTCACCAAGAAACTCAGAAATCGTCACTGAACAGTCAGGTGCTGGCAGTCGTTTGCCAGAACAGCAAATACGGACGACAACTCCAGTTAGGAAGCCACTGGAGAGTTCGGAAGAGATGCCCGCGAGAGATGGAGTTGCTCCAGGAGTGGCTCCAACTGAACCATCTTCAGCTGTCAAGTTACGCTCCAAGAATAAATCCCGGAAGCAACGTTACAAGACTTTGACCGGCTCAGAGCTTCTGGTTCCTGGTAACGTTCAGACGACTCCAAATCCAGAGGGAGTGATTCAGTCAGACAGCGAGAATCCCACGGGGCGGTCAAAGCCAGGCTGGCGCTCGTCCTCTCTGAAGGGCACACCTCGCGGAAAAGATGCCGAAATAACTGTTCCTGGGCTGAGGGGTGAAGGTCTACTAGCATCGCGCACATCAACTGCCGCCGCGGTTCCAATCGTGGAGCTAGACGACTATGTGGTCTTGGTTTGCGATCAGCTGGCTGAAATCGGTGAATATGTCCAAGCTGTGAAAGTCGATGTCTCAAAGATTCCTCAGTTGCCTCTGAACCAAGACGATCTGGCCAATTACCTCGAGGTAACGTTAAATCACAGTTAATTCACACACGTGATAATGGCAAGTGATATAAAGTTCATGGCAGTCATTATCTTGGCAATTGTCATATTGTCATTAGAAATTACAATTATGTGTGAATTTACTGATGGACATAAAACTAATTGTAATGTAACAATTGTAGCAAGTGTGATGTAAAGTAATGAAGAATGTGAGAGTCTGTGAACGTGATGATTAGGAGTTTCATAAAGAGGGAGTTTCAGAAGGAGGGGGTCTGCCTGCTTCAGCCTTTTCTCTTCGAGATGCTTCAGCCTTTAGGCCAACACCGAAGACGGTTGTGTCGGCTAAAGATGTGGGAATCTGACTGAGAAACTGCCCTCTTTATGAGGCTTTGTCTTCATCAGTTCATGACTTCATCTGGTCGTGGCCTCTGGCGTCACGAAAAGCCTCGAGTCGTCCGCTGACATCGATGACTCTTTCTCTGTTACTTGCAGGCAACAGCTAATTGCGACAAGGCGCTCAACGGGTCTCAAAACAACGTTGCTTTTCTTCTACCTGCGAACAGAAATTCAAGGTATACAGAATTAGGAATGTTTTCTAAAAGTACGATTTCGGTTGCTTCAGCCAGCTGTACGATTGTCTGGCATGTATCGCTTAAGTCACCGAGTTGGACTACGATTTGACGGATCCTGGTGTCAAGACACAGATACATGTAAATGGTTTCTCAAATTCTTGACCAATTCTTTTGGTTTCTTTACAGTTCGATTTTTCCGACGTCTCTTTACCAGTCGACGAACACGAAGAGAGTGTGCATCAAAAAGGGAAACGTTTCAGTCGTCCAGGTGAAATGATGGCTCTGTCTGTCTGTCTGTCTGGCTGTCTGTCTGGCTGTCTGCCTCTTTGCTTGTCTCTTTTACCCTCTCTTCACTGCTCCTGTCTCAAACGCAGTAGACAATATGTAATAGCTTTAATGGGGAATTAATTGGATGCAATGATGATGATGTGGATGATGATGATGACTGTCATCTGCTATAAGCAAGTAAGCAAAGGTGTAAGTGATGCATTTTGAGTGACATCTGGTGTTTTGACTTTCAGAATGGCCATTTGTACAGTGACTTCATGTTCCTCACGACTGAGTTTCTTCTCATCATGAAACAGAAGTGAGGCTTCACTTTAATGCTATCTAAGATTTCAAATGGCATCTCTGTAGGGGCATTTTAATCTAATCTAATGTAATGTAATCTATTCTATTCTAATCTAATCTAACGACTTCTAGATCGCCGTTATCATAATGCCCAAGGGATCAGTCAATGGTCGCTTCAAGTCAAAATTGCAACCAAAAATCATAATCCTTTGGAGAAACTGGGTCGAATTCCGATGGGTCAAAGAAACCAGAAGCCAGGCTACGGTGGGTAAGCAATTTGGAAGAGATGAGTCTTTTAGAAGCCCTGTTCACGTGATGAAGACAACGACGACGGTTATGATAAAGATATGATTATGTGATGATGATGACGATGGTGATGGTGATGATGATGACGACGACGATGATGATGAAGATAGAGGAAGACCTTACTGAAACTAATATAGAATAGTTGTTAACGGTAACAGGACAATAACCCCCCGGACAATTACCCCCCGGACGATTACCCCCGGACAATAACCCCCCGGACAATAACCCCCATGCAAAACACCCCCAAACAATTACCCCCTGTACTGATACAGTACATACAGTAAAGAGTAGACATGAAAGACTTACCATACATCAAAAACTAATTATTTTGGCCGTCATTAGCAACTACAATGAGCGCAATATTCTTGACTATCTACGTGGAATAGCTCCCAACCTTTCCTTTTAAGTTCAATAAACTAATAAACAATAAAAAGCATTTTCTGTTACACATTTGATTTCATGCTGTAACGTTGCCTGGTTCTCCAATATATGTCTAATAAATTAATATATAAACTGTATGATTAATATACATTATTTGTATATTTATATAATTAATATATCAGTATTGGGGATTACTGTCCGGGGGTTATTTGCATGGGGGTTATTGTCCCGGGGGGTAATTGTCCGGGTGGTTATTGTCCTAGAACCTTGTTAAGTGTATTATTTTCCTTTGCTTGGTGATGACGCCACCTGTTTTTCGTATCTGAAGGACAGCGACGAATTTTAAGCTGAGGGAGAAGGTTGCCATTGGCGACCTGTGGCTGGCACCAGGCCTTGGTCGCTCGGGTCAGTTGGCCTTCGCTGGTCATTCGCTGGCCTTTGTTCTCGGTTGGCCTCTGGCTAACAACAACTGGCTGAAGTTCACGAAACCGGAGCAGAAGAACGCTTGGATGACGACCCTCGAGAGGTCAGTACCTTTGTCTGTCTGTCTGTCTGTCTGTCTGTCTGTCTGTCTGTCTGTCTGAAGCGACCATCAGCTGATTCTGTGTGCGTTATTATAATGGCGCTATAGAAGTCATCGGATAAGATTCGATTGATTCTACTTCTCAGTAGATTCTATTTCTAAGTTTTCACAGTCGACAGACTGAAACTAAAGTTTATTTGAGATTAATTACGTGAATATTTTAATAATGTGACTAAAATAACTGTTTTTATGGTCATCATCAACAACCGTGGGCTCAATGCCCGTAGAAGTATTAATAATAAATTACTTGTGATGACGATGACCGGCTGTTTGGCTGGTTTTAGGCTGATTGAGGTCAAGAGGTCACAAGATGCCAAGAGAGAGGTCATCATCCAGATTGTGATTGAAGACACAGGTGTAACTGTGGTAAGCATGGATCTCTTACGATCAAAGAACAATCATCGCAAAAGCAAGTGAGGATGACACTGATGATGATGATTGTGGTGGTGGTGGTGGTGGTGGTTGTGGTGGTGGTGGTGATGATGATGTTAATGTGAGATGTTGTAATTTACCAGTTAATTAAGCAATATGGCTGATTATCATGATGTTGTATTTGGTGAAAGATGATGTTAAACATTCAATGGAATCTGAAGTTATGTTAAAGCGTTTTATGTTGCAATTGTTTTGCTTTAGAAAAAGAGTCTCGTTGTGACTTGTGACGTGACTGTCTCACAAGTCATCCAGAGATGCCTCAAAGAACTGCACCTTGCTGTAAGTCTGTCACTGAGTCTGTCACTGAGTCTGTCACTGAGTATGTCACTATGTCATATAGTCTGTCACTGAGTATGTCTTAAAGTATGTCACTAAGTATGTCACTGTGTCACTGAGTATGTCACTGAACCTGTCACCGAGTCGACCTATCTCTTGGTATTCAGCTTAAAAATACGTCAACATTTAAGTCCTGAATAATGTACTGAATTGAAATTTCATCACGTTCAGGTATGCGTTTATGTTGTTGATCGAAGAGAGGCGTCAGTATGCTGTTAATTAATTATGCATTTCTCAAGAACCATATTTGTTATAGTTGAGTGATGGATCGTTTCATTAATTCACATTTTGGCCTTGCTACCCACAGACGAACATATCGACTCTAAATAATTGTTCATTTGTTCATTCATTCGTTCATTCATTCGTTCATTCGTTCGTTCAGTCATTCGTTCATTCGTTCGTTCATTCGTTCGTTCAGTCGTTCATTTATGCTGTGGTGATGAATGAGGGTGGTGATATTTGCAGGAGGGAGATCCTGATAACTTCGAACTGCGCGTCAAGGGGAAGGAGAGAACAATTCCTCTGATTGGTCAGTTTTCGTCAGATTTAACTCTTTCGCTTCATTTCAAGGAATCTCAGAAAAACTATATAAGTACATCTAGGTAACTATGTAAGTAAATGAGTGAGTGAGTGAGTGAGTAAGTAAGTAAGTAAGTAAGTAAAACAAGTATTCGCCGGTGGCCTCTTGTCCCTCTGTTTGCTGGTGGCCTCTTGTCCCTCTGCTCGCTGGTGGCCTCTTGTCCCTCTGTTCGCTGGTGGCCTCTTGTCCCTCTGTTCGCTGGTGGCCTCTGCTGGTGGCCTCTTGTCCCTCTGTTGGCTGGTGGCCTCTTGCTGACGACTGAAGGTATTTCACTTGACACAGTTTTTGTAAACTCGGAATGTGGAAGTTTTATGATTCTGTTGAGGCAACGTCTCCTCGTTTACGACGTTTGGTCCACAAAAGCCACGAACTCCGACCCTGACCGTAAATTATCTAAAATTATCTTCAGTCTGTTTGCCTACATTCCGAACAGTGGACTGCGCTGACGGTTTCTGTGTCTCTCTGTCTCTGTCTCTGTCTCTGGTTATCTGTCTCTGTCCCTCTGCCTGCCTGTCTGCGTGTCCCGCTTATTGATGGAATTCCTGCTGTTGCTCAGTCCGTCTCCTGCGATCCAGCGATTCCTCGGCTCTTATTCACCGTCAGCCGAGCGGAGTTGAATTGACTGTTGATGACTTTGTTGTTAAACAAAAGGAACCATAAACTAGGCGAAGACCATTCTTCGTTACAGCCAATGACTCTGTCTGTCTCTCTGTCTCTGTCTCTCTCTGTCTCTCTCTCTCTCTCTGAGTCATGGTCATTTTTAGCTGCGTTCTGGGGACACTTGTCCTTTTGGCCTCGTGTTCGTTCAGGCTCTTGATTCCTCGCCATTCTGTTTGCTTTCTTCTTATACGCATCGCTGCTCAGGATTGTTATTGACGGTTGCGGTCGAGTGAATTCCGATGGTAATATTTGGCCTCCTTTGCCAGTTTGTCAAATCGTTTTCCATCGCAAGAGGATCAGACTGAGCTTAGCAGAGGCAAATATACTTGGAATTTTTATCAACTGTGCCTTCTGTCTATCTCTCGACTAGATACAGCGTCTGTCTGCGTCAGTCTTGTTCTTCTCTCTGTCTCTCTCTGTCTCTGTCTGTCTTTCTCTCTCATTCTGTGTCTCTCTCACTCTCTATCTATCTATCTGTCTGTCTGTCTATCTATCTATCTATCTACCTATCTACCTATCTATCTATCTATCTCTCTCTCTCACTCACTCTCTCTCCCTGTCTCCATCTTTCTCCAGCCCTACGTCTCTCTGTGTCTCTGTCTCTCCCTCACACTTACTGTCTGTTTGTCTGTATGTATGTGTGCATGTATGTATGTATGTGTGTCTTCCTCATGAAACATCTGAGTCGTTAATTCCATCCTGGCGAAGCAGAGCCTCAAGAAACGGCGCTGACAGACTCAATCTTTGTAACTGAGCGATGATCCTTAAGGCGTTGTTCCGTGAAAACGCAAGTGCTGTCGTAAAGACTGCCTTTGGTATGGGACTGTGGGTGGCTTCGCTGCTCCTTCTCTGCTCTTTGTCTCTCAGCAGGACTCCCACGTGTTGTCTTCGACGGTAGCCTGCTTCTTGTCCCTCATTCAACCCTTTCTGGCCTCCAGTTCACTGATGGCATGCTGCCTGCGTCACTGATGGCCTTTTATCCCCGTAATCACTGTTGGCCTCTTATTGCCTTATTCACTGATGGCCTCTTGTCCTCACATTCAGTGATGGCCTCTTGTCCTCATGTTCAGTGATGGCCTCTTGTCCTCATAGTCAGTGATGGCCTCTTTTCACCAGTCACTGATGAGCCCTTGTCCTTCGATCTCTGATAGTTTTCATCAGAAGTAGTCCTCATATTTTCTCCTTGTGATCATTCATCATGGTCTCATCATGATTTGAGTGAAGGTCATTCTGGTTATAGGTCATGAATTGAGTGAAGGTCATTCTGGTTATAGGTCATGAACTGAGTGAAGGTCATTCTTGTTGTAGGTCATGAACTGAGTGAAGGTCATTCTTGTTGGTGGTCATGAGTGAAGGTCATTCTGGTTGTAGGTCATGAGTGATGGTCATTCTGCTTGTAGGTCATGAGTGAAGGTCATTCTGCTTGTAGGTCATGAACTGCCTCTCTACATTCAACTGAAGAATATGTTGCCAAGTTACAGCGACGCTGCACAGCCGCAGGTACCAATGCATCGCAATGATCCTCGATCGAATGCCTTCGATCACTTCGTTCTTCGACGGCGGAAAACAACCCAGAGAAACGGTAGACATTCTTTTCTGCTGGCCTCACTCATCTTCTGCTTTGCATTTCGCAATATGCTCAGTTCAAGCAACTACAGTCGGAGCAAGGTCTTGAGTCTTGCTATTGACTTTAAATATGGGTCATATGTAAATATTAATGTACATGTTTTTCTACAGCGACCATATGGCCTTGACCTTGGCTCATTTTGCAATGAATTAATCGGGTGAGTTCCTTCACCATCGCTGACCTTTTGAATGGGCGCCATACCATTTAAGATTCCCATGTATGGACCGTGCTAGACCGAGATTTAAACTTCTGAAATAAGCCACGATTGGTATGCGAACCGGCATCCTCACGCTCAGAGACGCCTTGACGTACGCATTAGCCACTGTAACTAACCATGCATTATGGGTTGCTTAGCAACTGTGTCGTTTGCTCTGGTTACAGTGCTGTTGCCTTGGTTACTATGCATTATATGGCAATCCTCGGTTATTCTGCATTTCCCCAGTCTATACGTCGTTGCCTTGGTTACAGTGCTTAGTTACAAGACTCTGTCTTTGTCGTTAGGGTTTCGTCAGCGGCCGCGTAAGACTCGCCGCATCACCCTCACCGGTCTCTTTGGTCGCAAAGCTCTGCCTCCGCAGCCGGACGTCGTTCAGTCGACACCTCAGTCCAAACTGTTTGGACGCAGCTTTGCAGAAGTCTGTTCAGATGACACGATGCCTAAGCTTATCATGGTTTGTAGCATTGAATTACACGTAGTCTGGTCTCCCTAGGAGCAGGTCATGCGGAAAGAAGACCACAAACAGAGAGAGAGACAGAGAGAGAGAGACAGAGAGAGATAGACAGAGAGAGAGAGAGAGAGACAGACAGACAGACAGACAATGGCGCCTGTTACAGTTTTCAACATTGTCCTGCATGGTGCATAGAAAGAGTGAAGTGTTCGTTGATTAAGTGAGGCAGTTGTTGCTATGGTGGTCCTGTGTAAAACGAACATGTGGTCTTTCTCTATCTCATAGGATCTGCTGCGTCGTCTCTACGTCCAGGGGGCCTCCACTCCGGGAATCTTCCGTAAACCAGGAAACCAACGAGATCTCCAGGAGCTGAAGATCCGTCTCGACGCCGGAGAGGATTGCAACATGGATGACATTTCGATTCACGTTGCAGCCTCAGCCCTCAAGGTAACTCCAGCCTATCAGCTCAGCCTAATTGACTCAACTACAGTCTAATCTAATCTAATGACTTCTATAGCGCCGTTATCTTAATGCCCAAGGCATCAGTCGATGGTCGCTTCAAGTCAAAATCCCAATTCAAAATCATAATCCATTGGAGAGTTGGGTCGAATTCTGATGGGTCAGAGAAACCAGAAGCCAGGCTACGGTGGGTAAACAAGTTGGAAGAGATGAGTCTTTAGTTTAGACCTGAATGACATCACAGAAATGACAGAACGAACTGAACTGGGCAGTGATATTCTAGAGCTGTTCGGGTGTGGGGAACATTACATTACTGCTTATGACTGTGACGTAATCATTCATATAGCGCTATTTCAAGAATGTCGCTCGTCGGAACTCATCTCTAACCAATTCAGTTGTTGTCTGCGTCAACAGAGTTTCCTTCGCGATCGTCCTGACTGTCTGTTGCTTAGCAACCTCTACTGCAAGTGGATCGAGGTCATCTGTATCCATGACAACGGACAGAAGCAGGAAAACATGAAGAGGTTCGAAATATCGTCATGAAGAATTTCAGTGGCTTCATTTAGAACAAATTAAAACTTAAGAACAATAAGAATATTAAAAATATAATAATTATGATAAATAATAAGAGTGTTACAGTGATAATGAGAATAGTGATGATTTTAATGTCAGTAATGAGGCAAAACTGTTCAGTATTATTTTGTACAATTGGTGGTGGTGATGAAGAAGATGATGGTAGTGATGATGATGATGGTGGTGATGGTGGTGGTGGTGGTGATGATGATGGTGATGGTGATGAAGAAGAAGAAGATGATGGTAATGGTGATGATGATGACGGTGACGGTGATGGTGATGGTGATGATGTTTCCTAGGTTGGTTTCGCTGCTGCCTCCGAGCAACCTGTTCCTGCTGCGCCACCTGGTGTGCGTCCTGCACCATATCAGCCTCCGATCGGAGCGCAATCAGATGACGTCAGCCAACCTGGCCATCTGCCTCGGACCGACCTTTCTCTGGCCGGAGGGAACCGTCGATCTGACGTCACAGTTCGGATCAGTCGAGTTGGTCACCCGCGTCGCCCAGGCTCTCATCGAAGAGGCGCAGACGATCTTTGGAAGCGACTGCCTCCAGTTGTTCCGGGATCTGGACGACCTTAAGGAGCCACCGAGCGGGGAACCGGAGTTGAACTTTGAATCAGAAGACAGCTTTGGCAGCCACGAATTAGTCGACACCAAACGTATGCTGGTTGCAGTTTTCCTCTTTAAAAACATTTCAATTATACTACTACTACTGCTATTATTATTATTATTATTATTATTATTATTATTATTATTATTATTATTATTATTATTATTATTATTATTATGATGAAGAATGCTCCATCCTTGGATACCTTTAAGAAAGGGCTTAAAACGTTTCTATTTAAATTATCGTATGACTGTAGTTAATTTTCTATTGTCGCTTGAACTTATGTACAGAGCCCTTTTCTTCGGCCTCGGCCGTGTTACGGCGCTATAGAAATTGTCTTATCATTATTATTATTATTATTATTATTATTATTATTATTATTATTATTACTACTACTACTACTATTGCTGTTGTTGTTGTTGATGTTGTTGTTGTTATGATGTGACAGTCGATGCCTCAGTTGTTTTGTTTCCTTATCTCTTTCATCTGGGTTGATTTATCGTTGCGTTGCTCCTATTATGACTTTGCTTCATTTCATTTAACAACAGGAATTTTTGCATATTTATGGATGACTCTAACCACGAAGGACCAGGGCTTCTGGCCCCGTTAGCTGCATTGGTTAAAGCATACGTCATGGCGCCTCTGAGCGTGAGGATGCCGGTTTGCATTCCAGTCGTGACTTATTTAAGAGATTTGAGTCTCGGTCTAGCACGGTCCATACACAGGAATCTTAAATGGCGTGGCACCCACTCAAATGGGCAGCGGTGGTGAAGGCTCTCGCCCGATTAATTCATTGAAAATGAGCAGGGTCGAGCGAGGCCCTACGGTCGCTAAGGAAAACCATGTAAATTTACATTTAGGTGAGAGCCGAATTACCTGATTTTACTTCTGTTTGGAGGTGACCTTGAGAAGATGCTGATGGATCTGTTGACAGGTGAATTCGAAAAAGGCGCATCGCTTGAGAGTCTCGACAGCGTTTCCTTCGAAGACTCTCAGAGCCTCAACGCCGTCCAGTCGCAGATGAGCGCCGACTCTGGACTCGCTGTCAGCAACCCGCTCCTCTCCGACGACCCCGAGTCCCCGACCTCCACCAGCCAGGCTCTGCCGCTGCCCTGCGAGGGATCCCGATACGCCAAGCGCCAACTGGCCACCAAGAAGAAACTGCACACCAAGTCGGAACTGTCGGATATTTCCGAGGCTTTGACGGTCCTTGACCCGGAAGAGCGACCCAACTCCAAGATGTCCGGTACGAGCAATGTCCTGCGTCGTATCAACCGATTCCAGGCGTCAAGAGCTCACTCCTCCGACGAAATGTTGAACGATAGCGGAGGAGACAACTTGGAGTCATCGGAGGACGAGATGATGTTTGCCCGCATGAGTATCTCCTCATCGGAGCCCACTGGGGGCGTCGGCTCGAGCATTGGACTGAACTCAGAGGACGCCTTGAGCCGGGAACTCGACGATAGTTCGGAATCGGATGGAAAGGAGGAAATCTCCAAGAAACCGCAGTCTTCCCTGATGGATGCGACGCTACCGGAGACTTTCCTCAGCGAGCGAACAGAAAGACCGATTCCATCAAATACCTTTATTCACCAGATGGATCCGACCGAAGTAGCGGCGAAGAATTATTCTCCTAAAGGAACTGAGAGACTTGAAGGCACGTCGACTGACTGGTATTTCACGGGAACAGAGGAAGACAGAAACAGTCAGCTGAATAGCAGAAACCTGCGATCAGTTCCTCTGAAGTCGCGAAACGCAAGAAAGAAAAGCGATTTACTCAAGATGGCTCTTTGCCCTGAAGTCACTTCAGACGATTTCTCTCCCGTGACCTCAAAACTAGTATCATCCAAATCGTTACGCCACGAGCGGACCGTGAAAAGCGAATTGGATGTAAAACCAGTCAAGCAAAGCAGCCTCGATAGCAGCGCACCAAGTGTCATTTCTTGCCATGAAATGCGTGCATTGCAACACCGTAGGAAGCCGTCTGACAAAATCGATGCTGGCCAGTTGTGTCCACGGCTGACGAGTTTCCAAGTCGTAGAGAACGTGCCGTCACCTCAGAGAACTCCTGTCAGCCGTTCTTCATCTTCTGACTTCGTTTCCTCTGACTGCTTCGTGAGACTCGACGACTGGCGAAGAGAGAGAGAGCCATGCGAGAGATCAGTCCCTCGGCGTCGCGTGGATGCAGCAGTAGACGTCAATGGTTCGGGTTCCCGAAGTTCTCGAGGGGTCCAAACGGACGATTGCGAGATATCTGTTGGATCAACTGTCGCTTCGAATCGCTCATCGTTGATCGTCGTTGGGGCTGAGCCAGATGAAACGGATGGTACCTCCTCACGAAATGCGAATCCCGCAGCTTACAAGTTCGGCAGGCGTTATAAATCGGACTTGGATCTTGCGTCGATAGGGGGCAGCTGGCGTCAGGAGTTGGACGCTTACGGCAAGGAGGCTGCGAAGAAATTCACGTCTCCAGTCAGAATCGCTTCCGAAGAACAAGACTATTTTCCGATTCAGCAGCTGACGCCAAGGCAACCAGTGGCGCGCACGGGATCTTTTTCCAGGGAACCGAGTGGCAATGTCAGTGAGCAGGTGAAAGTCTTTCAGCAAACTAGGGTACCAGTTAGCATCGAACAGCGTGTTCGCGACCACCGTGCGGTAACCGTTGTTACCATTGGCAACGAAACGTCTGTTCTTCCGAGTAAGTTTGACAGTCGTCCAATGCAGCATCAGCCTCTGGCGTTTCACTTTCCAATCAGCAATCTGTCTTCTGCGACGGCGAACCAGCGTTTGAATGAGAATAGGAGAAACGATTTCATTCCGTCTGAACCAACGAGGAGGAGGAACTTGGGAGAAAGACTATCAAACGGCTTTCAAAGTTTCGACGACGCTTCGTTTGCTCACGAGTCTATGGCTGAAAAGTTCACAGTTACTCCTCGAATGTTGCCTGTCCAACCGCGACCTGCTCATGGCTTCAGTTCCACTCCGCTTAATTCCGGCTCTGCAGTCCGACAGGTGGTTTCTCCACGTCACACCGACATTCATGGCCACGTGTTCGGTGGACATTACATTGACCCCCAAAGAAACGCTGCCACTCACTTCTATGTCCCCCCGTCAAAGACTGAAACTCCTCGGAGAGACAATTCAGGCCAACATCCAGATACCTCACGTGGTGACGGTCTCCAACAGAGGTCATCACAACATCGTGACCCTTCACGAAACGTCGATTCACAACGATACCCAGCAACGCGACAGGTTGACCATCAGTGGCCCGACACTTCGCAGCATCCTGTAACACCACACCACGATGATGTTCGCTATGCCAGTGCTGGGACAAGCGGCAGGTCCTCACGGCCGCCATTTGACACTCCTAGAAATGCCAGGCCCTCACAACGGACTGAAACCCCGAGAGGCCCCTCTTCAGCTGCCCAGATGGACGAAACATCGGGCGTCACATGGAGCGTGACAGAACTTAAGAAGGTGTTTGATTATTCGATGCCAAACACTCGCTTTTCACCTCCGCAGGGCCTCGTTCGAAAGCACTGAGGAAGGAGTTTCGCTTCCAGTCGTCAGTCAGGCAACAGACAACTCGACGAATCGAAGAGAATAAAGTTGTTTATGTAGAGGTCGTTTGAAAATCTCCTCTGCTCAAAGTTAAGCAGAAGAATCTTCGATGTTGGTCGGTCGGTCGGTCTATCTGTCTGGTGGTTGCAGACTGACTTCGGCAGCGTTGAGTTTCTTTGGAATCTCGTGTTAACAGAGCTGCAATAAATGAATTAGGCAATTTGAGATGCATGCGGTGAGGACAGACACACGGACGGACGGACGGACGGACGGACGGACGGACGGACGACTGTCGTCCACGAATTAATTTAATCTGCATATTTATTGTCTCCTCAGTGAATCTACTAACAGCCATAATTTGTAAATTAATTTAACGTCGGATTAATTATTATCACTAGTTTGGTTGGAGACTGCTCCGCTTAAGCGAAACCAGGCGGCCCTGGAAGATCCTGGCTGCCAGAGCCTCGAAGATGAAACCGGTTGGCAAAAGCAGCTAAGCGCATCTCAACGTATCGACAGCTTAGCTTCAGTTGCAACAACAGTTCGTTGCATACGAATGATGATTCTTTCTATGTTTTACCTATGTTTTTTGCTCTTGGATGTCTAACCTGCACATGACCTGCTTCTTTGACAGTTTTATGTAAGGCTCTTCTTCTCGTTTACGACGAAGACCGATTTGTGGTCAAATATTTCACTCCCGTATTGTCTGACATTGTTATCTGTTATATCTTGTAACTGGTTACAGAGATTTGAATCTCGGGCTAGCAAGGTCCGTGCACGGGGACCTTAAATGATGCGGCGCCCATTCAAACGGGCAGCGGTGGTGAAGGATATCACCCGGTTAATTGATTGAGAAATGAGAAGCAGGGTCGAGGCCACGCGGTCGCTATATAGAAAAACGTGTACATTTGCATTAATCGTTTGTAGATGTCCTGTGATTAAATCTGTCGTTAATTTGCTCAAAGAGTTTTTAGTGCAAACGGATTTAATTTCCCGATTAACCTTCTTATATTTTCTGCGTTTTTGTCTCAGTTAATTGCGCCTCAGAGACGAAAGGAAATCTTTTGTTAACAAGTCTTTGGGTGCAGTGAAATTATTTGAAAGTTGGATTCACAACATTTTTCACATAGTTTACGGGTGCCAGTCCCAAGTCTGGATGAAGGAGGAGGGCGACGTCAACGGCCTTTGATGTCATAAGATGTCGTTGAACACTGAACTACTAATTTGCAGTATTTTGCAGTTTATTAACTTCTGAAGGTATAACTCGGAGATTACTTGGATAGGAAAGAATTTAACCCGGATTTTACTTCATCAGGCGTTTAATTAAGTATTTTTAAGCTGCAAAGGTTGTCCTGGAAATTAAATAGTTAGTCTTACGCCGACCAATAACCCACTCAATGGCAGTTCTTGTTAGTCACGTGAGCCAGAACTTTATATAACATGATTTGGCATTAAACGTCAGAGAAGGGGATGAAGGGTTCGTCGGATTTTCAGTTAACTGCTACGTATTTGAAGAGATTTTTTCAGTGATTTTTGTGAACATTGCAACAATTTAAAATACATTACAGTTCTAACTTCTGAAGAAGAGTTCTTTCTCAACGGTTGATGTTCTGCTGTGGATTAACCTTTAATTTAAATATTAAGCCGGGATCCAAGACGAAGTCTAGAGATCCAGAGGAATAGGAAACGAAAGATAATGTTTTTAAGTGAGGTGAAGAAGTTTAGGCAGAGAAGGAGCAGGACAGGAGCAGGAGAAGGAGGAAGAAAATAAGAAGAAGAAGGAGGAACAGGACTAGGAGGAAGAGGAGGAAAATTCATCGAGGAAGTTGTTGAAGGTGCCAAAGTATCCGATGTGATCGAGTCCATTGTACATAGCTCTTACATTACCTTACATTACCTTTTCGAGCCTTGTTCTTAGATTACTGCGGTCATGTTTGGGCCTCAGTCGAAGGCATCACGCTTATTCTGAGCGGTTTCTTACAACGAGGCACTGAAACTGACCAACCCTCCTCTCCCTGGCTCCTGCACAAACTTGATTTGATATAGCGCCGGTGAAAAGCTGGTCTACCGGATACAGGTTTTTGTGTCATCATCACCATCAACATCATCATCATCATCATCATCATAACCATGGGCTCAACTCCCATAGATGTCTAAATGCATTCTGACTATGTTCTTCCACTGTTGTCTTTCCAGTGCAGCGTGGCTCAGCTCCTGGAGTGATGTTCCACACCATTCGATTATGTCGTCTACCCATTCTTTGTTGGGTCGTCCTCTCTTGTTTTGTCCATCCATCATTCCGAACACTAATGTCTTGATCTTCCTATCGTTGCTCGTTCTGCATATGTGACCAAATAATCCCAGTTTCCTCTGAATTACCTTCTGCATCAAGTTCTCTTTGAGACGCATCCGTCTGCTTAGCTCTGCACTGCATACCTTTTGTGTCCATCCTATTTTGGCCTTAGTGTGTCGCTGAGAAATTTCAGAGATTTATGTTTATATTTCTTGTAAATAAACGTATCAGCCTTAACTTTACCTCTTACCTTTTCCTCTTACCTTTCCTTTCACCTTTTCTCTTACCTTTCACATTACCTTACTATACTCACGAGTATGCAGTGGCCTAGAAAATTCAAATGGCAATGCTTCGAACCCTTATCTCAGATTACTTGATGTTGTTAAATTGCATTGCAGTGGATGTCTTCTTTCGTGGCATATTTGTATATCTCGTGTCAGCCATAACTAAGCACTAAATGATTCTAATAAGCGATCGCTGTCCTTGTGTAGCGGAATCGATTACCTCGCCAACAGTCACTGCAACTGTCTGACTCTTCAACAACAGAACCATCGAAACTCGGTAGCAAATTGGTGCATTAGGAAGAGCAAGGAAGAGATGCCTTCTGAAAGGCGAAGACATAATTGTCACTCGCGGAAAGACTAGAAATTGATGAACACTTATAAAACGTCGTTTTAAGGAGTTTATTTTAACCTGAGTTTCGAACATTTCATTGAACACAAATTGTTGACCTAATTTTAGCGGCACTGTTTAAACAATGTCCAGAAAATGGTTGTTTTTCGGTAAATTTAATACAAATAAATTTGTAAATTTCACTGTCTGAAGTTGCAAATTTTAAGACCATAGAAGATGAAATTATTTTCGAAGCCGAAAAGTAAGCCTTCAATATTTCAAAAGTTGCTCAGGTGGCGTTGGCCGCTGATGATGCTCAGTACTCCTCTCCCTCTTCTTCGCCTTCTGCTTCAACGGAGTCGACGCCGACCTCTTCGTAATCCTTCTCCAAGGCAGCCAGATCCTCACGGGCCTCGGAGAACTCGCCCTCCTCCATTCCCTCACCCACGTACCAGTGCACGAAGGCGCGCTTGGCGTACATCAGGTCGAACTTGTGGTCAAGACGAGCCCAGGCCTCGGCGATGGCCGTCGTGTTGCTAAGCATGCAGACGGCCCTCTGGACCTTGGCCAGGTCTCCGCCTGGAACGACGGTCGGCGGCTGGTAGTTGATTCCAACCTTGAATCCAGTGGGACACCAGTCGACGAACTGGATCGTGCGCTTCGTCTTGATCGTGGCAATGGCGGCGTTGACATCCTTTGGAACGACGTCTCCGCGGTACAACATGCAGCAGGCCATGTACTTTCCGTGGCGTGGATCACACTTAACCATCTGGTTGGCCGGCTCGAAGCAGGCGTTCGTGATCTCGGCCACGGTCAGCTGCTCGTGGTAGGCCTTCTCGGCCGAGATGACCGGGGCGTAGGTGGCCAGAGGGAAGTGGATGCGGGGGTAAGGCACCAAGTTGGTCTGGAACTCCGTCAGATCGACGTTCAGGGCTCCGTCGAAGCGAAGAGAGGCCGTGATGGAGCTGACGATCTGCGCAATCAGTCGGTTCAAGTTGGTGTAGGTCGGTCGCTCGATGTCGAGGTTACGACGGCAGATGTCGTAGATGGCTTCGTTGTCAACCATGAAGGCGCAGTCGGAGTGCTCGAGGGTCGTGTGGGTCGTCAGGATCGAGTTGTACGGCTCGACGACTGCGGTCGAGATCTGGGGAGCGGGGTAGACGGCGAACTCTAGCTTCGATTTCTTGCCGTAGTCGACGCTGAGTCTCTCCATGAGGAGAGATGTGAAGCCGGATCCAGTGCCGCCGCCGAAGCTGTGGAAGATGAGGAATCCCTGGAGACCGGTGCACTGGTCGGCCAGCTTACGGACGCGGTCGAGCACAAGGTCGACGATCTCCTTGCCGATGGTGTAGTGGCCACGGGCGTAGTTGTTGGCGGCATCTTCCTTGCCGGTGATCAGCTGTTCGGGGTGGAAGAGCTGGCGGTAGGTTCCAGTTCGAACCTCATCTGTGGCCAACATAACAATTCGTCCGTCCGTCATTCACCAAGAACCAATCCTTCAGAAGCTTATCTGATCTGGTCTGGTCTGGTCTGTTCTGGTCTGGTCGGGTCTGGTCTAGTCGGATCTGGTCGGGTCTATTCTGGTCTGGTCTGGTCTGGTGTGATCTGTTCTGGTCTGGTCTGGCCCATCGTTTAAATGTAAATGTAGATGTTTTTCTATAGCGACCGTATAGCCTCAACCCTGTTCATTTTTCAATGAATCGATCGGGTGAGATTCTTCACCACCGCTGCCCGTTTGAATGAGTGCCACGCCATTTAAGGTCCCCTGTGCGGACCGTGCTAGCCCGATATTCAAATCTCTGAAAAAGCCTCGACCAGGACGCGAACCGACATCCTCTCACTCAGAGGCGCCTTGATGTACGCTGTAACCGATGTATCTAACCACGATGTATTTACTTAACATAACTGTTTGCTGTACTAAACCCTGAATAAAACTCTTATTTGAGATTTATACAACAGAAATGCGCTGAGTTTGCATCGCATTAAGTAGAGCGATGGTGAAGGATCTCACCCGATAAATTCACTGAAAAATGAGCAAAAGGTCGAGACAATACGGTCTCTCTAGAATAAACGTGTACATACATAGTGCACCATTAATTTGTATAGCGCCACATTACCAGAGAACAGACGGGTTAATAATTACCGACGACGGTTGGTTCGAGGTCGACGAAGACGGCTCTTGGGACGTGTTTTCCGGCCCCAGTTTCACTGAAGAAGGTGTTGAACGAGTCGTCTCCTCCTCCGATCGTCTTGTCACTCGGCATCTGACCGTCTGGCTGGATGCCGTGTTCCAGGCAGTACAGCTCCCAACAGGCGTTGCCCATCTGCACGCCGGCCTGACCCACATGGATGGAGATGCACTCACGCTGAACAGCAACAACAAAGAGGCAAGAAAAGTTCATTCGTTGACGCATCTGATCTGAATGCAGGGTTTACTACTGAGCTTAGAACTCAGACAGTTTCGCCCATTTCTGTCTTACAGTCCATTGTCTTCATTCTGCGAGTCGGAGGAGGAATTGGAAATCCTGCTACACTAACACTTCTCCGCCCTCACATTAAGGGCTTCATATGTGCTAAATATGGTCCCATTTGGCTGGGCATATGAGGCCCATATGGGAATATTATCATATGGGCTTCACATGTCCTGCACATAACGTTATTGTTGGCGATGTGTCGTTGTCGTCGTAAAATAGTGTTCTATGTTGCCTCGAACTGGCAACATAAAATCACTGTTGAACAGAATGGTTTTCTAAGAATAAGTTTCATAATGTTCGGAAAATTTTTTTAAATCAGGTCCACCTGGGCTTTCAAATCTGTCTAGAAGTCAGCCTTCGCTTTAAGTCAGTTTGGTCAAGAGCTGCGCAAAAATGAAATCTTACCATGATGCAGGCTTAGAGTTCGACTGTAAGGTGTCTTTCCAAGCTTCCTAAACAAATCACGAATGGCCTTCGGCGGCAACTGTTAGGTTTATCTAGGACTCCGTCGCTAAGGCCAGGATCAAACACGTTTCAAAGTCCACAGAGCTACGTGTCCTCCACCTGATTGGCAGACTTGCAATCGACCGTCACTAAGGGATGTGTTCGGGCGTGTGCTTGTATGCTGTGCTATGAATAGAATACAGTCATGATGCTGCGAAGGTGCAAGACATATCACAAGTGTGTGCTTGTGTGTGTGTGTTTGTGTGTGTGTGTGTATGTGTGTGTATGTGTGAGCGTGTGTGTGTGTTTTGTATTATATACATGTAAATATGTGTTGTAGAGAAGTTTTTCTAATGCGCATGAAGGCCTTAGCGACGATTGACCAATCAGGAACAGTGTTGTTATTTACTTAGCAACGTACCATAGATATAATAACACTGGATACAGCATACAACCAAATTTGTGAAGCCAACATCTAATTTTAGCCGGTGACGTCATGGGTGGCAGAAAGCAGCCTTGTACGATGGAAATGCATGAAAAGAACTGCAAGTTCGTGTTGGGAATCCTCTTTACAGAGACATTAATTTTATGTACACAAATATTTTAACAAATAAATTTAATAATGCAATATGTTTTGGCTAATGGCGGAAATGGAGATAATGAGGCTTTTAAAATGATAATAAACATATACAACTGGATTCTTAAGATCTAGGAATCAGGCAGATCGACAGTCAGATGGCTACGGCAGATGATCTTTCGGATTGGAGGCCGAGAGAGAGAGAGAGAGAGAGAGAGAGAGAGAGAGAGAGAGAGAGAGAGAGAGAGAGACAGAGAGACAGAGACAGAGACAGAGACAGAGACAGAGACAGAGACAGAGACAGAGACAGAGACAGAGACAGAGACAGAGACAGAGACAGAGACAGAGACAGAGACAGAGACAGAGACAGAGAGAGGGAAGAGGAAAAAGCAGTATAAGATTTTTGGAAAAGTAATGTTTTCAGTTTTGAGTGAAAGACCAGCCAGAAATTGCCAGAGGTGAAGTGTTGGTGAGTTCTTTTGATGGGTCAGATAACTGTATAGCCTTAGCTGCTCCACCCCTCTGGAATAAATTCTGGTGGGAGTTTATTCCAGAGCGGTGGAGCAGCTATGGCTATATAGCGACTTCCAAATTTTAAGGATGAAATGATGGGGAGGAAAAGAAGTGTTAGGACAGAATAGGATTGGGTTGAACGGAGTGGTTGGAATGCAAATAAATGACAAAAATAGGAGGGTTGGGAAGATTGAATTGTGTTATAGGTAAGCAAAAGGATTTTATACTTTCTGTGTTCAGGTACTGTATTTTTAATCCAGTGAAATGATTTGAGAACAGGACCAATGTGATAGGGTGTGGGAGTTTTGGTGACTGCATGAGCAAGAGTATTTTGGATAGCCTGAAGGCGGTTTATTTGAGTGGTATCTACACTGATAAAAAGTGAATTGAATTGGACTATGGATGTGGCAATGGTAGATGCAGTTTTGAAGTCAAGCATATGTAAGGCAAATTGTGCAAAGGTCATGGATATGCATAAAGCAAGAATGGGAAAGATGGGTGATATGATCAGAAAAGGTGAGGTTTTGGTAGAATATTACACCTAATTTGCAGACAGGAGTCAGCGTTAATGGTGTTGGTGGAGGTAGAATCCGGGCTGAGGCAGATAGAAGGATCAGGAATTTTCTTGAGGTTGTCACATAGGCCAACAAGTAGGAATTTGGTTTTAGATGGGTTCAGGCACAAGAGATCAGAAGGTGGAATGGTGAAAATGAATAGAAAGAATTCAGTCTCTACAGCAAAGTTTATATTGGACCCAAATGGTACTATTCCCATGTGGGGCCCCTGCATTTCGGACCTATCAAATGTTCATGGGCATGCTGGCAGGGCTATAGTAATACAACTGTAATATTACTGTGAATTCATAATTTATACTAAAATAGTTTCAACATGCACACACACACACAGTAAACTAATTTTAATATGAATTTTTAAAATTATGAATTTGTGTCAAATTGGCATGCCTTTCCCCAAACAGCATCATATGTAGGGCGTATGTAGCTATATGACAATATTCCCAGATAGGCTTCATATTTCCTGTACATGGTATGGAAGGATGGTAACATTGCAAACATAGGATTCACATAACCTAGGGTATGTCATATATCTTACATATGACGTTGCTCATGGAATGCTGGAACCGTGCAATCACTGTAGCCCTATTTATACCTCTGTACTCTTCAGCATATAAATCATTTAGTGTGCTCATGAGATGACATACAAAATTAGCTGTATCTTCAATAAATAATTTTTTCCAGTAAATGAAATATAACTTGTCCTGCTGCTGGCATTTTGAAGTTAGTTTTATGAAACCAGGTTGGCCTTTCACACTGCAAAACCAACGCCTCAATGTATTTTGATGAGGGAGACATGTGTTAATAGTTTTCCTCACATATTCGTAGGTCTTTGCTGAATGAACATGTAAAGTGTGGGCAAATGTACGCAACAGGGACTTGACTTTATTCTTTCACCTCACTTGGCATATGATTTAGTCATTTTCAAAAATGTATACTTCGACAGCGCTCAACTTTCATCTAGGGCGCATACGACGACCATGCGAAGCTCAGCTTTCTGCCACTCAAGACGTCATTTGACCCAGGAGATGTTGGCTTCACTGTGTAGCATAGAAATCGGGCTGTATGCTGTATCCAGTGTTATTATATCTATGCAACGTACCGTAGTTACGATCATAGACTAATCATAATAAGAAGACTTCATAAAGCGCTACTTCAAAGCTAATCGCAGGGCACCAGCTTAATCAAGAGAGCTGACTAAATAGACTAACATGAAGAACGCATAAAATAAATTACATGACTGTAACTGTAGAAGAATACTTATAGACATATTTATATAATATGTCTATCAGTATTTCATATTATGTGTATATATAGAGAGAGTCTAAGGCGAGCTTTTAAAGTGCTCATATTTGTTTTTAAATGGATGGACACTAGCAACCTAAGACATGCATCAAATCAAGGGCTTTACTCATCAGGGCCTGTCGGAACATCTAGGCCTTTAGTAAACGTTATCTTAAGGTTCTAAAATTGTTGACCTCTGACCTAAGCACATTTTTCGTATTCGTAATCGCAAAGTCACGAATTCTACGTAGGCCTACAGCGCCTAAAGGGGGCTAAGTCGTTAAATGATCTCATGCACAGGCGCTCAGTCAAAACCAAAGCGATAGGGCGGTCAGGTTAGATTCGGTTGTTTTTGTAGAAATACGATTGAGTAATTTAAGATCCTGATAGCCACATTTCGTGGGTCCCACGCTGTTTCCACAACTGTTTAACACCAGTGGTACAATGTACGCTTATTCTGACCCAAAAAGAACACGATTGTCTGGTCAGTCGATTTTGTTGGTATTTAATTGTTCTTCCTCTCCCCTCCTCTCTCTGGTCTCCCGGCAGTCGGACTTGGTTCTTGACATGGTATCGTTGGACAACCCCACGGACTTGATGCAGCGCTCGTGAATGCACTTAGCAATTAAGCAACGCTTTAGAAATTTTGATTGCGATTACGATTCCAGAACTTCCACAGTTCCATTAAAACCCCTTCTCCCAGAATGTTATTCAACAGTCTTCCTACTTTACGTGAACAAAGGGGTTAGGCCTATTTAGATTTATCCACTGGAAACCGAGAAATTCTGCATAAATCTACGACGACTGGGACCAACGTCTTCATTGATGACGCAAATAAATTCTAACATTACGTCATCAAGCGTCAGCGTCACACGATATGTAATCTGAGTTTACTTTAGCGATAGTTGCTTCTTCTGTTTTCGCTCATTATGTTTACTAATTATGTATACTATTATTCTGTCTGTGTAAAATGTTTAAAACTTGCATCGATTTTAAACAAATACAAAATAAGGAGATTAATTCCTTGCAGATCAGTTTTCATTGATCTTGAGAATAAACAGCAGCCTAGTCCACATGAAGGTATGCCGGTCAGTTTGGAGCGGTCAAGAAGTAAGTAAGCAAGTAAATATAAGTAAGTGAGTAATCTTTATTAGCGCGGGACAGACGCCCACGCTTTAGAAACAATGAACGCAAAATTGTAAAAAGTAAAGCATAATGTTGGGGGAAATGATGCAATTTTAAACAATGTCCAGAAATTGGTTGTTTTTCGGTAAATTTAATACAAATAAATTTGTAAATTTCACTGTCTGAAGTTGCAAATTTTAAGACCATAGAAGATGAAATTATTTTCAAAGCCGAAAAGTAAGCCTTCAATATTTCAAAAGTTGCTCAGGTGGCGTTGGCCGCTGATGATGCTCAGTACTCCTCTCCCTCTTCTTCGCCTTCTGCTTCAACGGAGTCGACGCCGACCTCTTCGTAATCCTTCTCCAAGGCAGCCAGATCCTCACGGGCCTCGGAGAACTCGCCCTCCTCCATTCCCTCACCCACGTACCAGTGCACGAAGGCGCGCTTGGCGTACATCAGGTCGAACTTGTGGTCAAGACGAGCCCAGGCCTCGGCGATGGCCGTCGTGTTGCTAAGCATGCAGACGGCCCTCTGGACCTTGGCCAGGTCTCCGCCTGGAACGACGGTCGGCGGCTGGTAGTTGATTCCAACCTTGAATCCAGTGGGACACCAGTCGACGAACTGGATCGTGCGCTTCGTCTTGATCGTGGCAATGGCGGCGTTGACATCCTTTGGAACGACGTCTCCGCGGTACAACATGCAGCAGGCCATGTACTTTCCGTGGCGTGGATCACACTTAACCATCTGGTTGGCCGGCTCGAAGCAGGCGTTCGTGATCTCGGCCACGGTCAGCTGCTCGTGGTAGGCCTTCTCGGCCGAGATGACCGGGGCGTAGGTGGCCAGAGGGAAGTGGATGCGGGGGTAAGGCACCAAGTTGGTCTGGAACTCCGTCAGATCGACGTTCAGGGCTCCGTCGAAGCGGAGAGAGGCCGTGATGGAGCTGACGATCTGGCCAATCAGTCGGTTCAAGTTGGTGTAGGTCGGTCGCTCGATGTCGAGGTTACGACGGCAGATGTCGTAGATGGCCTCGTTGTCGACCATGAAGGCGCAGTCGGAGTGCTCGAGGGTCGTGTGGGTCGTCAGGATCGAGTTGTATGGCTCGACGACTGCGGTCGAGATCTGGGGAGCGGGGTAGACGGCGAACTCTAGCTTCGATTTCTTGCCGTAGTCGACGCTGAGTCTCTCCATGAGGAGAGATGTGAAGCCGGAACCAGTGCCGCCGCCGAAGCTGTGGAAGATGAGGAATCCCTGGAGACCGGTGCACTGGTCGGCCAGCTTACGGACGCGGTCGAGCACAAGGTCGACGATCTCCTTGCCGATGGTGTAGTGGCCACGGGCGTAGTTGTTGGCGGCATCTTCCTTGCCGGTGATCAGCTGTTCGGGGTGGAAGAGCTGGCGGTAGGTTCCAGTTCGAACCTCATCTGTGGCCAACATAACAATTCGTCCGTCCGTCATTCACAAAGAACCAATCTTCCAGAAGCTTATCTGGTCTGGTCTGGTCTGTTCTGGTCTGGTCTGATCTGGTCTGTTCTGTTCTGGTCTGATCTGGTCTGGTCTGGTTGGGACTGGTCTGGTCTGGTCGGATCTGGTCGGGTCTATTCTGTTCTGGTCTGGCCCATCGTTTAAATGTAAATGTAGATGTTTTTCTATAGCGACCGTATGGCCTCAACCCTGTTCATTTTTCAATGAATCGATCGGGTGAGATTCTTCACCACCGCTGCCCGTTTGAATGAGTGCCACGCCATTTAAGGTCCCCTGTGCGGACCGTGCTAGCCCGATATTCAAATCTCTGAAAAAGCCTCGACCAGGACGCGAACCGACATCCTCGCACTCAGAGGCGCCTTGATGTACGCTGTAACCGATGTATCTAACCACGATGTATTTACTTAACATAACTGTTTGCTGTACTAAGCCCTGAATAAAACTCTTATTTGAGATTTCTACAACAGAAATGCGCTGAGTTTGCATCGCATTAAGTAGAGCGATGGTGAAGGATCTCACCCGATAAATTCACTGAAAAATGAGCAAAAGGTCGAGACAATACGGTCTCTCTAGAATAAACGTGTACATACATAGTGCACCATTAATTTGTATAGCGCCACATTACCAGAGAACAGACGGGTTAATAATTACCGACGACGGTTGGTTCGAGGTCGACGAAGACGGCTCTTGGGACGTGTTTTCCGGCCCCAGTTTCACTGAAGAAGGTGTTGAACGAGTCGTCTCCTCCTCCGATCGTCTTGTCACTCGGCATCTGACCGTCTGGCTGGATGCCGTGTTCCAGGCAGTACAGCTCCCAACAGGCGTTGCCCATCTGCACGCCGGCCTGACCCACATGGATGGAGATGCACTCACGCTGAACAGCAACAACAAAGAGGCAAGAAAAGTTCATTCGTTGACGCATCTGATCTGAATGCAGGGTTTACTACTGAGCTTAGAACTCAGACAGTTTCGCCCATTTCTGTCTTACAGTCCATTGTCTTCATTCTGCGAGTCGGAGGAGGAATTGGAAATCCTGCTACACTAACACTTCTCCGCCCTCACATTAAGGGCTTCATATGTGCTAAATATGGTCCCATTTGGCTGGGCATATGAGGCCCATATGGGAATATTATCATATGGGCTTCACATGTCCTGCACATAACGTTATTGTTGACGATGTGTTATTGTCGTGACTTGTCGTCGTAAACTAGTGATTCTATGTTGCCTCGAACTGGCAACATAAAATCACTGTTGAACAGAATGGTTTTCTAAGAATAAGTTTCATAATGTTCGGAAAATTCTTTTAAATCAGGTCCACCTGGGCTTTCAAATCTGTCTAGAAGTCAGCCTTCGCTTTAAGTCAGTTTGGTCAAGAGCTGCGCAAAAATAGAAATCTTACCATGATGCAGGCTTAGAGTTCGACTGTAAGGTGTCTTTCCAAGTTTCCTAAACAAATCACGAATGGCCTTCGGCGGCAACTGTTAGGTTTATATAGGACTCCGTCGCTAAGGCCAGGATCAAACACCTTTCAAAGTCCACAGAGCTACGTGTCCTCCACCTGATTGGCAGACTTGCAATCGACCGTCACTAAGGGATGTGTTCGGGCGTGTGCTTGTATGCTGTGCTATGAATAGAATACAGTCATGACGCTGAACAGGTGCAAGACATATCACAAGTGTGTGCTTGTGTGTGTGTGTGTGTGTTTGCGTGTGTGTGTGTGTGTGTGTGTTGTGTGTTATATACATGTAAATATGAGTTGTAGAGGTTTTTCTAATGCGCATGAAGGCCTTAGCGACGATTGACCAATCAGGAACAGTGTTGTTATTTACTTAGCAACGTACCGTAGTTACGATCATAGACTAATCGTAACAAACCTAAGCGCAGGGCACCAGCTTAATCAAGAGAGCTGACTAACTAGATTAACATCAAGAACGCATAAAGTAAATTATTTGACTACTGCAGAAGAATACTGACAGCCATATTTATATATGTCTGTCAGTATTTTATATTATGTGTGTGTATATATATATATATAGAGAGAGAGACAGACAGACATACAGAGACAGAGACAGACAGACAGACAGACAGACAGACAGACAGAGAGAGTCTAAGGCGAGCTTTTAAAGTGCTCATATATTTGTTTTAAGTGGATGGACACTAACAACCTTAAAGATGAAACAAATCAAGTGGAGTCCAAAATAGACTTTACTTATCAGGGCCTCTCGGAACATTTAGGCCTTTAACACACGTTATCTTAAGGTTCTAAAACTGTTGACCTCTGACCTAAGCATATTTTTCGTATTCTTATCGTAAAGTCGAGAATTCTACGTAGGCCTACAGCGCCCAAAGAGAGCCAATTAACCTAGTTAAAGCAGCTCATGCACAGGCGCTCAGTCAAAACCAAAGCGATAGGGCGGTCAGGTTAGATTCGGTTGTTTTTGTAGAAATACGATTGAGTAAATTTTGGAACTCCCTTCCTGTGTCCGTTCTGCTCAGTCGCTTTTATCATTTCGTTCTCAACTTAAAACATACCTTCTTCAAATTCCTTATCCACCGTAGGCTGCCTCTCTGTCCTGTGGACTGACCTTCTGGATGTTGACCTGATTGCGGCTTGGCAATGGTGCGCCATCGGTTGATGCCTTTTGCCTTAGACACCGGCGCATTAGAAGTTTCTAATTATTATTATTATTAATTTAAGATACTGATAGTCACATTTCGTGGGTCCCACGCTGTTTCCACAACTGTCACCAGTGGTACAATGTACGCCTATTCTGACTCAAAAAGACCATGATTGTCTGGTCAGTCGATTTTGTTGGTATTTAATTGTTCTTCCTCTCCCCTCCTCTCTCTGGTCTCCCGGCAGTCGGACTTGGTTCTTGACATGGTATCGTTGGACAACCCCACGGACTTGACGCAGCGCTCGTGAATAAGCTGGTGTCATGCACTTAGTAATTAAGCAACGCTTTAGAAATTTTGATTGCGATTACGATTCCAGAACTTCCACAGTTCCATTAAAACCTCTTCTCCCAGAATGTTATTCAACAGTCTTCCTACTTTACGTGAACAAATCTTATCCTGATTCTTCTTCTTCCTCTTATCTCTCTTCTCGCTTCAATTTCAAACAGCATCCACCGTAGCCGTCCGACTGTCTGAGTGCCTGACTCCTGGATCTTGACCCTTTTGCCTATCGATTTTGTTTTGACTGAGCGCCTGTGAATAAGCTGGTTCCCGCGACTTAGCTTTCGTTGAGCGCTGTAGAAATCTCGAGATTACGATTACGATTACGAAAGGGGTTAGGCCTATTTAGATTTATCCACTGGAAGCCGAGAAATTCTGCATAAATCTACGACGACTGGTGACCAACGTCTTCATTGATGACGCATATAAATTCTTACATTACGTCATCAAGCATCAGCATCACACGATATGTAATCTGAGTTTATTTTAGCGATAGTTGCTTCTTCTGTTTTCGCTCATTATGTTTACTAATTATGTATACTATTATTCTGTCTGTTTAAAATGTTTAAAACTTGCATCGATTTTAAACAAATACAAAATAAGGAGATTAATTCCTTGCAGATCAGTTTCCATTGATCTTGAGAATAAACAGCAGCCTAGTCCACATGAAGGTATGCCGGCCAGTTTGGAGCGGTCAAGAAGTAAGTAAGCAAGTAAATATAAGTGAGTAATCTTTATTAGCGCGGGACAGACGCCCACGCTTTAGAAACAATGAACGCAAAATTGTAAAAAGTAAAGCATAATGTTGGGGGAAATTATGCAATTTTATGTAAAAGTATGAAAATCTGATTTTGGATGCGTTGGATACGCGATATAAACAAAGAAGTAACAAGACTTGAACTAAACATGAAAGGAGCACTAGATTTGACAAATGATCAAAATGAATTGAATCCTTCATTTACAACCGCTTAGCGCCATCGATTTGTGCTTGGTCATTAGATAGTGGTGCTTAATAAATGGAGAAATAATAAAAATAAAAACTTATTTTCACCCATTGCTGCCAGATGGTTGAAGCATAGATTCGCTGGGTCAGTCAGTCTACGTGCCAAGATATTTTGCGCTTGTGTCAGATGACAAGTTGGAGATGAATTTCCAGATTTTATTCTTTTATTTTGTGTATATCACATAGTCAATTAGTAACATTAATATTATTGACGTTACTGTTAGTGATGTTAAAATTAGTCAAATTAATAGTAATATCACTAATATTAGTATGGTCTCCACTGATAAATTCATTGCAAAATGAACAGGATGAGGCCACATGTTTGCTATGTAAAACCTATATACATGTACATTTAGATTTACATTTACCTAAGTTATGTTACGTGATACAGGCTTAGGATAGAAGAGGTTCGGTTCAGTTTTACGGTGACGATTGTGTTGCGCTGTTCAGTTTGTTAACTTGTTTAAAACTGTTTCTCAAATGTTTTAGTGAGACAGATGCATCAGATGTTCAGAGAACCTGAAAATGTTATCGACTCTCTTACTGACCTCATGATCCGAATCGATCCGATTCATGCACCAACCTTTGACCTCGAGCCACGGCTGAGTGGGCGAATGTGGAGAGCACGTCTCCGCTTCACGTGGCCTATTCCTTTTCGCGTTACGGGTGAGAGCACAGACCGAGAACGCGCTCGGCATTATGCCTACCTTGAGGCATGTCAGATGTTCCAGGTGAGGGCATAGTTCAGAGGTTTTGCTGGGTTCAGAGACTTTGCTGCTTAGGGTAGAATGTTTTCTCTGGATGTTCAGCTTAGTTTTTCATCTGGGTTTGTTGTGAAATTCCTGCTTTCCTGTTAAATTTTGTTTCTTTTTTAGCCTGAGGTTGTGATTCTGGAACTACATTTTCTCAAGTCGACTGATTCTGACTCTTGTTTTTTTATTTTGAGTAACGTTCCTCGTTTTGGATTGAAACAGCATTTGATTTCAATCCATCCCTTGAAACACTCCTCTTCCACAAATCCTATCCTGATTCTTCCTCTTCCCCTTGGTTCTGGTTCAGTTCCAAATAACATCCACCATAGCCGTCTGACTTTTGGATCTTGGCCTAGAACCGAACTCTTCCTGTCTATCGATTTTGTTTTGACTGAGCTCCTGTCAGTAAGCTGCTTCCTGTGACATAGCTTTCATTGGGCGCTATAGAAATTTCGAGATTACGATTTAAAATTGGACACCTAAGCCGTGAAAGTCATTAGCTTTAAGCAGAGAGCGTGATTAGTTCATTTCAGTGTTTGTTGGTTGCGTGTTGTTTCAGAACATTGGTCTTTTGTCGTCGTCTGGTGAGATTGTCGACTGGAAGAGTCAACTGAAACAAATGCAAGACGACATTTTCAACAGAATTCGCCTCAAGTCTTTGTTCCAATTCACAAGTCGCCTGGAAGTTGGCGAGGATAAGCGATCGGTCTGGATTTCAGCTCTAGAGCTGACTTTGCCTTATCACATGGTCACAGTAGGAAAAGGTTGCACTCAGCTGACGGCTGAAACGGCAGCGGCTGCTCTGGCTTTCATTAAATTTAAGGTGAATTCAACTACAGGTGACAGTTCTGCTTCTTCTGTATCAATTTCTTGGTGTGCAAATAAAATGTCTAGTTGTCGTCAACTACGGGTCACAATTCCAACTCTTCTGTAAAGGTATCATGGTGTGCAGACGCCTTTTAAGTAAATAAAACTAAGTGAAGAAGATGAGGAGGATTCTACCCCATCTTTATTAGACATGCCTAATCTAGTCCAATTATCAATGTTCGCTTCAACTGAAATCACAATCAGAAATCATAGTCCGTTGGAGAAGCGAGGTCAAATTCCAACAGGTCAGAAAAGTTAGATGTTGGGTTGCAGTGGGTAAGCAAGTTGAAACAGATGAGTCTTAAGACCTGAATGACATCACAGAACTGACAATGAATGGAACTGAGCCTTGCAAGTTAAACTTTTGGACCTTGGGGTTGGTCAGAATTGATTAGAAAATGCCTGACTGGGGGCTTACTTTTAAATGACTCAGATTGTCATAATTCCTGCGTGACCTCTTTCACCAGATGTTTTTTCTGAGAGACTGCAGAAGATTTTGATGGATTATCTGAGTTTGATGTTTAGCTGAATTTCAGTCTGTCTCTGGTGATTTCTTTCAGAGCCTTCGATATTTGAACAAGAACAACTCCTTGATTTTGACAACACAACATGTTCATCTCCTTCTTAAGCCACCCTCTTGTCATAGTGAACACCCTTCAATTTCATCAGCTCATGTCACCCCCGATTACGAGGTTTGGGTCGATGCATCGAAAGTTGGATATGGGGCTTATCTTGTCTCAAACGTCGAAGACGTGGGGAGCAGTGCACAGACGCGGTGGCTTGGGGAGTTCTGGCCAAACGCGATTCGCGATTGCATTATCGTTCCAAAGCATATCACAGCACTGACCGAATTCTATGCTCTCGTTTCGGCCATCTACACGTGGAAGAAGAAGTTTGAAGGACGGTCTGTTCTTGTCTGGAGCGACTGTCTTCAGGCCGTCACTCTCGTCAACCAAGGTCTCACGATTGACCTGAACGAACCGCAGGGCAACATCTTCCTTAAACTCTTCAAGGTCGGACGTTATCTCTGCTTCCCTTAAATTTCTATTAGCAGAGTCTTTCTTGTCTTCCTGTAAATGTTCCTGCGATTAATCTTATTGTTCTTAATGACTTCGTTGTGTTTTTTTGACTGCTATTTTTAAGGTAACGTATAAACAAGCTTTTGCAACTTATCCAGTAAATAAAGAAAACATCTGGCAACGTTATTATTTTTTTACTGAAAAATTAGGTTAGGAGTTTATTATTATTGTTTTAATTGTTATTATAATTAGTTTCATTGTTGTTGATTTGTGTTGTAACAGATTCTTCAGGACACTTGTTGTCAGTACAACATAAACCTGAGCTCACGTCACCTTAATCGCTACGACAACCAGGCAGCAGACTCCCTTTCGAAGCTTAAGATGGAGAAGTTCTTTGCAATGGTTCCAAACGCCACTCCTAAAGCGAAAAAGTCCAAGAAACTGCTCTTCTTTCTACCTCTTTTTGACTTCACTCAACCGCAGCTGAAGTCGTGGGAAAGCAAACGATGACTGAAGTGACTTAAGTCATGGGAGTTAGGCTGATGACTCTAGGTTTAGTAATGATGAAATTGACAGCTAGGCTCTCACCCGATTAATTCATTGAAAAATGAGCAGAGTGGATGCCAGGCGGTTGCTGTATAAAACCGTTTAAAGTTTACATTTATTGTTGTACAATAAAAAAGAAATTGTACAAAAATGTTAGTCCTGAATTTTCAGTGGACGTCTCAGACATGACATGACGTTTTGATGTTCTGCGTTCGTTGTTGCAAGGGCTTTTCTCTGACAGGCATCAACTGACTTTGGTGGCTTTGGTTAACTGATGAGTCCACAGCGATCTTCTGAGATGTTCTCTGGTGCTGTACCCGGAATCCAATCTGTGGAGTCCCTCTCTTTTACATTTACTTTACGCATTCTCCAAAACGACAGTCATTTCTGTGCCATGATTTCTAGTCATCGTAACCTCGACATTTCCAAAGCGCAGGGCACCAGCTTATTCACGAGCGCTGTGTCAAGTCAGTGGGGCTGTCCAACTATGCCGTGTCAAGAACCAAGTCCGGTTGCCAGAAGACGAGAGAGGGAAGGGGAGAGGAGCTGTTGGGGGGGTTGTGATCTCGACCATATAACGGGCGACTACTCACTCGACTGTCCTGTTAACGACGTCTTTGGGAGGAGAGGGCCGATGATGCTGTTTTGCCGACAGAAGCGGTTGCGATCTCGTTAAGATGCTGTCCTGATTCTGCGCTGCTTTAACTCCTGCCGCCGCCGTTGACTTATCTCACCGTATTTCGCTTCGCTGTCTGTCTCCGTCGGTCGCTTAGTCTCTCCGTTCGTTCGTTCTGGCAGCGGCTGTTCGTCGTTGATCCCACTGCTGGCCTTGACAGTCCATCGATCACCCGCTTGCATGTGAAAAGCGGTTCGTCTGCTTTTCGCTATCGCCCCATGATGCGTGCCTTACCAATCAGAGGTCATTCAACCCACAGCCGCCGCCTATGAAGGTCAAACGGGTGACCACAGACCCCCCGCCGCTTCGTTTGAAGGACGGAGAATACGAACCTACTTGGAAAAGCAACAGGTAACGTAACACGAGGACGTAACAACCATCCACCCACCCACCAATCAGGTGATCCATCCATCCACGAAACCCCCTGCACATGTGGGTGGGTGGGTGGATTTGGGGTCAACCTGCGGATGGCATATGGAAGCATCCCACGTCAGCATTTTTATCACCCGGTCCTCTTGTCTTTTCATTTGAGGCTTTTGGGGTCACATGAGATTTTAGGGTAGCAAGAGAAGCAACAGCCTCAACGGGGTAGTCCGAGGCATATGCGCCCTGCACGGCACGAAGAATAGGCGGCCTTCTTTATTCTCTTGTTTTCACTCACCTACTCGCCTAAAGTCGAGATTTATACAGCTTCCAACGAGAGCTAATCGCGGGAACCAGCTTATTCACAGGCGCTCAGTCAAATCAAAATTGACAGACAGGAAGGGTTCGGTTCCCGGTCAAGATCCAAGAGTCAGGCAGGCAGCCAGATGGCTACGGTGGGTGGTGTTTGGAAATGCTCCTCAATCCCTTACGAACCGTGGGATCTTACTAGATGAGGAGTTGGATGCATTAGGAAATTGTCACAAAGTCCGTTGTGCCAAATGGTCCGTTACACTCGCTGCACCTGTCACGTGTTGACGACAGAATCTGCTTCGTCCATCGATCGATCGATCGATCGATCTGTCCATCTGCCGGCCGTTCGTTCGTCCCTGGTCGCCTCTTCGCCTCTCTCGCTTTTTGCTCTTAGCCTCTTCTCGCTCTGCTTTTTCTGCGGCTCCTTGCATCGGATGCAGATGCAACGAGATGCAGCATCGTCCTCGTCAAGACGTCATCTGAATGAACGGACCGATCAAAGACCTACACACAGACGCCCACACACTCATACGTCCGCCCGCACGTAGGTCTACACCCGAGAGAGAGAGACAGACAGACAGACAGACAGAGAGAAAAAGAAAGAGAGAGAGAGAGAGGCATTTTCATTTCATCTTCAATTACGCTCCTCCTCCTTCTCCTCCTCCTCCTCCTCCTTCTCCTCCTCCTCCTCCTAGTTTTGTGCATATGTTGTTTTTGTCCTCCATTTGCATTGTGTTTTTTCTCATTGCCGATTCCTCTTCTCTCCCTCCTTCTCATCCTATTCCTTGTAATCGTCCTCTCTCTCTCCTCCTCCTCCTCTTTCTGCTGCTGCTGCTGCTGCTCCTCCTCCTCCTCCTCCTGAAGTTCATCCTCCTCATGTGAAGGTTTATTAGCATCTAGTCTAGTCACAAGTTTCTTGCTAAAAGAGTTTACTTGCCTCATCTGATCTCTTCTCTCTGCCTGCCTCTGTCTCCCTGTATGTCTCAGTCTGCTTCTGTCTTCCTGCCTGCCTCTGTCTTCCTGCCTGCCTCTGCCTCCGACCTTTCGTGCCTCACGCCCTCATCAGATGCTGAGTCTTTATGATTCTGTTGCAAGTGATGACGCAGTAAACCATCGTCAGATTCTTATCTCTGTTCCTCTCTTTAACGGCGCTCTCACGTGTTGTGGCTGCGAAAGTAAGAAATGTATAGGTTTTATACAGCGACCATATGGCCTCGACCTTGGCTCATTTTGCAATGAATTGATCGGGTGAGATCCTTCACCATCGCTGCCCGTTTGAGTGGGCGCCACGCCATTTAAGATCCCCGTGTATAGACCGTACTAGCCCGAGGTTTAAATCTCTAAAATAAGCCACGATCGGGACGCGAACCTGGGATCCTCACGCACAGAGGCTCCTTGGCAAACGCACTTACCGATGTAGCTAACTGGGCCAGTGCTACACAGGCGCACAGACAGACACCGATATGTGCAGCTATGAATATACACAGGTGCACCTACACACACACCTACACACACACGTGTATATACTGTATGTATATATGAGACAGTATAAGCATATACATAAGCGGTTGTAGAGAATGCGTAGAGTTTGGAACTGATGTAATGAAGCCATGGGTTACTTGCTCTCGTCCTTTGCCTAACCATGTAACGACCGTTTTCTGTCTTTCTTTCCATTTCATCTCCATCTCATTCTTTGCCTTCCGTACCCAGCGCATCTCCTCCTCCTCCTCCAGTCCAACGCCTCGAATAAGCCAAGTGTAGCCCTTCTATTTTGGGCCTGGTGGCGCCCGTTATTAATAAGGGCTCTAAATAAATTTGTGGTTACGTTACATGCGTTCTGCTTCTAGTTCTTTCTCATTGGCCAGGGTCTTCCGCCGTCTCTGCGGCTGACCCCTGGCGGTGACCTTCGCCCCCGTAAACTGGGGCCGAGGTCAGGACACGAATTGCAAATCAGCGCATTGGGCAAATCTAAATGTTAATTCCGGTCGTTTGCGGACGTCCGCTGGGAACGAGGAACGAGTTTCGAGACAATGGGAAGAGGAGGAGGAGGAAGAGGAGGAGGAGGTGGAGGACGATGAGGAGGAGGAGGAAGAGGAGGAGGAGGAGGAAGAGGAGGAGGAGGAGGAAGAGGAGGAGGAGGAGAAGGAGGAGGAAGAGGAGGAGGAGGAGGAGGAGGAGGGCTGGAGAGTGATGAGTAGAGACTTTCTTCTTCGACGGTGGAATATTGAGCCGCCTACTGGTGGGTCGCCAGTGCGTGGGTCGTCTTTTGCGGTCGGTGGGGTTGGGAGGGTGAGTTGAGGTTGGGGGGGTTGAGGAGGGCGGGTGTCTAATTGACACTCCCTTCGACCGTCCTCCTGAGGCGAAGTCTAATCAGGTTTAGTGTGTCTGTTCGTCGGACGAGGAAAGAAGAATGGAATGAAGGAGTGGACGAATGAAAGCGGAATGATTGGACGAAGGTGGAGTCCACGGCGTCGAAGGACGACGTTGAATGGCTTAGGAAATGATGAATCGATGGCCGAATGAAAGAAAGAAAAGAACCTCTGCTCGGGTGGATGGACGGACGGACGGAAGGACTGATTGCCAGATGGTCAACTTATTGAATCAGGTGTGCGCCGTAGGCATTCGAGTAAACAGACTGGGCTGCATATTGGAAGGTAGGAAGAAAGGAGGTGAAGAAAGGAGAAGAAAGGAGGTGAAGAAAGGAGGAGGAGGAGAAAGAAGACAGAAGGGAGAAAGGAGGAGAAGAAAGGAGAAGAAGAAAGGAGAAGACAGGAGGGAGAACGGAGAAGAAAGGATGGAGAAAGGAGGAGAAGAAAGGAGAAGAAGAAAGGAGAAGAAGAAAAGAGGCCACAATAGAGGGAACAGTGAAGGTATAGATGGGTGAAATTCTGTAGACTGAATGAAGACAGAGAAGATGGATCGGTTGTTTTTAACTGATGGATGGAGACATTTTCTTCAGTTAATCACTCATTTGCTTGGCCTGCCCAGCGCCTGATGTCGCTCATGTCACTTGCTTGGCCTGACCAGCGCCTGATGTCGCTCATGTCACTTGCTTGGCATGACCAGCACCTGATGTCGCTCATGTCACTTGCTTGGCCTGACCAGCGCCTGATGTCGCTCATGTCACTTGCTTGGCCTGACCAGCGCCTGATGTCGCTCATGTCACTTGCTTGGCCTGACCAGCGCCTGATGTCGCTCATGTCACTTGCTTGGCATAACCAGCACCTGATGTCGCTCATGTCACTTGCTTGGCCTGACCAGCGCCTGATGTCGCTCATGTCACTTGCTTGGCCTGACCAGCGCCTGATGTCGCTCATGTCACTTGCTTGGCATGACCAGCACCTGAAGTCGCTCATGTCACTTGCTTGGCCTGCCCAGCGCCTGATGTCGCTCTTGACCTCTCGAACCAACTTGGACTCTGCTCAGGAGATCGTAACGGTCTATATAACGCCCTGAGTTATTGCGCTATAATAATTGTCTCAAAAGCCACGACAGGGGACCAGCGCCGAACGACGGAAAGAAGCAAACTACACCGAAAAGAGTAAGAGCGGAGAAATATTATACCTGTACTGGCTGTATTTGAGAGATTTGAATCTCAGGCTAGCACGGTCCATACACGGGGACCTTAAATGGCGTGGCGCCCATTCAAACGGGCAGCGATGGTGAAGGATCTCACCCGATTAATTCATTGAAAAATAGCAGGGTCGAGGCCATGAGGTCGCTGTAGAAAAACATGTACATTTATATTTTTCAGCGAGATGAAACAACAGAATCTGTTCAGTGAGTTTCGGCTTTTGTTACTCTACTGGGTGCGGTTGTCCTTTTGCAGTTGATGTGGACAGCGCAAAATGAAGGCAGGCAGACAGACAGGCATGAAAAGAAAGAGCCATAGAAAGATACAGAGAGAGAGACAGAGAGAGACACAGAGACAGAGACAGAGACAGACTGACTGCTAACGGTCGATCGATGGTTGAGCTTAGCGTCGTTGACATCTTAGAAGCGCCCTCTCCCGAGAGAGACAATAACCGCCTAAGGATTTAGTCTCTGGAGACAGACAGACAGACAAACAGACAGACAGACAGACACACAGATAGACGACAGACACACAGACAGACAGACAAACAAACAGACAGACAGGTAAGCAGGCAGGCAAGCGGTGAGAAGAAGCATGGCAGTCAGCCTGACTGAGGCAGGTGCGTGCAATGGGTTAAAGGAATCGAGAGGATGCGAACTGCGAATAGGAAGGTCAGAGGGTCAGATGGTCAGAGGGCAGAGGGCCAGAGGATCAGCAGATCAGAGGATCAGAGGGTCAGATGGTCAGAGGACCAGAGGACCAGAGGGTCAGAGGACCAGAGGGCCAGAGGGCCAGAGGGCCAGAGGGCAGAGGTGTTTCTCTCTAATCTCGGATTCTATCCTCGGCGTCTTGGAGATGCTTTGCGACCTTGGCTCAGCAGTAGCAGCTGAGGAGGTGGATGACGATGAGGATGCTTATGTAAAGGCCTTCGCTCTCACCTGCCTCCGCTGCCATCCATCCATTCATCCATCCATCCATCCATCCGCCGCAGTGGCCTCTGTTGATCTAGGCATTCTCATTCCGTTTGTTCCACACTCTCTCTCTCACTCACTCTCTCTCTCTCTCTCTGTCTGTCTTCGTCTCCGTCTTTCCCTCTCGCTCTGCCTCTGTCCCTCTGTCTTCCCTCCTATTTACTTCTATTCCTCCTTTTATCTGCTTCCCTGTTCATTGTGTTTCCGTTTTTCTCTTCCTCTTCTACCCCTTCTTCCTCCTCCTCCTCCTCTTCCTATTCTTCTGACTCCTCCTCCTCCTCCTGCTTATCTTCCTCCTCCTCTCTTCCTCCTTCTTCTCTTCTTCTTCTTCCTCCTCCTCCTGCTCCTCTTCACAAACAAAAGATAATGATGATAACAGTGATGATGACAGTCATGAAGATGATGATGATGATGATGATGATGATGATGATGATGATGATGATGATGATGATGATGATGATGATGCGAGAAAACAGCCTCAGCTCGGATGTTAATGGCCTCTAATAGTCCAATGTAGACGAGATGGCGCCATATAAACTATCGATTGCGTGCTACCTTGAAGCTGAATGCAGTGAAATGGCCAGTGACAGAAAAAGACCAACAATACCCATATAATCATTATATATATATGCATGCATATATATACATATATGTATACATGCATATATATAAATATATACAGAGACATGTGTATCATATTTATTTTTAATGATGGAGATGTTGATATATGTAATATGATGCGTTGGGCAGCAGAGAAGGTCGATGGAAATGTCTGTCTGTCTGTCTGTCTGTCTGTCTGTCTGTCTGTCTGTCTGTCTGTCTGTCTGTGCATATGTATAAATTATCGTCGTCGTTCGTGTAATATTCGGCCGTTGAGGCGTAAAACCTTTGGAAACATTAATGAGTCGCTTAGAGGCGAACGAGGCGCCGCCTGGTGGACGCCGTAGATCCTCTTCCTCTTCCTCGTTCCTCTTCTTCTGCTCTCAGCCATCAACGAAAAGAGCCGGAGGAAGAGGAGGAGGAGGAGGAGGAGGAGGAGGAGGAGGAGGAGAAGGGAGAGGAGGAGGAAGAGAGAAGCGAGTACTGTGCTTTCCCACGTCCGGCTTCGAGCGTTTCGGTGATGAATGGATGGATGGATGGATGGATGGACAGAGGAAGAGGACGATGGATGAATGAATGGCACGGAGGCTGACACTCGCTGCTTGAAATGTAAGTTTCTCTGCTGTCTGTCTCTGCATCTCTCCTCCATCTCCATCTCCATCTCCATCTCCATCTCCTTCTCCTTCTCCCTCTCCTCCTCCTACTCCTTCTACTTCTTCTTCTCCTTCTCCTTCTTCTACTTTTCCTTCTTCTTCTCCTTCTCCTTCTTCTTCTCCTTCTTCTTCTTCTCCATCTCCATCTCCTTCTCCTTCTTCTTCTTCTCCTTCTCATCCTCCTTCTCCTTCTCCTTCTTCTTCTCCTTCTCCTCCTCCTTCTCCTTCTCCTTCTCCTCCTCCTCCTCCTCCTCCTTCTCCTTCTCATCCTCCTTCTCCTTTTCCTTCTCCTTCTCCTTCTCCTTCTCCTTCTCCTTCTCCTTCTCCTTCTCCTTCTCCTTCTCCTTCTCCTTCTCCTCCTGCGTCTCTTACTTCGCTTCGGTTTCCTGCTTTGCCTCTCTTCTTTTATCTCTCTGCGTCTCTCGTGTTTGCCTGTATCTGTCTGTGTCTTTCTGAATCTACCTTTCTCTATATGTGTGTGTATCTGTCTCCCTTTCTCTCAGTCTCTCGCTGTATCTGCGTCTCTCTGTGTCTTTGTCTCTCACCAGGCCGAATCTTTTCATTGTCTCTCTCTCTCTCTGTCAGCGTCCATCACTCCTTCATCGTAGCCTCATTGCCTCTGTCTCTGTGTGTCTCCGTGTCTCTGTGTGTCTCCTTGTGTCTCTGTCTGTGTCTGTCAGTGTGTCTCCAGGTGTCTCTGTCTGTATCTGTCTGTTCTCCTTTTACTCCTTTTCTGTTGTTTATTCAACAACTCATTCGTTGCATCTTCCTTTCTCAGATCGGTCAACAAACTCAGCAGCTGAAGCCGTTCATCTCGGCCGTAGGTCGACGCAGCTGATGCGAGGCTCATGTATAGTTGATGCTCACATAGAAACGCCTTTCGGCTGCTGAGCCGGACGATGGCTCCACTGGCTGCTGCTGCAGCTGATGCTCAGCAAGACACAGACGTCGTTCGGTCGACATCATCCATCAAGCGCCGACTCTCTTTTTGACTGCGCAGCTGGTCAAAAGACAATGACGCCATCATCTCATTATTCCGCTGCCACGCAGGAGCAGGAGGGGGATGGAGGAGGGAATGGGAGGAGGAGCAGGAGAAGGAGGAGGAGGAGGAGTGTTCGTGATGCGTCTCTGAATTCGGATTTTTAGACGTCGTTGTCTTAGACTCCGAAGCAGAGACAAAAACTCATCAGTGGCAGCAACTGAACGAAATGCGTTTTCTGAGTCGGTTCCAGTTCAAATTGTGTTTCTTCCCCGCATGGAACCAGCATCACTTGGATGTAAATGACATCGCAGCAGCAGCAGCAGCAGCAGTCTTCTTTTCTAGCGCCGTTTCATCTCCGATCCCTGTTTCCTTTCTCATAAACAGCGGCTAAATTTTTAGTCAACCTGAAGTTGTAAGATTCGTTGATCCGTGACATGGGCTTCGCTGAAGCGTGACAGTCGCGGTCTAATCGCCTGAAGAGTCGTGGTCTGGATAGGTTGCTGATGGTGGTGGTGGTGGTGGTGGTGATGATGATGAAAGACTTTCGTCGCTGGTCAGTCGGACGAACGACGAGATGACGCGAATTCTAAGAGCGAAGCCAGTTCCCGTGACCTTTGACCTGGCTAGCGCCATCTTCATCGTTATCTCGTGGGGCATCTACGCAGGTTATAAGCCGTCGATTTCTTCTTCTTCTTCTGCGTTGATGTAACGACGACATTCAGTGGATGCACTTCACGTAATGTAACACAGTGTAACTGAACGTAAATGAGTGTAACTGAAGGTAAATGACTGTAACTGAAGGTAAATGAATGTAGCTGAATGTAAATGACTGAAGGTAAGTGAGTGTAACTGAAGGTAAATGACTGTAACTGAAGGTAAATGAATGTAGCTGAAGGTAAATGAGTGTAATTGAAGGTAAATGACTGTAACTGAAGATAAAGGAAAGTGATTGCTCATAACTGAAGGAGAAAATTGTGCGGAAGGAACGTGTCTTCAATCAGGCGTAGTCTGTTGCAATGGTTGTTCTTGGTTGCAGCTGTTGTATTCTGTGTTGTTCTTCGTCCAACACACTGTACATGTAAGCAGTTTGTCGTTGTTTCTACTCATCGTCTTTGTCGTTGTTTTTCAGGGTGCACCTGTAACAACGACCAGTACGAGAGTTGCATCAACGCAGGTCAGTCTCTCGTAGTCAGACATCTCACGAAAAGAGACCATGGATTCCATGACGAGCGGTGCAACATTGAAGTGGCGCAACATAAATTCAGCCGCCCCCCGCTCCTCATTTCTGTCGTCTTTACCTCGTCTGAGCTACATGGCTGTGTACTATGAAGAGCGTCAAGAACACAATTTTAATTGGTTTCAACACGACAGTCGCTCCAACTCTGTCTGTCTGTCTGTCTGTTTGTCTGTCTGTCTGTTTGTCTGTCTGTTTGTCTGTTTGTCTGTCTGTCTGTCTGTCTATCTGCTCAGATAAGCGCTGCAGTCAATGAACGAGTGACGAACTAGATGGCGCTAATAAATCGGCTGTTTGTCGACAGATGTCGTGGCCGGATAAGGCTGAAGCGCCCTCTAGGCGTCCATTCGCAACCGTCTAATGATCCGGAAATCCGTGTCTCCACGCATAAGCCGCGAAATAAGGCGGAAATGCGTCATCAGGCTATGGCTGACGTCATCGTCGTTAATGTCTTTTTCCATTTTGGCCTTATTAAGAAATGAAGGATGATGACGACGACAAAACTGTTGTTGTTGATGATGATGATGTTGATGGCTATGATGATGATGATGACGACGATTACAATGATGATGACGACGATGATGATGACGATAGCGTCGATCTTTCCTTGAAGCTCGTAACGGTGAGCTGAGTTCGTTGGAAGGCGGCGGATTTTGTCTGGCGAAGCCCTACATTCAGTTCACTCATGTCTGCGTTGTCAACAACTACACGCCGAACATCGACTTCTGCTGTTGCATCATTCAACAGCAACAACCGCACGAAGAACAATACGAACTACGACAGGCAGCCTGTTGCCGTTATCATCACGACTGGAACTACTTCCGGTGTGCTGAGGTCGATGACGTCGTCGACATAACGCTGTAGGTCATCATCATCGTCGTCGTCATAATTGTCGTTGTCGTCATCATCACGACTGGGTTTCATCCATGTTTGCAGAATTCATCCTGTAAATTACCATCAGCATCTTTTAGCTGCCATTGTCGTTATCATCATCAGTTGATATGCTTAATTAAAATGTCTATATCATCGTCGTCGTTGCTGTTCTTGTCCTTGTCATTGCTTCTTTTAGACCTGCGCTGAGGACGTTGAACGGCGAGTGGCTGGCGGCCGCCATTTTGTTGCCAGTCGTCGTTGCCATTGGATGCGTTTATTGCGTCATCAAGTGCTGCTGTTACCGATACGACGGCGATTCGCAGATCTGGTGCTGTCAATACTGTGAGTCTCGCCTTGCCTTAAGGGGCGGAGTCTGGCTTTCATTTTTAGCAAAGGGCGGGGTTACGTGCAAAAATCATTAAACAGGAGGCGGAGCCTGTCTTTAGTTTTGAAAAACGGAGGGGTTATTAGGAAAAACGAACAAATGAATGGTGGATCCTGGCTTTAATCTTCAAGCTATGTTATAAGTTATGTTTGGACTTATCGGGTATGGGCTGGGTGGGGGCATAGGCGGAGTTCAAATTTAGAGTTGGGCGGGATCAGAGGCGGGGTTATGAGTGGAATTTAAGGGGGATTGGGCGAAGTCAGATGGAGTTCACCAGGGATTGGGCAGAGTTATGGGCTAAGTGTCTGCGGGGTTGGGTTTGTTTGGGACCAGAGGCATGCTATCTAGCGCCAGCCTGAGTATATTCACAACAAGAGTGTGAAGATCACAACGTCTTATGTTTTCAGTCAAGACTTCATCGTGGAAAAGTTCACCAATCAAACGGAGTCCGGCGGAGGGGGAGGAGGAGGAAGCGGACGTCGGTTGTTCGGAGGAAGATCTGGTCGAGGATGAACAGCTCTCGCTTTCCCTCACCTTCGAACATTCCTCCTCCGTCTACGGGCGACACTTCTGGAGGCCTCGCTCTTCGCGCTGTTCCTCCTGCGACCGACCATCCTACCCTCTGCCGTGGCGAAGCGGCAGCTCTTCCGAGGAGTGGCACCTCATGCACTGCGTACCGTCGAGCGCTGGGCCGGGCACGGACTATGTGCTCGAGCCTCCTCCGGCACCGCCCTCAGGGGAGACTGGGGGCTGCGGTCGCCTTGTGCCTGGACACTACCCTGACCTACTCGGCCCCTGCCCTGCCGCCGACTACGCCAACTACCACCCTATCAACAGCTCGCTCTACTTCGCTGCTGCCAAGCGACGCCTTCGTTGTTGCAACCACGCGACGCCTCTCGGCGCCCAGCGGGTCGCTCCACCGCCATCCACCGTTCCCTACGACCGACTCTTCTACGCCACACATGGGCCCGTCTGCAGCCCAGTGACGTCATCGTGCTCTGCTGCGCATGCGTGCCAGTACTGTGCGCATGTTCCGCTGCTGTCGCTTCAGCCTCGTTTTGGAACGACTTCCGGTCTGCCGCCGCAGCCTCTGCTGGCATCTGGTGGCGCTGGAGGACATTTTCCTTCAATGATGATGCAAGAAACGCGATTGGCTGCGACGGGAGGCGGCGGAGGTTGTGCTGCAGAGAGAGCGGAACAGCCGCGAAGGGAGGCTAGCGACTCGCAAGACGAACGAACGAAGCAGAGGGAGGAGGCGGACAAGGAAGAAGGGGAGGAGGGGCAGACGGCAGCGATGGAGAGGAACGAAGGAGTGAAGGAGGAGGAGGAGGAGGAGGAGAGGAAGGAGAGCAGAGAGGAGTGGAGGGGTAGGGCGGACGAATAAACAGACGGCGATGGAAGATGGGTGGGGACGGCAAGACAGATGGAAGGATGAAAGGATGGAAGAGCCAGAAGGAGGAGAACGAGGAGGAGGAGAACGAGGAGGAGGAGAACGAGGAGGAGGAGAACGAGGAGGAGGAGGACGAGGAGGAGGAAGGAAAATGGGTCGTTGATCGATTTCACGAGTTGTTTATTTCATTGAAGACGATTTTGCCCTCGAAATGAGAATACAACGACAGTCTCCCTGTCCCTCTCTCTGTCTCTGTCTCTGTCTCTCTCTGTCTCTCTCTCTCCCACATTCATCTCTCGGTCGCTCCCGTCCTACTCCTCCATATCCCGTGTGGCCTGGCAGTTACTGTGTGGATAGTATGAGATAGTATCAGACAGACAGACAGACAGACGGACAGACAGACAGACAGACCCGGACGGGTTGAACTAAAGAACGTGTTGCCTTTACATTGTCAATTTCTGACTTGCTGATTAAAATGAAGCCAACTGGAATCATTGGCTGTTTAATTACTTACTTATCTTCTTACTTGCTATTAATTGTGAATGTAGTCACAACTTCCTGTGCGTGCTAACTGCATCCGGTGATTCTTCGGCAGATGGCGCTGCATTACGAAATACTGAGTATGTAAGTATGTAAGTAGGTGTCTGTGTACACTTGCATTTCTAGAAATGCTCTTTTGCAAGATATTCATGTCGCCAATGTTCCTAGCTCTGCATGGTCTATGTGCTGTTGTGCGGGTGATCGACGGAGCGAATAACGAATCAGAGGACGAAAGAATGGGTTGGCTTCGCTTGACCGAATCCGTTCGTCGCAGGGCAGGAATTCAACGCTTGACTGACAAAGCGAATCATTGGCGTTCCTAACGGAACGACTATCTTTCTTTCAGGGCCACCGCCGATACAACCCCTTCGCACGGTCCATCTAAGAGCTCATAAATTTTATGGGACTTGTATTATGTACAACAGGCTTATACGTGTATTCATTAGGATATTTGCGGTGCATTTACAGCCAACGGCGTGTGAGGGCAGGTAGGCAGACAGACGGATGGACAGACAGACGGACAGACTGGCAGAGAGACACAGAGACGTATTGATAAATATGTGACTGTTAATCCCGGTTGCGCTTGCTGAAGTGCGGATGGCATAGAAGAATCGACGTAGAACCGAGGACGTCGTTGAAGCCGTTACCCTGGTGGATGTTATGCCTGTCTGCCTGCCTGCCTGCCTGTTTGTCTGTCTGTCTGCCTGCCTGCCTGCCTGTCTGTCTGTCTGCCGGCCGGCCTGCCTGCCTGCCTGCTCTGCCAAGACGTCAGTAGTTAGCATTGGCTTTGGTTCTTCTAAGAACCTGAGGTTCTTCGAACGAAGCGATGGTTACAAGCGACTGCGAAGTGTAACTCTAGCGGATTTTTCTTATTAATATTCTTCTTAATATTATTAAATGTGGAGAGTCTTTTATAAAATGATGTCTGAGTGAATTGGATTCGACGTCGGTGTCGTCTGCAAAGAGAGAATGAAGAGCAAGAAGAGCAACTGGACCTCAGGGAGTCATCTTCTTCTGCAGGTCCTTCTAATCATCGTTCGTCTCTTGACCAATGTCCAGTCGATCGGTCAGTTGGGGTCAGCCGTTGCTGCGGTCGTTTCTTTATTTCACTTTTAGTCTAATTTAGTATTTTTGTAAAGCAGTTATTTAGCTAAGAAATCTGATCAGTAAACTACTCTTTACTATCTCCGTTATTAAGCAGTTTTAATGGGTTTTGCCTGGAGGAGCTTTCGAACGAAGGGCAAATACACAGGACAACCTTTCAACTTTCCTTACATCCTCAATGACTTGCAAACCCGACCTGATTTCAACTCACTTGACCTTCTTCTCATGGCTTAATCTACGATGGGAATGACTTTTTTCACATAATATGAAGCATTTTCAACTGGAGCTATAAAATCATGACGTCATTCGTTTCAGGTCGATGTGACGTCAGTTCCGTTTTGGTTCCGGATGCAAACGTCATGGGCGGCATTCAAAGCACAGCCGGAAGTAACGTCACTGAGTGCGAGTTCATCTGCGCACAGATGACGTCATGCCTCGGGTTTGACTGGAACAGAGGGGAGAACAAATGCTTCCTGCTGACATCTGGCGTCGAATCCATCAACTACAACTTCTCAGGAGTCGACCATTACAATCTCTTGAGGGACACAAACAACTGCTTCGGTCAGCTTACTTACTCACTCACTCAGTCACGTGACTGACTCCTTGAGTCTGGTCTGTGTGCTGACTGACTCATTCTCTTGACATTTGTATTTATGATTTTATTCATTCGGAATATTCGTTGTGGCGAATTAACATATGACAATATTATTCCCTACATGTATATATACATAAGGTTAGGGTTAGGGTTAGAGTTAGATCTCCCTCCCTCCATCCCTCCCTCCTTTCAGTGGAACTCTAAGCAGATGGGCAAAGTATTCAGTCAACCGTGACGAAACGACGTCGCCCGAAATCTAGGATAACAAACCATCCTAAGAAAAATCGGTCGTCCGTGTCCACAGAAAGAGTGAACGACTTCACGCACAGGAGGAAGACACAAAGAATCACAGAGAGGTACACAGAAACATACAGAGACACATACAGTGAGAGGGACACAGGTAACTGAGATCACGTAACAGCAGCACATCCTGTGTAACAATAGGCAGACGGCAAAAACGCCGTTGAACAAGACAGGGTGTTAGTTACTTATAAATTTTGGCCGACTGACTTGTTTGGGTTTTAGCCGGACAGTCATGACCCGCGTATGACCTCTGACCTGATCTGATTGAGCCCGTGCTCGCATATAACCCTATGCTTAACTCCCATTGCAAAGGTCTAGGGTTCATATCCAACCGATGAAATGGAAACTTTTGTCATTCGTCATCGCAAAGAATATTAAAGTGTGGCGATGCAGTTACTTAGATCTATATTTCATTCGTTCATTCGTTCATTCAAAACTTCTCAATTCCTTCTGAATCTGAAAGCAAATGATGAAATTCTAGACCTGTGTATACAGCATGATTTATCTAATCTATACCCACTATAGTTTCTATAGCGCCTTTATAAAAATGAACTCCAGGTATGCGCGGTGGCGCCACAATGCCCTTCCGAAGTCAGTTGAAAGGTCAGTTGGCTGATATCTCAGACCTACTTACTTACTTGTAGATCAGGTGGATTGATTTCTGTTGCATTTGATCTGAACGACTCTCAGCGTCGTTTGTCTTTTGCAGGGTCCTGTTCTTATCCCAGGTGGGTTCCGATCGTCAATAGCCACTGCTTCGGAGGAAGAGCGCTGGATACGGCGCTCGGTCTGAACGACTGCGCAAGGCATTGCTTAGAGAATACCAACTGCTCTTCCTTCGACTGGGATCCACGCAACTCCGGTGGTCGAAGATGCTGGATAATCAGCGATTCCTGCTCTTTGCCCAGTCCTGCTCCCGGCGTCTTTCATTACGCCAAGAACTGCGCACCTATTTCCACGACAGGTAGGTCAATCAACACACCTTTCCTTTCACCCTTCATCCGCTTTTATCTGCTTCACTGGTCGACAGTCTAGAGGATCGTAGATGTCTGTGAAGTTTAAGCAGCGACTGCAGTCGAGTTATATCGAGTTGATCTTAACCGAACGGATGACAGTCCGTGTGTTGGCTTTGCGGGTGCAATTGGTGGGTGGACGGAGTGCAGGTGGGGAAGAGTTTTGGGCCAAAGTGAAATGCACGGGGACCTTGCTGCAGAAGGCGAAATGCACGGGGACCTTGCCATAGGGGGCGTAGTCTGGATTTGATTTTTAGTAAAGGGCGGGGTTACGTGGAAAGCAGGAGGCGGAGCATGTATTTACTTTTTAAAAACGGAGGGGTTATTAGGAAAACCACCAAATGAAAGGTGGAGCCTGGCTTTATTCTCGAAGCTATGTTTTAAGTTATGCGGATTTCCAGTTGGGGTTTGGACCAATGGATGGGATTATTATTAATTGTTAATTAGCGACTTCTACAGCGTCGGTGTCTAATGCACAAGGCATCAACCATGAAGAACTAAAATCTAGCCGTAATCAGGACGACATCCAGGAAGTCAGTCCACTGAAACACATGTGTAGTCTTCGCTTGTAGCTCTACCTTCACCTCCTGATTCCGCTTTTCTTCTATAGTCCGATTTCTAAAAGCAACTGAAAAGCCGGGTGTTGAGAAGAAACTGACGCAAGAGACGGAGAAGAACGAACAGATGCAGGAAGAGAATTTAAAAATTTAGGTCCAGCAACGGAGAAAGATCGTTTACCAATAATGATAAGCCTGGGAAATGAGGACAATTTTTAAGTAATGTGGTTGCCCAGAGTTCTGTGTTTTAGAAACCATGGACCCCAGTTTGAACCCGTAGCCTTTGTTGAACGGGAAGCCAAAGACAAAGATGGAGGGGAAGTTTCCCTGCCCACCATCAATCGCCGCAGCCTGAGCTTTCAATCGTCTGAATGGTGTCTGCTTGTCTAAGAATGACTCTGTTGGATCGTCTGTCTTTCAGTCAGTCGAACGTCTGCTTCGTCGGTCACAACTCTTCCAGTCACAGCTGTTCAGACGTTTCTCCCGACCGCTCTTCCATCAACATATCTCCCGAAACAATCGACAGTGCCATCTCTGCCAACGACACATCCATCATCATTCAGTACAACGACTACAACGACTTCGACGACTACGCTTCCATTTGGAGTATCAGTGGTGTTTAGTACATACAGTACCAAAACAAGTACAACTACAACATCCGATACTACAACGACGACTACGCAGTCTGCATCAAGTATGACAAGAGCGAGTGTCTCTGTGACCAGCGGCATCAAGTCGACGGTGGCATCTGGAGCGACACGTGTCACCTCTTCCAGTTCCACTAGAAACGGTGATGCTACCATTTCGGCTGCGTCTGTCACCAGTGGTGCTGTTCGTAACACCACGCCAACTCCGACCACGCCCACTCTGACCACGCCCACTCTGACCACGCCTACTCTGACCACGCCCACTCTGACCATGCCCACTCTGAACACGCCCACTCTGAACACGCCCACTCTGAACACGCCCACTCCGAACACGCCCAAAGAGAATGCGGATCCTACCAAAGTCGCCATTCAAGGTAGGCTGTACACAACTGAAACTTCACCTCATTTCTAACTGACCTACGCAGACATTTGTATAGCGTCAACTTCTGAAATCGTCTTATTCAGTTCGATGCAGACAATAAGGAAATTAAAGGACATGATTGTGAGTCGAGCTCTGGATGGATGACGAAGTAGCGCTTCACAAATTCTGCCATTGCATCTCTATGACATAATCTAGTCAAAAGAAAACTAAAGCAGTAATCATGTGTATATATCGATATATGTGTAGACCGGGGATGCGGCGGTGTAGTGGTATGTTCTGTTTGGCTTGTAACCGGATGGTCTGCATCAAGCCACTGCGTTGGACAAGTTGCTCACCCACAATTGTCTGCGAGGAAGGCAACGAGAAACTTCCTCACTCATCTCATCCCTGGGTGGAATAAGCCAATGGACCTGCCTTCGGGCAGAGAACTCGTCATCATCATACAGTATATATACACACACATATATATATAGGCCCTATGTATGTGTGTATGTATGCGTACATGTATGTATGTATGCATTTACACATGTTTTTACGTATGTATCAAGACACTTAATATATCGCCTTTTGAGTCCCTCTCGAAGTCATAAGCCTTTGTTGCATGTCTTCCGTTGGTGTTGTGGCCTTTTGTAGGTCAGCAGATGTACGATTACGTTGACTATCAGATGGCTATTAAGCCAGCCTACATCGTCTTGGCTGGACTGGGCGGAGGATGTCTTCTGCTCGTCCTCACGGCCGTCGTCATCCTCTGTCAGTATCCTTTCGGCAGTAAGGAGGACGGTGTGCCCGACAGAAGATACAAGCCGTACGAGGTCAACAGCACCGCATCGTCCAACGACATCGTCGACATGGACGTCTTCGACATCGAACACGGTCAGGAATTCCGAGCGTCCGGAGTCATAGCCCCGGAGTTCGAGGCAACGTCCTTGAACTGACCTAGATTCAGCCTAGCTCAGTTTGACCTGTTTAGCAGTTGGAGATAGTCTAGAAGGAGAGATTGGACAATGCGTCATCTGTCTTCGCTTGTGACCAAGGGAGAAAGATCTCTACAGAGATCAGGTCAAAATGGGCGAAACATGTCGGCCAAACTCTGAGGCATTCTCTGTGATTGGTCGGAATAACTAGCTCCGCCCATTTGAGGTGTGTCCTGGGCTCAGCAGATGACCAGTCATATGCAATCTGTGATAAACCGTCTGGCGATGCAGCGCTTAAGCGAACTCGTCTTCTGTTCATGTTTTCAGCTGATGGGTAAATAACTGCTACTGGTAAAAGGCGGTACTTACTTGACCAATATATAAACATTGACGGCAACTTTGACCGGTTTTTGTCGAATTCCAAGCTCTTTTAAAACTGAATTTGATAGATGATAGAAGTGAAATACCAGTTGTTGTGTTAGAAGTTAATTCATTGCTAAGAATCTGCTGTCCAAATGATGGCGGTTGCATTTTTATGTAAAAATGCGCTCTGCCACCTTAATAACCATGGCAACGGTTGCCAAGGCTCCTTTGCTTTATTAAATGTTTCTTAATTTGATGTTAATTAAGCGCATTTAAGTAAGCCTATTTAAAGATTCCACCTTATTCTCGCTAAGCGAATGTGAGGTATAGAGGATGCTGATCTTAGACGCTACGGAGTCATCTGATCTTTTATGTAGCGCCTTGTAAACCACTTCAAAGGATACTTTGTTAGGTAACGATGTCACTCGTTCCGCAGCAGTTGGTTCTTCCGAGGAAGACGGGCAGAGGAAATGTAACCCTAACCACCTGTTTCCAACTTTACATTCTATCGGCTTAATTTGAGTTTATCTATGAGCGCTGTACGATTAGACGGTCCTGCTTAACCACTGGCTTTACTTTCTTATGTAGAAACTAAATGCCTGACAGAGAAACGTCGGTATTTTAACTGTTGAACTAGGACGACAAAATTCGTTGCATCAGGCGAAGGAGGCAGGAAGAGAGAAAGAGAAAGAGAGAGGGGAAGCGAGGAAGGCAGGCAGAAAGAAATGCAGGCAGGGAGTCATGGAAGCAGGGAGAGAACGAAGAAGGCAGGGAGGTAGGCAGGTAGGAAGGCTTGTTCTATTCATGTCGAATCCTGTCCAATTCAATGCAACCCAACAAATTCTAATCCAATAATGATCTAATAATTTCATACAATCTGCATTACTTAGAGTCTATAGACTTTTCTCGAGCGAATTGAAAATCCCTCTCACAACCTGTTGACTTCTCTACTGCCTTTAACATATCCCCCAAGTAGGAAATCGTCTAATGACAATAAAACTCTTTTGTTATACGTTTTATATTGTACCTTAAGCGTAGAAACGTGCTTGCAGGATTTCGTATACGAATATTTTGTAATCGATATTAATGGGTAGAGCACCTGAAACCTTTCCTTCTAGCGACCAAATCGTTGACCGAACTCAAACAGAGTTTATTAATAAGCAAAGGCAGATGTCTTGTGATTTCTAGTTTCGAAGTTCGACGGAATGTCCCCATGTCGAACAAATGATCTTAAAAGATCTTGCTTACTAATCCACATAGATACCTAACATTCGTTCTCAAATTCGCATTATACTGACGTAAGCGTTGAATTCACATTAAATTGAATTAACAACTGCATCGAATGTGTATACAATTGATATGACTGGTTTTCTGGGTTAAGAAACCTTTAGGTCTACAATCGCCAAAGCCAGCGAGATGTTCTTTCTATAACGCAAATGTATTTAAATGTCGCCATCGTCAATATTCTTTATGATGTGGAATCGATTGTTTGTTGCTTGAGTCGAGGAACAGGACTGTCGAGTGTGGATGCAACTTGTAACTTCCAAAGGAAAGTCATATGTGCTGGTTCATCAGAGAAATCATTATTCTTAGAACATAACAGGTGGTCAAACCTTATAATCGATAACCTTATAATTCCATCAACAAAACTTCGTAATCTGTTAAATTAGACTATAATGACTGATTTATTAGTTTTTATTCGAAGATGGTGCTTCTTCAACTAATAGTGCAGTGCTTAGATGCATCGCTGAATCAATTTCTCATTCTTAATAGTTTAGTTTTGATGATAGGACGAATCACTTTTTCCATTGTTTCATCTGCTAAGAAAACGTTACAACTCGTCAGATGTCGGGTGTTTTATGTCAACTTTCATATCAAGCTCTTTTTCCTATTTGATAAATATGTTCTTACAATGGATAAAACGATTATCATACATCATGAATCGAAAGTGTCATGAGGCTTTTATTTCAAATTTTCAGGTTTCAAGAAATTTAACCAAATTCCTAAATTCCATTTCTACGAATTCGTTTTAAGGTTTCTTTTCCTGCAGTCCGCGTGAAACAAGTGTAGCTGCTCTTTGAACTTGAAGCTGAAACAAGCAGATGAAAGCTTCTAAACATTTAAACACCTTATATAAACAAAGTGTCAGCAATATGAATATTATGCAGAAATTGTGCGACTGTCATTATGAGAAATATTATGATTTGGGAGTTGATCTTCTAAAGAGGAATAATTGCATAATTGCATTGGTCGTCTTTTGTCGAAAATTACCTTAATTGAAGCCGTAAAACGCTTAGAAAAATCCACATCTTTTATGAGTCCACGTGAATAAACTCACTTCGACACCAACTTTTGTCTGGAACTTTGATGTTTAAGACGTTTCTGTATTAGACCCGCTTCTAGCTACACTACCAAGTATAGGTCTACCACTCCACTTGTTTCATTACTTACTGAAAGCCCTTTAGAAGAAGTTTAGGGGAAGAAACAGAATCCTCCGACTACCTATTTTGGCGACGCTGGAGAGAAGTTGCCAAGTCACCGGATGAAACTCGTCTTGCTGAAATATACTCAGAAAGAATAGTAAATAGAAATTGAGACTTTGTGGTTTAACTACTATTACAACTACCTTTGACACCAGCAGTCAACCGCTGTTTAACTGCTTAAAAACATAGTTTAACTATTAGTTAGTAACCACAGGAGTTAACTATTGACAGTCACTGGGTCTTGAGGCAGAAATTCAGGACAACACAGAACGGTAAAAGTAGAATATACGTCCTTAGTCCATTGCTTTTTAATGCAGTCATCAATTCACAAGAAATGCACTATATATTATTATTATTCAGTGTGTGGTATGGAGGGTTTTATGCATCAAACACATGTTGGCATATGAAGGCTATGCGTCGGTCAATTTGATTGATATGACTGACATTCGTCGTAGTCGATGTTAAGATGAAACTGAACTTTTCAATCTGTACTATTCTGCACCCGACCCTGGGGCCTCCCTGCGACCACCATCACCATCATAATCGCTTTCCACCTTAGTACCACGACTGTTTACCCTCTCTGAGTCCACGGAATCTAACATAACAACTTGCTTCTTGCGGACCTTATTTGATACAGAGTCCATTAATAAGCCGTTCTCTCTTATGGAGCTTTTGTGTAACGCTGAAAATTTCGGTGATCTATATATTTACATAACAAACACAACACGTGTTTGTTGAAGTAGGACATAATTATGCCGACGATTGATGTATTAAACTTCATGATGAAACACGTGCAATCGATAGTTCTATCGATACGTTCGCTCTGCGTTTAGGCCGAGTAAGACACCAGGTTGCATTCAGAAATTGTAGTCGTATGTCATCTTTCGACATTTTACAGTTGAAAGAAAACTACATCAAGCAATTAATTTATCCAGACGTTTTGCTTCCTGAAACATATTTGGTGATTATGACAAACTCTTCAAGCCGAACACAAGTCTAATTTCGGATGCATCACGCAGGACTTTGGATGAACATGAAATTAACTTTTACTGAATTTAGGTTGTTTAATTAATCGCACAACGGGGATGACATATTGCATTAGTTCAACTGAACCAGTAGTGTTTTGCTGCTGATTTTCGCTTGTACTCAACATCTGATGCTTCTCGTTTCAGTGTCCAACAATAGTTGGCCAGCATTGATGGGTTCCAGTTGCCCTGATAGGCCTATCAGCTTTTCCATCGTCGCAGTGTTCTGATGAAACCTTACATAATCTTCGTCAGTGACTGCACCAAGATAATCAGAGAAAAAGCCCAAGAATGAATGCAGACATGCTGCAGTTCTTGGTTTTGTATGCTTGAAGCATGTTATCAGCCAGCGGGACGTAGTTTGGTGCTCGTAGTTGCCAAGAAAATTCTCAACAACATCCTTGAATGCCTTCTATGCGATTTTTTCCGGTCACACTGGCAGATCTTGAAACAGCTTGTCATAGATGACGTGTCTGATTTGTATGCCTTTCTCAATCTTGGAGTCAGTTATTTTTGGAAATATCGTTCTCAAATACCGAAATCTTTCACCTTCCTTGTTCATCGCTTTCACAAAATTTCTCAACAATCAGAGTTTTATATGAAGAGGAGGCAAAAATATCTTTCTTATGTTGAAAAGTGGTTTGTGCCACACTTTTCTGCTCTGGAAGCCTACGCTTACGGGGCGACCAGTTCTCTTCGATGTAATGATGGTCTCTTTAGCACTGCTGCCCCTTTCGTAAATGAAACTACATAACTTGGTATATTCGAGCTGCATTCTCAGTAGCAGTGCCACAATTTTCAGATCACCATAGATGTTCCAGTTGGAGTTGTTGTGTTGTATGTGTATAAACAATAATTACATGTTTTCGTAAGTTCTTTTCACGTGCACTGCACAGGCAATAGGCGTTGAAGGGTTGACATAGCCATTGTGTAACAAGACAGCTTTAAGGCTTAGCAGTGATGTATCTCTAAAAAGACGCAGTTGTTGTGGCTCATGCTCGCTCCCCAAAAGCCGTGAACAACCCATCATTGTCAGTGCAAAAACATTGGCTGTCAAACTGCGTAAAGACAATACTCGTGTCTTCTTAAAGGGTCCGAAAGACAGAAATTTTCATACCTGGCGATAACAAACCCCATCCTTACAGTCTTGGACCAAGTATTTCTGCTTTAGTTCAGGACAAACCAAGGTCCCTGTCTAGGTCATTTAATTCTGACTGTGTTATCACATGAAGCTCACCGACATAAACGGTTTAAAATCTGGATCAGTTTCGTCTTACTCATCCGGTTCGTGCATTATGGCATCTTCGTCTGCCTTATTTAGGCTCCATGTCCCTGGTGGCTTCGGTTTTGGCAAACTGTCGTTATGCGGCTCTGGTCTCATGGCTGAAGGCAGAATGGGGTATTCAATGGATTTTGGTTATTTTTAGCAGAGAAGCCTGAAACACTGGTGAGCATCTGGTCTAATCTTTGGTCTCTGACGGAATCTCTAACATTCTTCGAAGTGAACCAGGACTAATTTCGATCAAATGCATCATCCTAGGCCTCGAGGTAAATTACGATAAACATAAATATCTTAAAACTGGACCTTAATGAAAGCAACAAAATAAAAGTGCCCTGTTGCACAGATGGTTGACAAATCTAATCTTCTGTACTATGCGAAAGGCTGTACCAGCGATCCATTACAGCACCGGCTGCAGTTGTCGGCTCAATTATCCTACATTTTCCTACTACCGCAACACGTGGCAGTTCACCTCTCGGCCATTATAAAAGCGGCATCTGTCGTCTGTCGATGTTCATTGAAGTTAACGGAGAAGTCTTTGGTACGATGGCAAAGTCAAGCTTCTTGCGAAATGCTGTGTTCGCGGTTCTGTACATGAGCGTCATTCTCTGGCAGGGTAAGTTCTTCCATCTGTCAGTCTCTGTGTTTCTGTCAGTCTCTCTGTCTATCCCACACATATAGACGCATTCTCATCATGTTCAAGTTCAAAACTCCGCCACTTCCGTACTCGGGTGGTACCTGTTCCAATCCTGGATAAAGGAGGAGGGCGACATCAACGGCATTTGATGCCATAAGATATAGCTAAAAATCGGAACTTCTACTTCAATATCATTCGCTTACTTATAAGCATCCAATCGGAAGAAATATCTCAACTACAGGCAAATCGATCAATTTTCTTCTCACAATGAAAATAGTTTATTTTTAACAGTATTACAAATTTTAGCTGAGATGTCGTGAAGGGTGAGCGGGATTGTGGATGTGGCCGCGGGTTGAGTACTCAGTAGCAGTTAGATGACTATGGTCTTGTGCATGCATGTGAATATGTACGTTTCCAAGTAGATCTTACAGAGATGTGACTACTAGTCAATGTACATATGTTTGCGATAAAGCTTGCTTTTTGTTTGATTTAGAAAAGCGCCACGTGCGAAAGATTCTAAGTAGATTAAAGAAAGCGATATTTGTATGACAAATTGAGTTCTGACAATATACATATGAAGTTTTATGCTAAAACGGATTGAAAATGCATTTTATAGAGACGTTATCGAGTACTTTGGGACCATATTGGACGACCGTGACTCAAGAAACTACGGCTGGCGGAGGTAAGAGGTTCACTTGAACAATGGACCAGAAAGATTTTGCTTATTTCCCAGATAACATACCTACGTGAAGTTCACCTCAAATTCTATACTCAAACGTTCAGCCACATCAAACAGACATTAAGTTGAACTGTGATTTACAATCGCTCAAGCTGTTCTTTCTGTAACGACTATTGTGTGTGTAATTAGTAATTTCTATTGCGCCAGTCTCCAATGCAGAAGGCATCAAACGATGGCTTCGGGTCGAGGCTTGTAGGATCAACACCAACATCACAGTGGTGCACAAAGGAAGCTGCAATGACAGTAACTTATGGCAAATACTACTACTACTACTACCACTACTCCCACTACTACTACTACTACTACTACTAATAATAATAATAATAATAAATTATACAGTGAGCACTAAATTAGACCCGTGAAAATGGCTTTTGTGATTACTGCGTCCAATTCAACAGCTCTTTAGAACTATTGTTTTCGTGTTTCGACGCAGGTTGTGCTGGTGTCGACTGTCCCTATTACGGTCGCTGTGAACCGGATGCCCATAATCAGCCGATATGTGTCTGTCCCGTGGTATGTCCAATGATCTATCGACCAGTCTGTGGCAGCGACAACATGACCTACGATAACGAGTGTATGCTTCAGGTGAAGGCTTGCAACACCAGCACCAACATCACAGTTCTTCATAATGGAACTTGCGACGAAGGTAAAGCCTTAGTTTCTAAAATGTTTCCTCCAATAATTCGAAATCTACGCAAATTCGCTCTCTTATAGGTGTTAAATTAGGGACATATGTCTGTCTTTCTCTCTGTCTGTCTGTCCGTCCTCCTGTCTGTCCACCTATCTGTCTCAGTCTTTCTCTCATACAAACGTGTTCTCATTGTGATCGTGATCACTTCTTCACTTGTATGCTTCGGGCGGAGGCTTGTAGGACCAATATCAACATAACTATACTGCGCAGGGGAAGCTGCAATGAAGGTAAGATGGCTGCGACAGCAAAATCTACCATTTAAATTGGGTGAAAAGTGAAAATTATATTCATGCTTCATGTTCTGTATTGCTTTTATATTTACACAAATAATTGTGCTTTATGCAATAAATAATTACCCAGCAGTGACTAATCAGCAGCATTTAGAAGAGGAATGTTTTTGACCCACACTGTACTCACACCAAGAGTGAAAGTCGATAATGGGTCAAACTATGTCTGTCGCTTGAGATGAACAGCGATCAGTCGTCCAGTCTGTTTGGCATCACAAGTCGACCACCACAATAGTCAGCCAATAAGAACGAGTTGTTGCTTTTGCAGGCTTCGCTTGCGGTGGCGAACCGTGTCCTCCTGGAAAATGTTGTCAGCCGGACTCGAAAGGTCGACCGGGGTGTGTATGTAGCACCGCATGTCCATTCATTTATGCTCCAGTCTGTGGCAGCGACGGCCAAACCTACGTTAACGATTGTCTGCTTCGGGTGGAGGCTTGTAAGACCAACACCACCATCACAATGGTACACGAAGGAAACTGCAATAACAGTAAGATATGGCAAAATAATAATAACAAATTATACAGTGAGCACTAAATCAGACTCATCAAAATAGATTTCGTGATTATTGGGACCAATTCAACAGCTCTTTAGAATGGTTCTCTTGTTACGACGCAGGTTGTACTGGATTCCAGTGTCCCTACTATGGTCACTGTGAACCGGATGCCGATAACCAGCCCATGTGTGTCTGTCGACTGGGATGTCCACGGAACTATAGGCCAGTCTGTGGCAGCGACAACGAGACCTACCCCAACGACTGTGTGCTGGAAAGCGAAGCATGTGTAAACCAAACCAACATCACCATTCTCCACGAGGGAGAATGCTGCGGTGAAGGTATAGCAACTGTCAATCAAATCTCTGTTCTTGTTCGATTTAATTCAGGTACTGTTGATACTGAGTAGCACTGTTTCTGTGTCTTTTTCAAAGAGGTTCTTTACGTGAAGTATCGCTCATCTACGGTGTTTTGAAATTACGTTACAGAAATTCACTATTGCGTTACTTCATACAAACACAATGAGGCATCCTGTTTCTTGTGCATAGCCCATTGTGGCTTATGATCTACATACTGTGTGACTCTTTAGGGTCTGAATCCTTTAATATCACGTGTCCTCCGGACAAACGATGCCGCCAAAACCAAGAAGATCTTCCCGAGTGCGTCTGTAACGAGATATGCACTGAGATCTACGCTCCGGTCTGTGGCAGCGACAACAAGACCTACGGTAACGAGTGTGAGCTCAAAAGGGAAGCATGTATAACCAACACTAGCATCACAGTTCTTCGTAATGGAACTTGCAATGGAGGCAAGTAAAAGCCGCAGTTCCTAAAATGTTTCCTGCAATAAATCGAAATCTATGTAAATTCGCTGTCTTATAGGTGTGAAATTAGGGACATCTGTCTGTTTGTTTCTCTGTCTGTCTACCTATCTGTGTTTCTGTCTGTCTGTCTGTCTGTCTCAGTCTTTCTCTTATACAGACGCGTTCTCATTATGATCATGATCACTTCCTGACTTGTCTGCTTCGGGTGGAGGCTTGTAAGACAAACTCGAACATCACGATAGGACAACAGGGAAGCTGCAATGACAGAAAGTTCGCAAACTCACATCATTGAATTTGACATTTTCATTATTTCATGTAAATTATGTAAAATTAAAACTTGTAGCTATCCGTGATTAATTATTATATTACATATTGAATTTTTAATTATGAATTATGTAAAACACGTGTCCGTCACAGTCTAATCAACAAAATCAAATAGAGGATTGTTTCTGACCCGCTATGTATTGGATTAGTATATATTCTCACCATGGACCGTGCATGGACTGGATGTGCTGTCGTTTGATCTGTTTAATGAGGTCTCTTCTTGCCGCTTGGCATCACCTTGCAACCGTTCCAGCATTCAGCCGATAAGAACGAGTTGTTGCTTTTCCAGGCGTCACTTGCTATGGCGTAACCTGTCCTGATGGAAAGTCTTGTGAACTGGACTCGGAAGGTCGACCGAGGTGCGTATGTAATACCATGGGTCCAATGCATATTGATCCAGTTTGTGGTAGCGACGGAAGAACGTACAACAACAGTTGCCTGCTTGAGGTGGCGGCATGTGAGACAAACACCAACATCACGATGGTACACAAAGGAAGCTGCAATGACAGTAAGACATGGCTAATTATTATATGTTGGGATAATCATTGAATTCTATATCCGTCAAAGCGCCCACAACTTTTATATTATTTAAATTATGTAAATGCATTATGTATTATTAATGTGCTAAACTTCAACTTTAATCTATTATTATCTTAGACATTAAATACCAATGAAGTTCAATCAAAAGTTTATGCTAGATGGTTGCTCTAAATTTTCCACCCAGGCTGCACCGGAGTCAAAATCCCATATTACGGTTACTGTGAATTGGATGCTGATAATGAACCAAAGTGTGTCTGTCAGTTGGCCAGCCATGAAATGTATGATCCAGTCTGTGGCAGCGACAACAAGACCTACTCCAACAATTGTGAGCTGGAAAGAGAGGCGTGTACGACTAAAACCAACATAACAGTTCTTTTTCATCGAAGTTACGATGAAGATAAAGCCACACACATTTTATCCAGAAGTAATGTAAAGCAGAGCTGTGCAAAATAAAAAAGGTAAAACCAGACGTGCTTTAATTACCTTGCCAACATTTAAATTTTACTCCTGGGATAAATTCTCAGCTAAAATCAGGCAAAGCAACATTCCAGCAATTAAACAACCGTTGTCAGACGTCGAAGGGGCTTTGACAATTTCTCCTGGCTTCCCGCCAGATTCGAAACCCTAACTCTGAAGTGAAAGACCATCAGTTGTCAAAAATGCTGGATCTACAGACTGTTGATGTTCTGCTTTTATTTTCTTTCTGCCTAACCGTAACCCTAACCCTTATTTTCTGGTTCTGCAGCAACACCAACAGGACCAACCATTCCCTCGACTCCTCCAGATCACTGGACGAAGAAACCCTAATGTGAAGAATACAAGGACGAATGCCGGCTCTTTAAAGCTCTCGAGGTACAAGGGTTGGAGTTAATCTGTAAAAAACTGTTCTTATGCAATAACTAAACTGAACGTTAAATTAATTAACCACACATCTATGTTGCGCCTATCAAGGACCGCTCTCTTATGAGCTCTGTCAAAGAGGTTAACGTGTCTTTTCCTCTGAGAATGCTGTGCAGTCGACGTTAACCATGAAAGTACACATATGAAGACGACTCCAATAAGATAAAGGAATGGGAAACAGCAAACATCGGTGGGCACTTGTTAAATACCAGAAATTGGAAACGGCAGAATAAAACTGCAGAACACAGCAAGTCTAGATTTGATCGTGATCTGTATTAGTTAATGAATAATGGCATTGAAGCCTAAGTTGAAGAAATCGGTCTCTTGATGTTGGGGTTAAGACCATTCTGAAAAAAAACAGAAGATCGCGTAGCTTTCGAATATTCGCAGGGATTTTTGATGCATGACTCACTTTTCAATTCCGAGTTAAGGCAATGCACTCAATGGAACCTGTGTGAAAACCGATTGCAGAATATTGAATTATAATCATGCTTTATTGTTGCAGGTCATCGAAGGCGAGAATTCAGCTTATGCGTTTGAGCGACGATGCGGTCTAAAAGCAAACACACTTCACCGATGAAACTACAAAATTTCTAGAAATCTGTCATCAAATAAAATGTTTCTTAACTAAATACTTTCGAAGATAATGCTCATTCATCCATCAGTATATAATGCTTAGATTCATCGTTTCATCAATTTATCATTCTTAATTGTTTAGTGTTGCTCAACGCTTTAGTTTCCAAAATATCAGCCAATAAATCCTCAGAACTCGGCAGATGTCGTTTTTCATGTTTTTTTTTCAATATCAATCTCTTTCTGCATGTTTGAAAAATATTTTCTCATATCGGATAAAACAAATTGTCTTACATCACGAATCGAAAATAATTCTTGTCACGGGGCTTTTATTCAGGATTTTTAAATATTAAGAAATTTAGCCAAACTGCGAAAAATCGACTTACATGAAATAAGCTCACTGTCCAAATTTCCTTTCTCACAGTTCGTGTGAAACTAGTGAAGCAGCGCTTTAGTTGTAAAGCTGAAAAGGCAAATAACATGCTTTAGGATCTCATTTCAAGAGATGACAGGACAAAGCTCTTGGCATTTTGAAATTCCTGCTCCAGAAGTAAGCTGCATCTTAACTGAACGCAGAAAGTCACGATTATTGCATGCATGCATGCATGTATGTATCTATGTATGTATCCAAGTTTGTATACACGTATGTATGTATGTATCCAAGTATGCATGTATGTATCCAAGTATGTATGTATCTATAGCCCCGTTTTAATAATGCATAAGGCACCATTCGATGGTCGATTCAGGTGAAAACCTAATTATAATCCAGTGGGAAGCCAGGTAGAGATCCGATGAGTCAGGGAAAATGAACAAAGAGGCTACGGTTGGTAAGCAAGTAGAACATACGAGTCTCACAGTTTAGCTCTGAATGACATGACTGAATTGATGGAACGCATGGAATTGGGCAGTGAATTCCAAAGCTTTAGATCAGTCAACAGAAGCATCCAAGATCCCATAACTATTCAGATGTCAGGCACAGCAAGACTCGAGGTATTCGTAAGTTGAGTGCATTGCTCCGATATAAGTATGTATGTATGAACGAGAGTAAGAAAGTGTTTATGTATGTGTATATGCAAATGTAATCATAAACGCTATATTTACATATGTAGGAATGCTTATATGTATGCGTGAATGTATGAAATGTATGCATTACATATATACACGAATGCATGAATGTATGTGAGTTTGAATATAATGTTTAAATGCGTTGGCTGCCCGTGCAAATGTATACTGTTAAACAGACATTTGTAACGCGCGCAATTAACAAATAGCTTCAAAGGCGCTTAAATACGCCAGCCTGTGATGTTAAATGTCATTAAGAGCAAAAATTTCGTCGATTAGCGGGCAATGCTGAAGTCACCAGAAATGTCACCCGTAGCTGCCTCGCGCACACACGCTGAGCCCAACCAACAGGTTTCCATCCCCAGTTCACAGATGACAACGTGTTCAGCGTCAAGGTCTTACAGTGGCGACGGGCAATGGCGTCCGCAGTACACGTGATCACCACCGTCCCAACGCCGCCCTTCGCAGATGGTAGAGGATGCGGCATCCGGACATCCCTTGAATACATAACGAACTGTTCCAACGATAGAGGCGTCAACTGCATAATGAATACATGTATATTTGCATGTATATAATGTACTTATGCACGTACATAATGGATATATGTATGTCATGTGATGTAGGTACAGCGTTTATCTAATGTCCCTCTGTCTATCACTGACAAAGATTGTATACTTCACTGGGGCCATCATCAAGTGTTTACTTGTCAGCACCCATTCAGATCGATCTCCCAGCTCCCTCTAAATCTTCGCCTTTCTTATGCTCGTGAAAATATTTTTCTAATCAATTGAAATTTTATTTTAAAACAGTTTTAAAATACATTTTATAGAGATGTCATTGAGTAGCCTGGGCCATAATCGGAGACCGTGGCTCAAGACATAACAATTACCAGAGATACAATGTTTACTTGAATAAAGCACCAGGTCAGTAATTACTGAGCTCTTCAAAGATCACGCTATATTAAATGAAGGCGATCGATGATTCAATTGCATCAACAAAACGTCGGAATCTCTGGAATCTGTCTTAAATTCCACTGTTCTGACATTGAACTAATAATTACTATTCGAACATATTCTAATAGTTTAGCGTTGATGCGAGAGCGAACTTCTAAACGCTTTAGTCTTCCGTTTGTTTTATTTGCTTATAAAACGTCAGAACCTGTGAATTGTCATTTCATTTTTGAGGCTCTATTCGCATATTTGAAAATTATTTTCGTATTTCGGATAAAGCGATCATCATATATCACAATTCAAAAGTGATTATCATCGTGAGGCTTTTATTTTGGATTTTCACTTTTCAAGAAATTAAACAATTCTAATTCTTCGAACTGCATCTTCCTGGCCAAGTTTCTTTTCTCGAAGCCCGTGTTAAGAAGTGCAGCTGAGCTTTGAACTTTAAGCTGAAACAAACGGTTGAACGCTTTGAAACCTTTATCTTAAACAAATGATATGTCAGCTACTTGAGATTGTGCCACTGTAATTGTAGTTATATGAAAAATTGGAAATTGAATGAATTGCGTAATCTCCGCAGTCGACAACCTTCAGTGAAGGCTGTAAACGCTTGGGACCCAGCATCTTACATCAATGCCAATCCTTTGTTAATTTATTATAAAGCTATAGTAACCTAACGACCTGCGATAAATGTTTCGTAATTAGGCCTGTTCAGGCCACACTCAGGCCAACGATAGCAGTCTATTTCAAATCATAGAAAACATTCGTCTATTTCTACTTCTATTCCATTAGAAGAAGAAGCGAGAGAGTGGCTTATAAGCAAATATTCACAAAGACACAGATTGCTAGAAATAGGACACACGCGTATACTTTTATTGGTTTAATTAATGCAGCCATTAGTTCAAGAGAAATGCGCTATATCAAACATTATTAAATGTGGTTCGTGGATGAAAACACAGTTTCTAAAATATACGTTGACCTATTTCGGTTACTTTGGCATCCGTCATAGTAGATTTCTTCATGCGCATTACTGACAGGCCCTGTTTGTGGGCCACGTTGGGCGCCAGGTTGCATCTAAAGAAAACATCTCATATTGCATGCGCGGTTTTGACCCCTCCCGACCTCACTGAGGTCAAAATCATGGGATACATGTAGATTAGATGACATTTTTAGATGTATCCCCGAACGATGGATACGAGTGTCGTACAACATAAGACGGCCGTTCCTCAGACTCCGCATCCGTTAGGGTCTTCGCGTCATCGGCGCTCGCTCTCTCAGCTCACCGCTAGTTTTATCCATATACAGAAGCTCTTGGCTAGAAAAAGGAACATAAAAATGTAGCCACAAAGTGCTCAATTTTATACCAAAATGCTTAAAAATAAGTTGGCTTTCGCGGCTCCGCCCCGGATCACGCTTGCATGTTGCGCCTCTGCCGTTCCTTCAGACGTCGTATGTGTTAGGGGCTCGATGTCCAAGACCCCTCACTTTTCACCCTAGTACTTAACATGTCTCGCACATAGATGCACTATGCCTGGAGTTGATCGATCTGTTTAGATTTTAAATCCTGTTTGTTGGCCAACGTAGGAGCCAGGATGCATTTAGACAAATATCTTAAGTTGTAGTAGTATGACGCCTCTGGAAATTTATGATTGAAAAGAAATTTCTGCAGAAGGACGGACGGATAGATGGATGGATGGAAGAAGAAAGGAAGAAAGGATGGAAGAAAGGAAGGAAGGAAGTAAGGAGGGAGGGAGGACGAGAAGGAAGGAAGGAAGGAAGAAGAAAGGAGGCAGGGAGGAAAGGAAGGAAGAAATTGGATGGGCTGTTGGAGGAAAGGAAGGAAGGAAGAAAAATGGGATAGAAAGGAATTGTAGTTGAAATCGTAATCGTAATCAAGAACTTATACAGAGCCATTTCAAGATAATCTCATCAGAGGCGCTTCCGACCCAAAAACTCAGAACCATTGGGGAATAGAAAGGTCTTCAAACGCTTGCGGAAGAGAGAGGGAGAGAGGCAAAGAAGTTCATGCTGCTGGTCAGTAGAAAAATCCTTCCAAGAAATATGATCGACCACCGCAAAACATCTGCGCTGAGCCGTCGCTGTTCGGACAAATGGACAAACAAGTCACCCATGGCCTGAGACCGGAGCAATCTGCGGCCAGGGATAGAGTACGTTAGAACAGAAATCTCCCTTATTTAAATTGGGGCACATCCAGTCAGACAGTTACGCACAAAACCAGGGTTTTTGTATTCTATACGTTCCAGAATAGGTGACCAGTGCAATTTATGAGACATGAAGGCAGAGGTGGTGACACTTCTTGGGGATACTTCTAATCAGCCGGGCAGAAGCTTCCAGGACAGACGGGAGATGCAAGAGAAACGCAAACCTTCAAAAACTTACTCTAGTCAGTCCTAGTGCAGATAAATGCATGGATTAGGATAGTTGCAGCCTGGGATGTGAGGGAACGGCGCATAGTGAGTTTTTGACGCAGAGATAAAAGCACGCACGACAGACATTCTTCGTATGTTCCTGCAAATTAAGCAAATTCAGTTCATTTAGGCCCCTTTTATGTCTCACACACAGTTGCAATCTGGCTAGATTTAATCGAACTCTTCCTATATTTAATCCATGTTTCTACGCCACAGAAGGCGCAAAGTTGCATTTAGGGAAAACATCTTATATTGCATTCGTCTGACATCAATCAAAATTTATGGTTAAAACGAAATCTGTGCAGACGGACACTTGCACGTGCGGCTGGATGGATGGACGAAGAAAATAAGAAAGAAAGGACTAACCTGGATTTAATAAGAGAAGGGAACTGAGAAAATCTTGCTACAGATTATTCTGAGAGTCGACTGGTGCCTGACATAAGTTATTTAATTAACACTGATTATAATTACAGATTTTAATAAACCTCCACCGTACACTAATCGATATTCAGTTCATATAGTTGTCTTGCATGACTGGATTCGATCGATCTTCTCTCATATTTAATCCTTGTTTCTGGACCACAGTAATCGCCAGTTTGCAGTTAGGGAAAACATCTTTTATTGCATTCGTGCGACATCAGTCGATAATTTATGGTTAAAACTGAACCTGTGCAGATATTGTCCGACTGTTAGAATCCTCCTCCCCATGTTGGACACAGTTCAGGCAAATCATCTGACAGCCTTTCTCTTGTCATATCTGAAACTAGAACTGTTCTTGCTAAACGAGCTTCATCGGTTGCTGGACGTATTTTTAAAAACTCTCTTCTTGTGTCTGTTCGTCGCGATCAGTCGTTTGCGTCATTTCGTTCTCAGGACTTTCCTGTTTAATATTCCTTATCCAACGCTTGTCCCTCTCTTCCACCGACGAAGGTTCAGTTGCTAAACTCAACGGATCCTAGTTTGATGTTTCACCGTTACCAAGTCAGTTTCAAAATGATGGTCTGTTGTTTAGTTGCGGTTGTTCCGTTATGCGACTATGCCTAAGAACACGGACCATTCTTGAGGAACGTTTTTTTGATTGCTTTAGCCACGAGTCAGCGGGCAATTAAACTAATTCCTATTAAATAAAACTGCATTTTTCTAAGGGTTCGAATTCCCCAGCACAGGTATCATATTCTTTCAGATATCTGCCCCCCTCGAGCAATCCAGTGAGGGGACCTACATATAGAATTATTAGTGTTAGGTCGACAGTGGATTGCTTTCTCGTCCATTCGAGGTGAACTCTGGAGTCAATTCGACCAAATAGATCAACAGAAGTCTCCCCGTTTCTGTTAAATTATAAGCATCAAAATCTGAAAGACTGGGTCTAAACGAAGGCAACAAAGCATAAATGCGCGATTTGATGGTTTTTACAACGATTGACAACCGATGCGTCGTCTTCGACTTGATTACAACCAGCAACAGCTGCTGTTTTTATCCCCAGTTATGTTACATTCACCTGCCACCAGATCACTTGTCAGAATACGTTACACAGCGACTGTATATGAAGCCTCATCTTCGGGCTGTTTAACCGATACGAAAGCAGAAGTCCTCAGCTTGAAGTTGAGCTTCTTGGGAAAAGCAGTGTGCGCCGCTCTGTGCATGAGTGTCATTCTCTGGCAAGGTAAGTTACATCCATCAATGAGTATCTGTGTGTCTGTCCGTCTGTCGGTCTGTGTCTCTTTGTCTCTCTCGCTCTCTGTGTCTCTCTGTGTCTCTCTATCTGTTTCTCTGTCTGTCTCTCTCTCACCTTCCTCCCTGTCTCACAAATTCAGACGCGTTCTCATCATGATCGTCTTTCATATATTTGTCAGCATCCAGTCACTATTCAACTTTCTTAAATGATTAATCAGTCGATTTTCAACTGCGAGTGCAAGAACATTTATATCCAGATGAAACTTTATGCTGAAACATAAATTTTGTAGAAACTCATGAAACCAGCGATGGTAAGATATTTACCTCGTCATCATCATCATTATCGTCGTCGTCAAAACATTAGATTAGCTCATTGCAACGCTAGTGTTTTATCAAGAGCAGTGGAGCTTAATGAGAGAATTCTGCTACCGATAATTTGGAGAATCGACTGAGGGCAAATGAGACCCTTTTCACCCAATACAACTCATCGTAATCGTAATTTCGAGATCTGTACAGCGCCCAACGAAAGCCACGTCGCGGGGACCCGCTTATTCGCATCGACTCAGGTTAGAATCCGAGGCTCGTCATATACGAAACTGACACTGATTGCAACTTCGAACCTTGTGTAACCTCGGAGGTCATAATCTTCAATATGAGTGCCTCCCTATGGCAAATAAACACATATCTCTCGCCGTCTTCACTGATGTTGTTGTTGTTTTTGTCGTTGTTGTTGTCACGAAACTTACTGAGAACTAGTTGACAATAAAATATGGACGCTGTGTAAGTTTCAGCAACGTCACCTGGCAAACATAGATCCGCTTCAGTGAACATGTGGGCTGGGACTGGTTCAACAGCGTGACCAAAACACGTCGATCGAAAAACAGCTACATAGCCTCGTCCCACGAGCTTTGTCCATAAACTAAGCCTCATGCGCTATAACTATTCTCTAACGACGCACGAACAATTCCTCAGAATTGTTGGTCCGTCCTGCACACAACTCATTGTTCTTGGGCTGTTTCGCCGACGCAGATTTCGCAGCTGAAACTAAACAGGTCCTACAGTTTTACATCTCACTGTTGTGAAGCAGCTCAGCAACAACATGCTGTGCTATAGTACAATTACAATTGTTAAGCTATGATTAATTGAAATGAACTGGGATTAAGTTCGACCAGATTCACCATCCTAACCCAGAGGGTAAATAATGATAAACATAAAAGCTGAAAAACAGCCCTTGGACGAGAGCTACAAATCATAGACGCCCTATATACGGTTGCACAGACGGTTGACTACACTTGTCGTCAGTGCCAGGCTGTACCAGCGGTCTACAGCAACGCCTGTATATTTTGGACCAATTATCTCACAAACACCTACGAACATATCACGAAACACTACACCTCACAGCGATTATAAAAGGACCAGCTGCCTTCGGTAGATATTCACTGAGACGAAAGGAGGAGTTCTTGACAAGATGGAAAAGTTGAGCTTCTTACGGAAAACTGTGTGCGCCGTTCTGTGCATGAGTGTCATTCTCTGGCAGGGTAAGTTACATCCATTGGTGAGTCTGTATCTCTGTCTGTCTCTCTCTGTCCATCTATCAGACAGACAGTCTCTCACATAGACGGCTTCTCATCGTGATTATGATTATGTCCTTCTTTGTCGGCATCCAGTCAGAACAATATTTCAACTTCATCTAAATCATTCGATATTTATATTTCAACGTCATCCAAATCATTCGAAGTTCTTATACGAGTGAGAAATAATTTTATTTCGGAATTTTACGCTAAAACCTTTTTAAAACACATTTTGTAGAGACGTCATCGAGTAGTTTGGGACCATATCCGGAGACCGCGACTCAAGAAACTACGGCTAGCAGAGGTAAAGATGTTTGTTCAAATAAGGACCAGAAAATATTTTGCTTATTAGCCCAGATTTTACTTACGTAAAATTCAAATCAAATTCGCTTTATACTAACGTACATCCACATCAAATATACAGCACATCGAAACGATAAATCTGGTTTGTTGAGTTAAGTGACCTTTGGATCTACAATCGTTAAAGCCACCGAGCTGTTCTTTCAACAACGCAAATGCTTTCATATGTCGCGAACATCTATAATCCTCATGATGTGGCATCGACTGTTTGTTGCTTGATGCTTGAGCCAACGAACGGGATTGTTGAGTCTGGACGCAGTTTTAACTTCGAGAGGAACGTCGTATGTGTTGAGGGTTCATCAGAGCTTTCAAGATTCGTAGAAGATAGCAGGTGGCCCACTGTTTCGTGTTCCGATGGCTGTTACCAGATGACATGTCCTTCGGGCAAAGAATGCGTCGTGAATAGAGAAAATCTTTCCGAGTTCGTCTGTAACGAGGAAAGCAATGAGATCTAAGCTCCAGTCTGTGGCAGCGACGTCTGATAGATGGACAGAGAGAGACAGACAGAGAGACAGACTCACCAACGACTGTTTCATTCGAGTGGCGGCTTTTAAGACCAACACCAACATCACGGAACTTAAGAAGTAGCCTGAAGTGACAGTAAAATGGCCACGACAGCAAGATCTACCATCTAAATCGTGTACAAATTTAACGTTATAATTATGTTTTTATGTCGATATTATTTGTTACACTAAAAACAACGACTTTGAAATAAATAATTGCCCAGTCTAATCAGCAGTAGATGGTAGAGGATTTTTCTACCGATGCCGTACTGGACCTATATGTTTCAGCTATGGCTTTCAATGATACAGTGAATATATTGATAATGGGCCAAACTATGTCTGTCGCTTTAGATGAACAGAGATCCATCGTCCATTCTGTTTGGCAGCACAAGTCGACCGCTACATAAGTCAGCCAATAAGAACGAGTTGTTTTTTTTCAGGTAACCCTTGTGTTGGCGTAACGTGTCCTCCTGGAAAATCCTGTCAACAGGACTCGGAAGGTCGACTGGGGTGCATGTGTCCCACAATGTGTCCAATGTATTATGATCCAGTTTGTGGCAGCGACGGAGAGACGTACGGCAACGGATGTATGTTCTTGGAGGCGGCGTGTCAGAACGACTACAACATCACGATAGTACACAAAGGAAGCTGCAATGACAGTAAGACATGGCAATTAATAATTATAACGAGGACACTAAATTAGACCCGTCGAAATGACTGCCATGATTATTGTGTCCAACGAAAGAGCGTTTTAAATAGTTCTTCTTCTGTTTCAACGCATGTTGTACTGGGTTCGAGTGTCCCTACTACGGTTACTGTGAACTGGATTCCCATAACCAGCCCATATGTGTCTGTCGCTTGGCTTGTCCAAGGAACTATTGGCCAGTCTGTGGCAGCGACGACAAGACCTACTCCAACGACTGTGAGCTGGAAAAGGAGGCGTGTGTGACGCAAACCAATATCACCCGTCTCTACGAGGGAGAATGCGTCGATGGAGGTACAACTACTGTCAATCAACTCCCTATTCACGTTTGATTTCACTGATGTGCGAGTGATATTCATTGTCGCTCTGTGCACAGTGTCTGTGTCTCTTGCGTCGAGGTTTCGTACGTTGAAACTCTCCCGGTGTTACAGATTTTTACTGCTGCGTTTCCTCTGACCGTAAGTGAACGCATTGAAACATACGAACACAATGGGGTGTACCTTTGCTTGAGCGTGGTCTATTGCGGCTTCTGATCTCTATTGTATGTGATCTTCTTAGGGTCCAGTTGCGACGAGTCATGCACAAAGATCTATGATCCAGTCTGTGGCAGCGACAATAAGACCTACGCCAACGACTGTCTGCTTCGGGTGGCGGCGTGTCAGAACGACTACAACATCACGATTGTACACAAAGGAAGCTGCAATGACAGTAAGACATGGCAAATAATAATTATAACGAGGACACTAAATTAGACCCGTCGAAATGACTGCCATGATTATTGTGTCCAACGAAAGAGCGTTTTAAATAGTTCTTCTTCTGTTTCAACGCATGTTGTACTGGGTTCGAGTGTCCCTACTACGGTTACTGTGAACTGGATTCCCATAACCAGCCCATATGTGTCTGTCGCTTGGCTTGTCCAAGGAACTATTGGCCAGTCTGTGGCAGCGACGACAAGACCTACTCCAACGACTGTGAGCTGGAAAAGGAGGCGTGTGTGACGCAAACCAATATCACCCGTCTCTACGAGGGAGAATGCGTCGATGGAGGTACAACTACTGTCAATCAACTCCCTATTCACGTTTGATTTCACTGATGTGCGAGTGATATTCATTGTCGCTCTGTGCACAGTGTCTGTGTCTCTTGCGTCGAGGTTTCGTACGTTGAAACTCTCCCGGTGTTACAGATTTTTACTGCTGCGTTTCCTCTGACCGTAAGTGAACGCATTGAAACATAGGCCTACGAACACAATGGGGTGTACCTTTGCTTGAGCGTGGTCTATTGCGGCTTCTGATCTCTATTGTATGTGATCTTCTTAGGGTCCAGTTGCGACGAGTCATGCACAAAGATCTATGATCCAGTCTGTGGCAGCGACAATAAGACCTACGCCAACGACTGTCTGCTTCGGGTGGCGGCGTGTCAGAACGACTACAACATCACGATAGTACACAAAGGAAGCTGCAATGACAGTAAGACATGGCAAATAATAATTATAACGAGGACACTAAATTAGACCCGTCGAAATGACTGCCATGATTATTGTGTCCAACGAAAGAGCGTTTTAAATAGTTCTTCTTCTGTTTCAACGCATGTTGTACTGGGTTCGAGTGTCCCTACTACGGTTACTGTGAACTGGATTCCCATAACCAGCCCATATGTGTCTGTCGCTTGGCTTGTCCAAGGAACTATTGGCCAGTCTGTGGCAGCGACGACAAGACCTACTCCAACGACTGTGAGCTGGAAAAGGAGGCGTGTGTGACGCAAACCAATATCACCCGTCTCTACGAGGGAGAATGCGTCGATGGAGGTACAACTACTGTCAATCAACTCCCTATTCACGTTTGATTTCACTGATGTGCGAGTGATATTCATTGTCGCTCTGTGCACAGTGTCTGTGTCTCTTGCGTCGAGGTTTCGTACGTTGAAACTCTCCCGGTGTTACAGATTTTTACTGCTGCGTTTCCTCTGACCGTAAGTGAACGCATTGAAACATACGAACACAATGGGGTGTACCTTTGCTTGAGCGTGGTCTATTGCGGCTTCTGATCTCTATTGTATGTGATCTTCTTAGGGTCCAGTTGCGACGAGTCATGCACAAAGATCTATGATCCAGTCTGTGGCAGCGACAATAAGACCTACGCCAACGACTGTCTGCTTCGGGTGGCGGCGTGTCAGAACGACTACAACATCACGATAGTACACAAAGGAAGCTGCAATGACAGTAAGACATGGCAAATAATAATTATAACGAGGACACTAAATTAGACCCGTCGAAATGACTGCCATGATTATTGTGTCCAACGAAAGAGCGTTTTAAATAGTTCTTCTTCTGTTTCAACGCATGTTGTACTGGGTTCGAGTGTCCCTACTACGGTTACTGTGAACTGGATTCCCATAACCAGCCCATATGTGTCTGTCGCTTGGCTTGTCCAAGGAACTATTGGCCAGTCTGTGGCAGCGACGACAAGACCTACTCCAACGACTGTGAGCTGGAAAAGGAGGCGTGTGTGACGCAAACCAATATCACCCGTCTCTACGAGGGAGAATGCGTCGATGGAGGTACAACTACTGTCAATCAACTCCCTATTCACGTTTGATTTCACTGATGTGCGAGTGATATTCATTGTCGCTCTGTGCACAGTGTCTGTGTCTCTTGCGTCGAGGTTTCGTACGTTGAAACTCTCCCGGTGTTACAGATTTTTACTGCTGCGTTTCCTCTGACCGTAAGTGAACGCATTGAAACATAGGCCTACGAACACAATGGGGTGTACCTTTGCTTGAGCGTGGTCTATTGCGGCTTCTGATCTCTATTGTATGTGATCTTCTTAGGGTCCAGTTGCGACGAGTCATGCACAAAGATCTATGATCCAGTCTGTGGCAGCGACAATAAGACCTACGCCAACGACTGTCTGCTTCGGGTGGCGGCGTGTCAGAACGACTACAACATCACGATAGTACACAAAGGAAGCTGCAATGACAGTAAGACATGGCAAATAATAATTATAACGAGGACACTAAATTAGACCCGTCGAAATGACTGCCATGATTATTGTGTCCAACGAAAGAGCGTTTTAAATAGTTCTTCTTCTGTTTCAACGCATGTTGTACTGGGTTCGAGTGTCCCTACTACGGTTACTGTGAACTGGATTCCCATAACCAGCCCATATGTGTCTGTCGCTTGGCTTGTCCAAGGAACTATTGGCCAGTCTGTGGCAGCGACGACAAGACCTACTCCAACGACTGTGAGCTGGAAAAGGAGGCGTGTGTGACGCAAACCAATATCACCCGTCTCTACGAGGGAGAATGCGTCGATGGAGGTACAACTACTGTCAATCAACTCCCTATTCACGTTTGATTTCACTGATGTGCGAGTGATATTCATTGTCGCTCTGTGCACAGTGTCTGTGTCTCTTGCGTCGAGGTTTCGTACGTTGAAACTCTCCCGGTGTTACAGATTTTTACTGCTGCGTTTCCTCTGACCGTAAGTGAACGCATTGAAACATAGGCCTACGAACACAATGGGGTGTACCTTTGCTTGAGCGTGGTCTATTGCGGCTTCTGATCTCTATTGTATGTGATCTTCTTAGGGTCCAGTTGCGACGAGTCATGCACAAAGATCTATGATCCAGTCTGTGGCAGCGACAATAAGACCTACGCCAACGACTGTCTGCTTCGGGTGGCGGCGTGTCAGAACGACTACAACATCACGATAGTACACAAAGGAAGCTGCAATGACAGTAAGACATGGCAAATAATAATTATAACGAGGACACTAAATTAGACCCGTCGAAATGACTGCCATGATTATTGTGTCCAACGAAAGAGCGTTTTAAATAGTTCTTCTTCTGTTTCAACGCATGTTGTACTGGGTTCGAGTGTCCCTACTACGGTTACTGTGAACTGGATTCCCATAACCAGCCCATATGTGTCTGTCGCTTGGCTTGTCCAAGGAACTATTGGCCAGTCTGTGGCAGCGACGACAAGACCTACTCCAACGACTGTGAGCTGGAAAAGGAGGCGTGTGTGACGCAAACCAATATCACCCGTCTCTACGAGGGAGAATGCGTCGATGGAGGTACAACTACTGTCAATCAACTCCCTATTCACGTTTGATTTCACTGATGTGCGAGTGATATTCATTGTCGCTCTGTGCACAGTGTCTGTGTCTCTTGCGTCGAGGTTTCGTACGTTGAAACTCTCCCGGTGTTACAGATTTTTACTGCTGCGTTTCCTCTGACCGTAAGTGAACGCATTGAAACATACGAACACAATGGGGTGTACCTTTGCTTGAGCGTGGTCTATTGCGGCTTCTGATCTCTATTGTATGTGATCTTCTTAGGGTCCAGTTGCGACGAGTCATGCACAAAGATCTATGATCCAGTCTGTGGCAGCGACAATAAGACCTACGCCAACGACTGTCTGCTTCGGGTGGCGGCGTGTCAGAACGACTACAACATCACGATAGTACACAAAGGAAGCTGCAATGACAGTAAGACATGGCAAATAATAATTATAACGAGGACACTAAATTAGACCCGTCGAAATGACTGCCATGATTATTGTGTCCAACGAAAGAGCGTTTTAAATAGTTCTTCTTCTGTTTCAACGCATGTTGTACTGGGTTCATGTGTCCCTACTACGGTTACTGTGAACTGGATTCCCATAACCAGCCCATATGTGTCTGTCGCTTGGCTTGTCCAAGGAACTATTGGCCAGTCTGTGGCAGCGACGACAAGACCTACTCCAACGACTGTGAGCTGGAAAAGGAGGCGTGTGTGACGCAAACCAATATCACCCGTCTCTACGAGGGAGAATGCGTCGATGGAGGTACAACTACTGTCAATCAACTCCCTATTCACGTTTGATTTCACTGATGTGCGAGTGATATTCATTGTCGCTCTGTGCACAGTGTCTGTGTCTCTTGCGTCGAGGTTTCGTACGTTGAAACTCTCCCGGTGTTACAGATTTTTACTGCTGCGTTTCCTCTGACCGTAAGTGAACGCATTGAAACATACGAACACAATGGGGTGTACCTTTGCTTGAGCGCGGTCTATTGCGGCTTCTGATCTCTATTGTATGTGATCTTCTTAGGGTCCAGTTGCGACGAGTCATGCACAAAGATCTATGATCCAGTCTGTGGCAGCGACAATAAGACCTACGCCAACGACTGTCTGCTTCGGGTGGCGGCGTGTCAGAACGACTACAACATCACGATAGTACACAAAGGAAGCTGCAATGACAGTAAGACATGGCAAATAATGATAATGCGATGACCACTTAATTATATCCGGCGAAGCACCCAAAACTGTTGTTCTGTTTAAATTTTGTAAAAGCATGATGTATTATAATTTCTTAAACTTTAAATTACCAGATTTTTATCTTACGCATAAATTACTAGTGCAGTCCAATCAACAGCGAATGCTAAAAAGTTGTTCTCTTTTATCACCCAGGTTGCACTGGATTCGAATGTTCATATTATGGCTACTGTGAACCTGACGCTGATAATAAACCAAAGTGTGTCTGTCGCGAGGCTTGTGTATTGATCTATGATCCAGTCTGTGGCAGCGACAATAAGACCTACCCCAACAACTGTGTGCTGGAAAGTGATGCGTGTACGTCTAAAACCAACATCACCGTTCTTCATTCTGGACCTTGCGGTGAAGGTAGAGCGATATAAATTTTACCCACAGATTATTAAAGCAAGGCTATGCAAGATAAAGAAAGGTAAAACCACACAATTTTTAATACCTTTCTGATATCTAAATTTTGCTTTACAATTAATCTGTCAGCTAAAAGTCGGACTAATAGCAATCAAGTAATTAAAGAACTGCTTTCGAGAGTCGAAGGCCCTTTATCAGTTTCTCATGGCTTTCGAACGGAATTGGAACCCCTAACGCAGAAGGCAAAGGTCATCGATTATCAGAGATGTTGCATCCGCAGACTAAAGATGTTCTGCTTTTATTTTCTGGTTCTGCAGAAACGTCAACAGTTTCGACCATTCCCTCGACTCCTCGGGTTCGTCGGACAAAGAAACCGAAATGTCAGGGACAGAGGAAGAGAGAATGTTAATTCTTCAAAGTTCTTTCGAGGTACACGACTATTGAACCGTAATCGTAATCGTACATTTGTAAAGCGCCGCTTCAAGATAGCCTCATCAGAGGCGCTCCCGGCCCATCATCCGAGAACTGGGAAATAATACGGTCTTCAAGCGCTTACGAAAGACGGTGGAGGAGAGGGAGAGAAGCTCCCGTCGAAGGTCGGCAGGAAAGTCATTCCAAGAGCTAGGGCCACCAATAGCAAAGCTGCGGCGCTTAGCGGTGGCATTTCGAGCTAGAGGGACGGCGAGATCGCCCTGAGCCGACAAACGCAGTGGTCTGCGGCCCGGAATGGAAGAAAGGGGATGCAGAGTTCCCTTAGATAAAGCGGAGCACAGCCAACAAGACAGTTCCGCACAAGGGTCAGAAGTTTGAAGAGAATACCCTCTCGTATTGGGAGCCAATGCAATTGTTCCAGCATAAATGAAGAAATGGGACCGAACTTAGGAATGCCATCAATCAGGCGAGCCGCAGCATTCAAGACAGACTGGAGTTGTGCAGTGTAGGAGGATCTTAGCCCTACGAGGACGGCATTGCCAAAATCAATTCTTGAGCAGATGAATGCATGGACCAGGGTAGTTGCGGCCTGGGTCGTGAGGGAGCATCGAATGGTGCGAATTTGCCGTAGATGGTAGAAGCAAGAGTGACAGACGTTCTGTATGTGTTCCCGCAGTGTGAGCTCTTGCCCCAGAGTCACTTCCAGGTAGCGTACTGAAGAGAAAAAGCAGACATGGGGAAAAGATAAAGACAAGCTCATCTTATCAATCTTTGAAAAGTTGGACAGAACTGCCGAGCCAGATAAATTGGGTCTTGTTAGGATTTAGGCGAAGGCGGTTAAATTTCAGCAAGCATCAAGAGTCGCCGATGCTTCAAGTACCCTCCGAACCAGTGAGACCGCCTCAGCAGCCGGGCCATGGGTATAAGCCTGGGTGTCGTCAGCACATCGGTGGGACAACACCCCCGTTTAGGACAGGATGAGACTAAGGTCAGATGTATAAAGTATAAAAGGAGAGGAGCCAAGATTGAGCCCTGTGGAAGACCCATTGTCACTGGGGACCACTTGGAGCGTGTAGAACCAAAAATGAGATTGAGGAGAGCGGCCAGACAGATATGAGGAGAACCAAGAGAGAACAGGGCCAGAGATGCTCTGCTTGAACTAAACTTAACGATAAATAAGATTAATGAAACATTTATACTGCGCATATTGACAACCGCTTTCTTATACGCTAAGTCAATGAGGCTGTTGTGTCTTTACATAGTTCCTGAGAGACTGTCGTGTAGTCTACCCTAACACTAATCGTAACCCATATGACGATGACTCCCATAAGACGACTCCAGTGGAGGGAGAGCAAACCGACGGGTACTTGTTGGTGCGAGAAATTGGAAGCGGCATTTTAAGATTGCAAAACACTGCAAGTCTGGATTTGTTTGTGATAATTATAAGTTCACAAATAATGGCATTTAAATGTAGGTAAAAGAAATCAGTCTCTTGCTCTTGCGGTTAAGGCCATTGTAAAAAACAGACGAGGGAGTAGCTTTTCAATAATCGCAAGAATTTTTTTAAACATGACTTACTTTGCAATTCCAGAGTAGGCATTGCCTTTAGAAGAACGAACCTGTTGGATTACAGACTATTCAACTAATATTCTTCTTCATTGTTGCAGGACATCGGAGGAGAGAATTCGGCTTAGGCGTTGGACAGACGATCTGATCTAAAGGCAAAACAATCAAAATCCACTTCATCGACTAAGCTACGAAATCTCGAGAAATCTGTGATTAATTCAAATAACTAACCACTCACCTCTATTCGTAGATATTGCTTCCTCAGCTATAAGTACAATGCCTACATGTAGATGCGTCAATTTCTCATTCTTAATAGTTTAGCATTGATGATTGGACGATTCATTGAACGCTTCAGTTTTCAAATGTTTTATCTGCTAAGAAAAAGTTATGTTTTTTCTATGAATTTTCACATCATGCTCTATTCGCATATTTTGACAAATATCTTCTTATATCCAATAAAATGAATATCATGCATCATGAGTCAAAAGTGATTGTTATCACGAGGCTTTTATTTCGGATTTCAAATTTCAAGAAATTTAGCCAAGATCCGAAAAAATCCACTTCTACGATATATGCTCATTGTCCCAATTTCTTTTTCTCTCAGTTCGTGTAAAATAAGCAAGTTGAAACAGGAGAGTCCTAATTTTAGCTTTGAGTAACATGACCGAATTTGGCAGGGAATTCCAAAGCTTCATATCAGCCACCCAGAGCACCGCAGAGCCAAAAGCTATTCAGGGCCAGGCAGAGCAAGAGTCAAAGTAACCGTTGATCGAGTCCAATATTCATTTGTATTCAAATATGTACGAGTGTTTGGGTGTACACTATAGGTACAGTATATGTGTGCGTATGTATGTATGTATTTGTGTCTGCATATATGTACAGTAGGTATGCACATATTTGTGTGTATATGCATGTACGAATGTATTTATGTATATATGTATATATGTATGTATGCGTGCTTGTATGTATGTATGTGTGCATGCATGTAGGTATGGAAGTATTTTTTGTGCCTATTCACGCATGTGTGTACTAATAATGTATGTATGTATATATGCATATATATACAGTATATATGTACGATGGTATGCGATCAGTTGCTCGACGGACAGTTGCTCGCCACCTACATGTTTTATGTTGATGTACCTATGTTTGTATTGCGCTATAGGATTACATTTAATACTAATGATAATCATTAGCAACTTCTACTGCACCGGTATCTAATGCACAAGGCATCAACTGATGGCATAACAAAACCAAGGTCGATATCCAGAAGGTCAGTCTAATATTTAATTATCTATGAATACCAAGCCTACATGTTGCTTTGTCGTCATCAACACAGACCTAATTCCTTCACTAGATAGTTCTAACACATACGCTGTGAAGTACACTTGCTTAAAACTACACTTAGTACTTCAATAGGTATTTAATTTCTATTTCTCTCTACTTATTCTTACGTGGCATTGCAATATGGCAGCAATGAGAAAGCAAGGTTAAAGTTGTCTGATGACGGTCAAGCTTATTTAAATGATAAAAGCAGTAAAACTAAGATTCTTTGGAAGTGTGACAAATCGAAGAAATTTAAGTGCCGTGATTGTTTACAAAACGACCGAGAAAGAGATCATTTGTGTAGACTTGGATAGCTTGGTCTTGCTGCTGACATTGCGAATCTAGACGCATCTACAAGAATTGTCAACAGCGCAAAACATCTGGCGCCTTGAACACAAGATTTTGGACATGGAATCATTGAACATCCATGGGTTGGAATTACTGCTGCTGTGGCTGCCAAGTCACCTTCACAAAGTTCCCTTAAACGAACACTGAGTCGAGTTATACAGGATGAAGACACAGTTCTGCCAAATCCACTGTATCGTCGAGAATTAGATGTCCTTTGCATTTAATGCAGTTCATTAGCGACAGATCATTTTTCAAGTTAGACAGCAGTAAGGATAATGACCAAACTCTGATTTTCAGCACGGCAAAAAGTTTAACTTTACTAACACAATGACAACATGAGAATACAGAGACTGAAATTTTAAAACCACTTTTCTGTTATATGAGCAGCTTCACACAGTTCAAGGAACTGTTGACAACATCGTTATGCCTGCCCTGTCTGTTCGGTTGCCAACAAATCACAAGATACATATTGACGTTATTTTGCACAAGTGAAATTTTGTGCGTAAAATTCTTCACCCTATGTCTCTCATGACAGACTTCGAGTTAGATGCCATCAAAGTCATTAGAGAGAACCTTCTTGATATTTCTCAATGTGGATGCTATTTCCTTTTCACTCAGCATGTTTTTCGGAGTATCCTGCCAAACAATATTCAAGCGAGATACGAAAGTGTTGCCCAATTTGCACTAGCCATGAGACTTGTGCTTCCTTCTGCTTTTCATCCAACAACTTCCACCAGTAGCGCAGCCGTTGTTTGGATATTTTGAGGACACATGGATTGCTCGTCCAATTCGCCGTCCAATTCGCGGCCAATCAACTCGATTTCAACACGAGTAATGGAATTGTTATGAGCCGGTCTTAAACGGATTGTCAAAAACAACCAATTTATGTGAAGGTTGGAACTGATTTTTAGTTCTCATCCATCTATATGGAAATTTTTGAAGGCTTTGAAGATGGAACAAAGAAGAAATTACGCATATATGGAGCAGCACTTTGCCGTCCAGCGTCGACAAACGCATGAAATGTACCGTGAAAACGCGTTACGCATCATCGGCATCGTCGAGAAATAAGGCCAAGTAAACCTGTTGAAGTATCTACGGGGTTTAGCGCATAACAAATTCCCTGTAAAATCAAAAGAGCTGTGCTTAAGATATTTATGCTTAGTTTGATATGAGTGCTTCACTTCTTGTCATTCATTGTCATATTTTTGCCAAACTCACTACTATCTGTTTATTCTATCATCTGTCCGGATAGCAGCTGTTGGGAGCAATTGTCCGCGCGTAAACCATGCACGAATGTATGAATGTATGCATGTTGGAACATAATGTATGCAATTTATGCATGTACTGTATGTAGTCATGTACGCATGCATGATGCATGTATTGCTACGGTTGAGGGTTTTTGGACAGTTGCCAGAATATTTTGAAAGCGATTATCCGATGTATATAAGATGTTAAAGGAGACAGTTGCAAGAGACTAGTCGTCCTATGCGCAATGCAGGCGTTTTTTGACTTCGGTGTCAAGTCATTTGAAAATAGTCTTAACGCTGCCTACCGTTACCTGCTCGTCTTGAGCAGAAGAACGAACAGTTTTAACCTGACGAGTTCAAGTTTCGTGACAGTAGGCCTATGTTTGTAAGCATATGTGTTGCATGTGTGTAGACCTATGTATGCATGAATGGGTGCATCCAGACATTTTATGTAGCGCCTCCTAATACCTTTCAAGCGAAAAAGGAAGTACCTGAACATAAACATCTGTTACCAGTGTTTATCTGACGCATCTAATTGGGTCCTTTTGCAAATATAAGAATAGGGCGGATGACTAACAACGCAGGTGAATTTTCCCAATTTAGCAGAATTTTCCAAAATCCATTAGCGAATGATTTTCTCTGAATATGCTGAGCTCAGAGCTCGCATCAATCGTGACTGTTGCAAATAAACAAGACCCAGTGTACACACGCTTCTTTTGCTACTTGTAAACGAACCCTAGGCTCGATGATTATGTCACCTTGTCCCTGTTGATTTCAACCTGACGGCTTCCTGATTAGGACAAACAGAGACGCAAGTACAGACGCCGTGTTTGTTCGTTCGTGTTTATAAATGATCTCGTCTAGCACCTGCTCGTGTCATTGGAAGCAGGTGGTTCCTTAACGATGCAGCCGGCAGTCGACATGAAACAGAACGTCTTGCAACTCGTCTGCTACGTCGCAGTTCTTGCAGGCGTTGCATTCTGGCCGGGTAAACAGATTCTGGTGAAGTACATAGGCTTCTAATTCCGATCTGGAAAGGCTTTCCAATATTTCCAGAATAGTTACTTTTGGAGGGAAGACAGCGTTTAGTCAAGTGGAATGTCCAAGTCTCACCTACTGATTTCTTTGAAGCGCCATCGACCGAGACAGGTGCCACCGTTGTCACGCTTCGTTTAACTCGGGTCAAGTGGTTTCTGTCTGTCAGAAGTGAAATTCGAAGGCCAATGACAACCATCAGAAAGATACGGTCGGGCGAACAGTCGAGGCAGAGGAGCAGAAGTACGGTGGGGCACGGTAGCCGATTGGTTAGAGAGCTCGACTTGTAACTTGGACAGTACGGGTTCGATCCTGCTTCCTTGAGTTGGTTACTGTGCAGGGACCATTCCTGAGCTTCGTATGGAGGGCAATATAAAATACAGTTGTATTAAGTACGGAGAAAAATAGAACAGAGCAATTTGTGGAAAGGCCATGCAAGGCAAAGCAATGCAATTTGCGGTAGGGCAAGGCAATCGCTCAGATTCACCAGAGGCGTATTTTTTCATTTACTGATGTCATAATATTGGATATTTATATAGCGCCACTTATTGCAATGTGATGTGGTTGAACGCAGGGATTTGTCCTTCGCCACATATCAGTCAGCTGCTGGTCGTGTAAGATTTCGTTACACTGTGTTTTCATTTGTAGAAATGGCAGCCGTCAGTCTGAAGCCACCGTCGTCCACCCTCCAGCCAAGTTCGACTGTTGGCCCCGCAGGTCTGCTTATGCGGTCTTCTACATCATCATCTTCAGCAGCAGCAGCATCAGCATCATCATCATTGTCGTCGTCGTCGTAGTCATCATCATCATCACCATCACCATCACCACCAACAACATCACCACCACCACCATCATCATCCTCATCCTCATCATCATCATTATTATCATCGTCATCACTATCATCTTTATTCATTTCATCGCTATTTCAGTTAGTTTATTAGTTATTTTTGCTCCTGGTAAACGAGGTCTAAAGACTCGCTTGGAACAGAATCAGGTGAGTGTTAAACGCCTTTTTGAGCTGGCATTTAAGGCGACATACAAAATCTCACATACATTCAAACATACAAATATACATACGAAAGTCAAAAAATATACATACAAATACATATACAAATTTGGCTCTTTGTTTTACACAACGCAGGTACGCAGTGCCAGAACAAAAAGTGTCCTGCGGGCAGATACTGTGCGGTGGATGAGAACAACGAAGCTTCGTGCGTCTGTGAAGATAACTGCTACAACGGCTACTACCCGGTCTGTGGCAGCGACAACCGAACGTACTCGAGCTCCTGTGCACTTCGCCTGGAGGCCTGCCGAAACAACACCAACCTCACGATCCTCTACTACAGCTCATGCAAGGGTAATTGTAATTTGAGATTTATAAAGCGCCTCTTAGGGATAAACTCAACAGAGGTGCTTCCGACCCGAAAAAGTAAAATCACTGTTAAACAGTACAGTCTTCAGGCGCCTGCGGAACACTGAGAGGGGGACAGAAAGGAGCTCAAGTCGCAATTCTAGGTGTGAGGGTCAGGCCAAGTATCACTGCCGCTCATAGCACGGCGCTCTACAAATGGGCGGTTAGGAAGTTTCGAATAAGAAGCGATGGTCTTTGAAATTAGTTCGTCAAATCATCATCAGGTTCAGCGTAACTGTTAATATAGCCGTATTTACAGTCTAGATGTAAAGATGATCTCTCTTCAAAACAAAGCCAGTATTACTGCCTTAAAGACGGAGGAAGCGCTTTTCGTTTGATTAATATATATGGTATGCTTACAGAACCTTCTTCCTCTCCTCAAGTAGTTAAACTCAAGCCCGATGTGCCTTCTCTTGGAGTCCACCTGGGCATTTATTCGCACTGTTGCATTAGACTCCATGCAGCGTATATTATTTCGAGACTGTCTTAGAACGCACTTTTATTGATCAACTAGTTGGCAACATGGGCAGAGCTTTTGTGGGGTCTTGAAATGCACAAACTTAATGCTATTTATGCTTACATACATACATACATACATACAAACATACATACATACATACAAACATACATGCATGCGTGTATGCATCTATGCATTTGCCATCTAATTAGGAATCTTTTGTCTGTCTGATTCATTGTCTTAGAATTAGCTGAGGCCACCTGTTTGCTGCATCTCTGGCCACCTGTTAGGTGCCGCCTGTGTCGGAGTGACCTGTCCCCGGGACAGAGAATGCGCCGTCGGCGATAATCATCGTGCGACCTGCGTGTGTATTGATACCTGCTCCACTTACAACTCTCCTGTCTGTGGCAGCGACAACGAGACATACATCAGTGAATGCGAACTACTCAGGCAATCGTGCTTGACCAAAGCCAACGTCACTTTAGCTCACTACGGAGAATGCAGTCAAGGTTTCAAGCTACATTGTATCTGATAAACACAATTAAATAAACTTCTAATGATTGTTAGGTTAAGGCGTCGGAAGAAACGTACATGAAAATGAGGAGCGATATTTCAAATAAAAACAGCGTAACGACTGAGAAAATTAATTTTCGTAACTATGGTCGAACTTAAACTAAGAATTCGTTAACAATCATTTTCAGTCAATCAGCCAATGTTAAGTCGTCACTTCGGCAAGAAATGCTTTGTAATTCTGAGCGAACAAGACCCTCCTAACAATTTATGAGTTAAGCGTAATATTGCAAAACAGCCAGGAGAGATTTCAACTTAATTTTCAAATAACCTAGATATAATTAAATTAAACATAATTTCCAAATAGTGAAGAGAAAGATTTCAAGGTAGTTTCCAAATAACCCAAAGAGATAATTGAACACGATATCCCAAATAACCGAACCAGATTTTAGCGTATTTTCCAAATAATGCAGATATATATTTAAGCATAAAATCGAAATAATCCAGATATATATATATCGTTTGGTTTCCTGCAGAGACCGTGTGCGATGGATTCAAATGTCCAGCTGGCAGAGAATGCGCTGTCGATGAGGACAAGCGTCCAGTGTGTGTCTGCGGAATGAAGGACTGTCCCTACAGTACGGACAACATCTGCGGGAGTGATGGCCGGACCTATGGCAGTGAATGCGAGCTCCAGAGGGAGGCGTGCTCCAACAAGACTGACATCCAAGTGGCTCACAAAGGGTTCTTTCTGTCTGGAGGGTAAGTCAGCTCCGGTAGCATTGCCCATTATTAAAAGAATACTACTGTAGATGCAGAAACCGGGAAATGAGGGCAGTTGGACACCGGAAGATGACTGAAAATCAGGGCTTCTCCTGTACAGAAGATGAAGCAGTCAGAGATTGAAACACACGCAATGAACAAAGAGCTTTCTTCGCCTGAGATGACCTTCTTTGATCTCAACTCATTTTGAATCCAGTGAGACCTGTTTACACAAAAGCAGCCCAATGCATTCGCTTGTAAGTTGTATCTCTCAGACAACCACTTATTTTACGGGTTTTATGACCGCAAAATGCGCTGTATAAACGCTGCTTCAAATAATCCGTTCTCGTTTGTTGTAGAGTCGGTTTGTTCCGGTTATCGGTGTCCATCGGACAAGCAATGCACCGTCGACCAAAACAATCAGCCGGTTTGTGTCTGTGTTGAGTTCTGTCCCTCTGTCAAAGATCCGGTCTGTGGCAGCGACGGAGTCTCCTACTACAACCTATGTACGCTCAAGAGACAGGCATGCAACACGCGCTCCAATCTCACCATGGAGCGCACAGGTGGATGCACTCACGGTACGATCTCTCCTCTTCCTCTCCTTCTCCTCTTGCTTCTTCTTCTAACAGCTCCTACTCCTCCTTCTCCTCCTCCTCCTCTTCCTCCTGCTCCTCCTGCTCCTCTTCTTCCTCCTGCTGCTGCTCCTGCTCCTCCTCCTACTCCCCTTTCGTCTTCAATCATCGTCCACTTCTCATCTATGCCATGATTCGCTGAGATGTGAGAATCTGTGATTCGGCGGTAGCACAATCTGGCGAATTGGCTGGATAAATGTTTAATGAAACTCTGGTGCTCTGGCGAATAATATGAGAATAATATCCATGTGTAAATATAGGCTTATGTATATACGTATGATTAGAAAGGCAGGAAGGGGGGGGGGGCAGATAGAAAGGGTTAGAGTTAGGGAGGGTGATCGAGTGATGAGACGCAATCATTAGAAACTGCGTCATGTGTTTTCTAGATGAGTTCTGCAACGGCGTCGTATGTCCTGCGTTGATGTCTTGTGTCGTCGATGAGGAAAACCAGACGTCGTGCGTCTGCCCTGACATCTGCGGCGATTACTATTATTACCCGATCTGTGGCTCTGATAACAAGACCTACGTCAACAGCTGCCAAAAGAGCGCCGTCGCCTGCAAGACAAACACGACGATCACCGTCCTCTACTACGGCGTCTGCTCCGAAGGTCCGACTGCATTTGCGTGTGTGTGTTTGTGTGGGTGTGTGTGTGGGTGTGTGTGTGTGTGTTTGCTGAAAAGCGCTTATTCAGCGCATCTGAAGAACTGTCACGCTCAGCTAAAGAGAAGCAGAAGACAATGTATAGTTTCATCAGAAGTGGGAATTAATCCGATCGTGACTTATATTCAATCATTAGTTTCGCCTATGTATTTATGCATATATGTGCGTATTGATGTATGTATGTGTCTTTGTATGTATCTGAATGTTTATATAGCGCCCTTTAGTATCTCTCATAGTCGCTGGAGCATGGCATTCTGGTAGTTCTAAGGAGGTGCCTGGTCGAAAGTTTAGCCAGAGCTGATCTGCTGCTATTGTTGTTTTTGTTGTAGGATCTAACTGCGAAGGAATCGATTGTCCTGAAGGAACTCATTGCGACTCTGAACAGCAGCCGGAACCCAAGTGCGTCTGCGACAAAGTCTGTCCGAAGAACTACGATCCTGTCTGCGGCAGCAACAACGAGACGTACAACAACCTGTGCGAACTCAAGCGAGACAACTGTTTCACGAACACCACCATCACAGTACAGTTCTAGCGAAGATGCGATAAAGGTAATCCACCCTACTGTGATGGGGACAAAGGTCACCCAGTCGACAAACAAGGGGAAGATGCAATGAAGGTATAAGTGTAGTCCACTGTACTGAGAAGGAGACGATGAGATGAAGGTTATAGTAAAGGGGCAGATGCGACGAAGGTAACCTGTGAAGAGGAAGACACAAAGGTATTATCAGCATCAGTCGAATGTATCGGTAAGACACGAAGACGGTAAACGAGAAACATCTATTTCTGTGAATAGAGAGGATGCGGGAGCCCAATCGACTGTACAGGTAAGAAGGGAAAGAGGCTCATGAGTGGAGGAGGCGCCCGTGGCTGCATGTGAATTTCTATGTACTGGTCATTGCCTCTTGTTTCCTTGCAGGTCCTTGTCACGTCCTCGATTCCCCTCTGGTGTAGCAGGAACAAGACGTGATGGGTTCGCTTATTGCGAAGCGATATTTTAATGAAGAATATAATAATTAATGAAATTAGCGAAAAGAAAGTTAGCAATCGATTCAGTCAGTTCTTCTTATCTCGCGTTCACTGCTGTATTCTGTCCGATCTCTGTTCGAATCTTCATCCCTCTCGCATGAGCGCAACCCCCTTTTATCCAAGTCCGCCGAACATGGTCCCCTTCCCCTGGGATCGTTGGATGTATACGGGGTGTCTATTCACGACTATACCGCTGTCTCTATACATGTCCCTCGCTGTCGCTGTCGGAGTCTGTGGGGGATTCAGGTCTCTATCCCCAGAGAGGCTCATCGAAGACCCTCGCCTGTTCTCCGATGGCATAATGGCGACCTCAGGCGGGTGTTGTAATCGCCTTCTTGCTGACTGGTGATCTTGGCCGTGACATTCCTTCCACCACAAGACGATGACGACGATCGCTGAGCGTTGCATCGTCACAGCTCCAGGCACAGTCATCCAGGATCAGTTACACGTGACGTCGATGTTCCCAGAACAAAAGAAAGAACATACAAATATAGACATGTATTTACAACTGTAGCAGGGTAGACCCCTGTTGTGACTGGGTTACTCTCTCTCTCTCTCAAATCCGAGACAAGTAATCGGCTGCCGCATTTCTCCGCCCAGCGAGATAGCGGAAGTCAATGTCAAATTCCTGGAGAGCAAGAGCCCAACGAGCCAGTTTGGCGCTCTTAGGTGCAGCCTCCGTTAAAAAAGACAAAGGGTTATGATCTGAAAAGACGACAACCTTCGCTAAAAAGATCCATGATCTAAACTTCTTCAAGGCCCAAATGACGGCAAATGCTTCCCGCTCAATAGTCGACCAACGAGTCTGAGTTAAAGAAAGCTTCATACTAGCGAAAGCTATCGGCTTTTCATTACCATCATCGGACCACTGAATTAGACAACACCCTACTGCTGTTGCACTGGCATCAACTAAAAGACCAAAATCCTTACTAAAGTCAATGGTGTGCAACTTTGCTGCCGTACAGAGATCTGATTTGAGTTTATCTAGAGCTTTCTGGTGTTCTGAACTCCATTGCACTTTATTCGGGGCACTTTTCTTGGTTAGATCTGTAATAATATGTGCTGTTTCGGCTAAGGAAGGGATAAAAGTGCGGAAATAACTAAAGAATCCAATCAAACGCCTAACCTCCTTCTTTGTGGCTGGTGGCTGTATATCAGCTACAGCCGCAACCTTAACTGGGTCTGGTTCAATTACACCTGATCCTACGACATGGCCAACAAAGGTAGTCTTACTCTGGGCAAAACTACACTTGTTAAGGTTCACAGTTAGCCCCGATTCCTTGATGGTTTGCAAGAATCTTTCCAGATGCGTAAGATGATCATTCCAGGTCATGGAGAAGACAGACATGTCATCCACAAAAGGTTCAGTGAAGGCCCGTATCGGTTGCAGGATTTGAGAAATACAGCGTATGAAAGTGTTGCTAGCGGATTTCAGTCCGAAGGGCATCCTCTGGAATTCGAAGAGACCAAAATCACACACAAACGCCGTCTACCAACGGGATTGCTTTTTCACTGGGAGCTGCCAATACCCGCTTTTAGCATCAAAGCAACTTATATACTTGGCCCTACCTACTTTCTGTAATACATCCGCTATTTCGGGAGTTGGAAAACAATCACCTGCAGAGTAATGATTTACATGACGATAGTCAATGGCCAGCCTAACGCCGTTCTGACCATTGGGTCCCTTTAGGACGCAAACAACAGGACTCGCCATCTCGCTGCTAGAAGGGATAATGATACCGAGATCTAGCATTTCCTTAATTTGGCGTTCTACTTCCGGTTTCAGAAGTTCCGGTACTTTGTATGCTCGTAGTCTTTTAGGCCTAAATTCGGCTGAGATTCTGATCTCATGCTCTACGAGGGAACAAAACCCAGGATTGTCCGAAAACACCTCTGGAAACTTGTCTATCACTGTAAATAATTGTTGTTTTTCCTCTTCGCATAGATGGGCTACTTTGGCTGGATCAATCCTTGAGCTTGGGCGAGACTCGATTGTTATAGGGTTTTCTATTACCTCGACCGAACCGAATTCCTCGTCCCTATCGAAAATTATGGAACAGTTATTCACTAACGCCTGTTCTACTCGCTCGTGGAATTTCCTAATTTTATTTGCATGAACATGCCGTTTCCTACCATCTATTTCTACCATGTAAGAGTACTGCGACTTGACCTCGACAATTGTGCCCGGTCCCTGCCACCGGCTATAGAATTTGGCACCGCCCAAATCCGGAGCCAATACGATGTATGTTTCATCTGCTGCCTTGCGTAACGTGAGAAATCGCTCGCGTAGCTGAATTGCACTGATCTTGAATTCCTTGAGCAAGAATCCTTTCAAATCCTGATAATCATCCAATTGATTGCGGGTCAAACGGGCTGTTAATGCCTTAGCGCGATCATTCAGGTTTGCTAGCAGAAGTTTAGCCTTTATGTCATCATCAACCTCGTATACTTCGAATAAGTTCTCTATATGATCAAAATATTCGGGGATTTCCACTGGGTCTAGGGGGAATTGCCATATAACATTTTTCATTGCGTCTCCATAGAATTTCATCCGACTAGCAATGGAATGCTTTCTATGCCCATCTTCTTTGTCTTTCTTAATTTGCCTCGCTAATTCTTCCTCTCTCAACTGTAACTCTTTCTCTTTCATAATTCTTTCTTCCTCTCTCATCTTCCATTCCATTTCCAGTTTTTGTCTCTCTAGCTCGTCTCTTCTACGTCTGTCTTCCCTTTCCTCCTGAAATTTCATCACTTCAAATTCAAACATCTGCCGTTGAAAATCGGCATCCGACCCTGCGGGAGTTTTACTAGGTGTTACAAGTTTTGATTTGACGGGCTCCGATGTTTGTTCCCGTCCTTCCGCTATTATCTCTGCCCACTCCTCCAACAACTGCGGTCGGTCCATGGCCAGTACCGCCTCCTCATCTGACCCTGCCTTACATAAATAGGCCACCAATCGTTCCGTGGGCATCTTCCTAAGCTCAGCCTGTTTTACGGGTGTTAATTTCTCCATTTACAACAGAAAAGAATAAAAACAGAAAAGAAGTCGAATGCAACCAAACAAAAGGAAGTCGAATACAACCCAACAAAAAGAAGTCGAATGCAATCAAAGAAAAAGAAGTCAAATGCACTCAAGGTTTCGCAGAATCAACTGCCATCAAAAGCTAAGCGTATAGGAACGCTATCGACAAGAACAACCAGCAGTGTTTGCAGCAGCCAATCCTTAGCCCGAGATTTTCTCACCTGATTAATCCACCCCAGTCAACAAACAAAGGGTCCTACCTGCCCGTACGTGGTGTGATGTTCTTGATATGTTGAATGGAATCTCGTCTGGTGCTGCGTCCTTGTCCACCAGTCGTCATAGGTCTTCAGGCCGCCGATTCCCAGTTCTTTCTTTGTCAGCTGTTCCGCTTTCTTCCGCGTGTTCTCCAGATGACGCTGTCGCTGCTTTCCCTCCGGATGAACAATCGACCGAATCTGGCGTAAAGTACGCACGGGTCACTGTCCTCGTTGAGTTGGCGAACGTCACCGTTTTCTCTGCCGAACGACAAGGCTCCGACGATCACTTCGCACTCTTTCGAGTCAGGCTCGCTGTTCTAGAACGACCACCTTCCTCGTCTCGATCTTGATCTTTATCTTTATCGTCACCGCTGCCACCAAGATGTCACGTCCTCGATTCCCCTCTGGTGTAGCAGGAACAAGACGTGATGGGTTCGCTTATTGCGAAGCGATATTTTAATGAAGAATATAATAATTAATGAAATTAGCGAAAAGAAAGTTAGCAATCGATTCAGTCAGTTCTTCTTATCTCGCGTTCACTGCTGTATTCTGTCCGATCTCTGTTCGAATCTTCATCCCTCTCGCATGAGCGCAACCCCCTTTTATCCAAGTCCGCCGAACATGGTCCCCTTCCCCTGGGATCGTTGGATGTATACGGGGTGTCTATTCACGACTATACCGCTGTCTCTATACATGTCCCTCGCTGTCGCTGTCGGAGTCTGTGGGGGATTCAGGTCTCTATCCCCAGAGAGGCTCATCGAAGACCCTCGCCTGTTCTCCGATGGCATAATGGCGACCTCAGGCGGGTGTTGTAATCGCCTTCTTGCTGACTGGTGATCTTGGCCGTGACAGTCCTGGATGTGGCAACACCTACTGTCCTTACGGCCGACAGTGCGTTGAGGATGAGCGCAACCAACCGATGTGCGTCTGCTATCTGTCTTGCTCTGCAGGAGTTAAGGAGGTCTGTGGCACGGACAACAAGACGTACAGCAACCAATGCATCCTCGTGACCACTGCCTGCCTGACCAACAAAAACAACTCAGTACAACACTATGGACCGTGCAGAGACGGTCAGTCATTTCTGTAGCGCCCGCTCGGTGTATCTGCATGAATGTTGATTCGATATATATTTAGCGCATAATTCCAAGAAACGCTTGCAAATCACTCGAGTGAATCATCGGATTTCATTATGAAGACCTTCTGTGATGTAAACATGTAGATATAAATAACTCTTAGGGAAGTAAAGAGAGAAGTGCAGCTGCTGCTGTCCTTTCTCCGGGAATTTTCTGGTCTTCTTCGCGTCTTCTAGGGACGTTCTTCGATCTTTTCTTATGCAGATAGTCCGTGCAACGGCGTCGTCTGTTCATGGGACAGGTACTGCGACTTGAATGAGAAGGATCGACCGACGTGCGTCTGCAACGACGAGTGCGATGGCGTCGGTTCTCCGGTCTGCGGCAATAACAACAAAATATACGCCAACTACTGTGAGCTTCGGAAGCATTCCTGCCTCACCAACTCCAGCATCCTCTGGCTCAGCTACGGCAGCTGCGTCGAAGGTCAGTAAGAAGAAGATGCTCAGCGACGAATAGGAGCAAACACTCAGAACCACGCAGCGCAGTTTTCAGCCAACGGGGTTTAGCTAAAATTACCAAATCGCGCGTCACATCGCATTAAATCACATTAAACGACATTGATCTCATTAAAGTAAGTATCTGTTTCATAAGTGTCTGTTTCATTCGTAAATGTTGTTTATCGCACTAATATCAGAGACTTTTCCTGCAGGAGATGACACTCCTCTTTGCTCCGTTAAGCCAGTGAGCGATGGAGGCGTCTGAAGCAAGTGTTTCTTTGCAGACTCCGTTTGCAGTGGAATGTCTTGTCCGCCCGACAAAAGATGTGCCGTCGACCAAAGGAATCAACCAATATGTGTCTGCGTCGATGAATGTCTCAGGGTTTTTTACCCGGTCTGTGGAAGCGATGGACGAACGTACGGCAACGAGTGCGATATGCAGAGGGAGGCGTGTATGACTGGCAAGAAAATCACACTGGCCCACAGAGGAGACTGCAATCAAGGTATTTAGCTCCCAGCCAAGACATCTGCAGATCACTGAAGTAGTATCATATTATCCAGTGCTACGGAGGTTATGAGATCCTTGGACAGCATTTGGTAGACTCGCCGTATGGTGTCATGGTATCCAGTGCTACGCAGCATATTAGGTAAGTTGGTAGCATTTGGTAGACTCGCGGTATCCAGGTTATCGAAGACCTAAAAAGGAGAACATTAGAGATGAAAAAGTTGATTCAAAATCCATTTTCTATGGTTATTTATAACCATACAAATATTAACGAGTTTTTTGTGGAAATCTTTATTCAGTGCATCGACCTCGGTGTTTGGTTTTGAAGGTCTGACCTGTTCTGACATCGATTGTCCATCGAATCGAGACTGCGCCATTAATGAGGCGAATCAGCCGACGTGTGTCTGCAAAACGGACTGTTCTTCCTACTATTATCCGGTCTGTGGCACCGACGGAAAGACTTACAACAACACGTGTATGCTACAGTCGAAAGCATGCACGACCGACTCGAACACTGAAGTTGTCTACACTGGTCCATGCAAAACCGGTAACACCACCTAAGCTAATATCTGAACATGGTCAAGGCAAGAAGGTAATGCCACAACTCTCACCATAGGACAATCTGTAGCTTCTTAAAGATAAAGAAAAGCTGCACAATAGCAGAATCTTCTAGTTTCTATATCACTTCTATATCGCCAAAAACATTCCCATAACACTGCACTTACACGGTTGACTAAAACCGATGAAAAGTGCAATTGTTGAAAATGTCGCATTAAAATTCGTTGTGAGAAGTTATGTGGCTGTTGACCTTTTGGTCTCATCTGTGGATGGCGATTAATTGTCGATTATCGGTTGTTATTTGGTGTTCAATAAAAGACTTGAAATCACTTCACTTTAGGGAGAAAAAGAGAAGCACATTCAGACGACATTTAATGCGCTTCAGGCAGAGCAGAGTCAAACGAGAGTCGTTGATCAATACTGAATCCTCCAAAGGACCAAATCTAGCAAATTCGTTCTTGCTTAAGCGGCAGTTAAGGCAGGTAGCAGGTGCCTCAATGAGGCGGAGGGAGGCTCTTGTTCTGGAAATGTTGGTTCAGAAGCAAATGCGTCGATATCTTCGGCTGTCAGTGCAGAGTTCAACGACGAAACGACGATGCATCGGTCCACAACGACGACAACTTCTTCCACTACTACTACGCCGACATCAAGACACCACTGAAACATTTAATGACGTCATTATAGAATACGTCACTGTATGTGATGTCGCCATTATCATTACGTCATCATATACGATTTCATTATTACATGTAGTTATATATGACGTCAGTGCTCTGTTACTGTCATTCATACGTCTCAGTGTTACGCTTGGGTCAGTTGGCGGTTGACTGGCAACTACGGCATCGCATCTGTCCTCCTGTAGGTGTTTCTTTGTTTTTGTGTGCTGATTCCTTTGTCTTTTTCTGTGTGCTCCCATGTCAAGTGAATAAAGATTGATATGCGATGACAAAAGCCCAAAGTTCTTATTATGGTAAGTTAATTAGAGGAGCTCTTAGAAACCTTTTTGTTTCAGTTCACAAGTCTCTGCTTTTTCGCACATTTCGGCAGATGGACTCATTTCATTTCTTTCATTCAGCAAAAGAATCAAATGAAAGTTACGGCTATGGCGGGTCTCTCAACAGAAAAGAAACTTATTCTTGGTTTTGCCTGCTGTGCAATTTCCTGGTGACTATTTAGTGAAGATAAATACAATTGTTTTATGTTTGTATCTGCAGGTACCAATTGCAGCCAACAGTAGCTTTTGCCTTTGACTGGCTTGGGACAATGGTCATTCTTCTTCGTCAGATTTGAAACAATCGTCTAGCGAAACAACTTCTGCGTTTGCTGTGAACATTTCAACCGCCTAAAATTAAATCACTTATTGATAGTATTTATACTGCACCTATTCAAGATGCAGATGCAGCGAAAATTTCGACCGACATGAATACACGGACTTACGATGCTTCAGATGAGTTATATAACCTGTTTTCTGAACCGATCTTCGTAAAACTATAGCGGACTACAACATGCTTTTCGCATAACCTATCGATTTTAAACATATCTGTCTCTTACTAGGAGACGCTTGCTTAGTAGATACAAAGGTATACGGTAGATGTGCCGATGAGTGGGAATCGATTAGATTTTTATGTAGTGCTAATTAGATTAGCGACGCTTGAACTAACTTTGTATATGTGGGGCTAGTAATTGTCCAAACAGTAGAATTCAGTTTGCTTTAACTAAAATAGTTATCCTAAGAACCACTTGCATCAAATCAGTTATCCAAAGATCCACATTCTACGTTCCTGAATATATTTTAAGGTGACTCGATTCACTCAGTAGATCTTTTCCCTGCTCGCTCCAATCCGTTTGCTGGACTCAATGACATTAGTTCTTCAGCATATATATCTAGCAATTCGTACCTACATTGTTTTCTATCATTTTGTTCTTTCCATATTTGCATTATTTTGTGAATGCGTTGGCGTATCTCTGATTTTGATTGAATGAACTTGGAAACTGTAAATCAATTGACAACCAATCTCTTACCCACAGTCGTATCAACAATGTCTATGAAGATAAAATTTAGAATGATTTTTCCTTCCCATTCGTTTTCCGAGTGAAATGCGTTACTTGTCGTGAAGTATCTTTCGATTTCATTTCCTTTGGGTTATTCTAACTGCTAGGATATGCGAAGCAAAATGCCCTGCGCTACCAATCCCACTGCGGTCACATTTTAACAGAATCACTGAATCTTCTGTTTTAATGCAGTTTTCTATTACATCTGGCGCTACATCAATATGTAGTTGTACTGAAGACGGACAGAATCTCGGTCTTTTGCTGTCCACAGATCATCGATCGTTCCGCCGTCTCCTTCAATGAGAGACGAGATTTGTCTTTTGCTGGATCTAAATTATGATGCTCTGGTTCTGTATCTGTTCGTTCTGCTCAGTTTCTTGTATCATTCCGGTCTCAGTTTAAGAACTCAAGACTTACCTTTTTCAGTTGGCTTATCCACCGTAGGCTGCTCTCTCTCTCTCTCTCTCTCTCTCTCTCTCTCTCTCTCTCTCTCTCTCTCTCTCTCTCTCTCTCAGTGGATTCTGCGTATTGTGCTGACTGCGGCTTGGTTTCGGCTCGCCATCCCTTGACGCCTTGTGCATTAGACACCGGCGCAATAGAAGTGGCTAATTAATGATTAGTAACAATGTGCATGAACTGCTATTAAATTTGTCGGAAACTGGATCCTCAATGGATATGAATCTATTGTCGGATTTTCTACTATAATTACTGGAGAAAATGTCGGCAACTCGTGAATATCTGTCGAGTTTCACACGCGGAAAGCAGTCAAATTCCGTGACCGTCTTTAAAGCCCGCTGTTCAGTTGGTCAGATAGGCCTACATAGATACAACTGAATGCTTCAGATGACGAACCCCAGACGCTGAGCTGGAGGTCAGACGCTTTGCCAACTGAGCGCCAAACGGCAGGAACCATTCTCAAGGCGAACTGTATTCGCCGCTAGAAATTTAGTTCGTGCAAGTGAGGTGGAAATTTCCACCGCCCGTCATCGATCGAATAAGCCATAGTTTGGCCACAGACGCACGAGGGACGCAGTGATGAGCCCCACATATACGCGAAGTAAACACTCGCACCTGTAATCGTTATTGCCACATTTTGTGTGTCGAGTCGGTTGCCGCTCAGGGCAGATACACGGATGGCTTAACCTCTCTTATATGTACCTCATATGTATGCAACAGCGTTGAGGGTTAGGGTTCGAGAGATCGCTCACTTAACTCATGCAACAACGTCTCATCCAGACGAGTTCAGACAGTCGAACAGACAGCGGGATCTGTTGATCGGTTCAGACAAAGGATCGATAGACATTCGACAGAACCACCCGTGTCTTCGTCAGAATGAGATACGTTGAAGTTTCGTCTGTGCTCTTCTTATTAATCGGACTCTCCGTTTACAGCATCGCTTTCTGCCAAGGTAATAAGGCTGTTGCACGCGTGACTCACTGGGACAAGGATTACATATGACTTATGTCATCGGTAGAGGTCAATAGATTACACACTTGACATGCGTATAAATAAGTAGGTAAGTAGTTTTGATTAGTAGCGTGAGACAAGCGTCCATTCTTTATGAAATGGATTACATATGACGCGTGGAATACAATGGGTGTTGCGTAGGGCATAAAGTGTCATAGATCGATGTAATAGAGTTAGACACGATTCGTCTTTTGGGCAACCGTGTAGGATCGGGGTCCCCTCTGTTGGGCTTAACATTTGGACGTCGGCCACCGCAAGCACAGCCACCGGTTGTGGGCGTGGTTCATATTATTACAGCGTGGAAGTTTGTAGTTGCCGTATGTTGTCGCTAAAATGAATAATATATAAGAGGCGAGCACGACTTGCAAAGACCAGCTAAGCGTTCTGACGTATTTACAAAGTAAAAAGTTAAGTTATGTGAACTGTGACAACAGTGACGTTACAGAACCTTCCAGCGAAGCCACGCCCCTTAACGTTCGATATAGCCCAGAATACATGGGACCCCGATACTACATGTTTGCCCGCTTTTGATCTTCGCTTTCTGGTTTTAAGAGGAGCTATATAAATTACGTATTAAATTCTTTACATTGATTACAGTGAATTTTAATTTGATTCGATTAGATTGTGACATACCTTTGAGTACAGGTGAGAAATTATGTGAACCGTTGCAAAATAATGGACAAATTCCTGAACTTTAGAAGTTACCTGAAATCTCATGTTTTTTTCTGAGGCAAAGTTTGTAAATGAATCTCAATGTAAAATTTAAACATGACAATCGAACTGTTAATTTGATGAGCTATGGTTTTGAATTTTCTTTGAGCAGAAACTTCGCCGATCAGTCCCGTGTATTCGTCATTGAAGACGCCATCAACGACTGCAAACCCAAAGACTAAAGGCGGAGGAGGTAGGAGTGCCGGCCATGTGTAATGTAACGAAGAATATTTCTAGCGCTATTCGAGATATACAGAGATAGATACATGTAGATAGATAGTCAGACAGACCGACAGATAGATAGACCGATAAATAGACAGACAGACGCGTCTTCAAGATATTGTAAGGATGGATTGAGAATTCTAAAGGAAAAAGAGTCAAAGCGATTGCCGATGACTTGTGTGTGTGTGTGTGTGTGTTTTGGCAGACGATGTGGGATGCGAAGGAACGGTTTGTCCGCCCGACAGGTACTGCGTCGAGAATGTGCTTGAGGGCGGTGTATCGTGCGTCTGTTATAAGGACTGCTCATCAATATCAGAACCCGTCTGCGGCAGCAACTTCGTTACCTACAACAACTACTGTAAACTTCTGAAGGAATCGTGCAGCTCCAGCGCCAACATTACGCTCCTCTTCCGAGGCAAATGCACCGACGCGAGACCAGGTATAAACAATGAAATAACCAACCGTTGTAGATGGGACTTTGCTGGGTAACTTCACCTCCGTTTGACATTTTGTTGTTCACTGAACACTTTGGCCTTCGTTTAGTACATATGACTTCGTTGGGCGTTTTGGTAACTCGGCCACTGCCTTTAGTCGAGTGGTGCCAGTCGAAAGCCTGGATAACGGAGGAGGGCGACGCTAACCATCTTCTTTATGACACAGCGTCGTTAAACAGGAACTACACGCACGCATTGCGGCCTTCGCTGGATATTTTGGCGTTGTTAAGGTAGTTGGTGTTTATGTGGTTTGCCATTGGTGGGCATTTGCCCATCGCTGGACATTTTGACCTTCCATGTGAGACAGGGTAGTATTTTGAAGATTTCCAAATATTTGAAGGAGTTAGGGTTATAAAGCTATCGTGATCGTGATCGTAATCTCGAGATTTCGACAGCGCCCTGCGAAAGCCAAGTCTCGGGAACCAGCTTATTCAGAGGCGCTCAGTCAAAACAAAACTATCGAGTTCTTGTACTGAGTGGTTTGTCAGTGGATGGGACGGGACACCGTCTAATGCTGATTGGCATCTTCTTTTCTAGAATTCTTAGGTTCAGCGGAGAATCCTTCGAATCGTTTGATGGCATCAACAGCGATGCTGCTTGGAATCGCTTGTCTGACCTTCTTAAGACGATGAGACGATCCGCCTCATCGACCTGCTCCTCCTCCTCCTCCTCCTCCGTTGGATGTCGTCAACGAGAGGCGTGACCTGTCAACTAAGGCGATGGCTTCACGTAGAGCTTCCTTACTTATTTCTTATTCCGTGTGGCATTGTTGCTACTCGTCGCTTTGCTTTGATAGAAGCTTTCAAATGAAATTTGCTCCAAGTTTGCCCGAACTGTTAGTGTAGTCAGGTCACACAATACTCGACACACTTTTCGTCGTAGGTTGTAATGATTACTCACGACAAGGGTTACACACCGATTGTGTTGCGGTTCAGTTATTAAACAACGTTGTTCGTCAGTTACCTCTTTGATTAAACTGAAATCAACTGAAGAGACAACAAATTCTTTACAGATTTGCAGTCAACGAACTGCTGCTAAAAGCGAAAAATTATAATTAGAGGGAACGATTGACTATGAGAAGCATCGATCATGAGACGGAAGTGATTCTAATTGCAGACCATTTCGCATGGATGTAGACGTAAAATCCTCTTGAGAGCCACAAACAGAAAAACGACGATTGGGTTATGCCGTAGTGATGTTGTTATACGATGCCGCGGATCCAGAAACTCTTAGAAGCCTTTTTTCATCAGCAGCGTCTAGTTTCAAGAAACTAACTGACAGAAATTGTCAACAGATCAATAAAAATATTGAATGACAAACAATCTTGCAATGCGCTGAATAAATGGCCTGTTAACAGTAGCCGTTTGTTTGGCATGCAAACGACTTTCTTATTAATATTCAAAGTCAATAATGGGTTGGGCCTAGTGAATATTCATTAGCCGATGACTAAATAGGTCAATTATTGCGTGAATGCGTTATAGGATATTTGCATTCTCTTCTGCGCGAGACTTTCTTTAGCCTCTTCCTCGTTTACCAATTTCATAAGCGGAACCATGCCCTACCATAGGACACGAAGTATCATAGCTTATCTTTACCTACTGAAAATAACCTGCTTGCTTTTTCTTCATCAAAAGCAGTATTCCTACCGTTCCTTCCTAATTGTCAATTACCTTTGATTACCTTGTGCTCTATGCTATCAATCCTTACCATACGAAACCACTGACCCCTACATCTTTTAAAATACGTTAACCTTACGTTTACTATTTTCGTGTCTGATCCCTTAATTGGGGAACCGTTAACTTAGTCAGAGTGCGTTTGTGGGTGTGGTGTGTGTGTAGTGTGACGGTTAACAACTCACCCTCAGTGAGTCGAGTGATCCCATAGACGTTGTCTCTTTTCAATTCTATTTTTACTACTATGGTACTTAGACCTATTAGTGCGTTGATTGCGAACAGAATTTCCAGTTCTGACATTGAAGCGAGCAATTTTTTGCGGCAAAAACTACAGGTGTTAAATTCTTCCCTTGTATCTAAGGACGGGTGAGGTATTCAATCCCCATGTATGACGTCCTATAGGGTGGATGCGCGTGCTTCGAAGTGGGTTAAGGGTGACGGGGTGGCCGCAGGAGGGAAGGGAGCGCGCTGTTGAATCTTATACACGCAGCCTATGCATGGCTTAGGAAGAAGGGCTTTGACAAGCTGAGTCAGTCGAGCGGAAAACTAGCCAACCGTGACTATGGCGTGAGCCAACGCTCAATGCGTGACTTCATGTTAATAATTCACTTGTTGGCTGTACGAGAAGAAACGGATTGACTTGAAAAATGACGAGAAACGGAAGAACTTTGTTAGGAGGAATTTTCCTTTTCATCGGATTCTGTACAGAAACATCACTTTCTCAAGGTAATGTTCTCTTCAATGTCTTATCTTCATCTTAAGCGATAATCCTTTCAGAACATATGTAGTCTAAGCCACAGTTTATTCAGAGGACCTATGTCGACAACATAGCTTCCGGCTTCAATGCCATTAGCTCACCACACGTAAGTCCATAAGGCGTAATAAGCTGTATAAATATCTGTTTATCACGGTTCGTTTTGTTATCTCGGGTTTAATTCCGAATATCCCTCGCTTCCGCTTGTTTCCAGAACCAGTTTGATTTGCGAGTCGAGTATAATTGTTGAGAATGGGACTGGTTCTTTATGCTAGGCTGTCGTCCTTTGACCTCCAGTATTTAACTGACTTATCCTAATGGTGGACTAAATTTTGCTGCAGTGTAGACTCCAAATTATTTCGCACAAGCTGAGTCCATGGCAACAAGTGCATGACGGAGGCGCTTTGGGCGCTAGTTCTGCGATAACCTAAGGACGGTGGTCTGTCGGTTAGCGCGCTGGGCCTGTAATCGAAAGGTCGCGGGTTCGCGCCTGCTGAGCGAATTCCGTTTAATGGCCCTGGGCAAGTTGTTTACCCGCACTTGCCTCTATCTTCAAGCAGTAGAATTTGGTAGCAGCGCTAGCTGGGAAGTAATAGCAAGTACTGCTATGGACTGGCCCCGTGTCCAGGAGGACCTTGGGATTCGTCCATTGCAGGCTCAAGGGCCTAAGAAAAGGAGATGAGCGCCTCGTCTACGTTCCACTAGGAACGATTCCTCGCTCAGTCGATGGCATATGGCGTGTTAACAAATGCATAACTTAACATTTACGATTCCTTTGGTGATGATAGGGGTTTCTTAAATGAAAACTTACACGAATTTAACTGCAGCTCCGCAATTGTATCCCAACTGAAGCTCTGAATAGGTCTATCTGCATACTGCTGTTTCGTCTACTTTCCGGTTGGTTGGACAGTCGACACCATAGGCATTTCATAGTGAGCCATAAATTTCTTCAAACAAGGAAGTACATGAGAACAGAGTACAAGGTCTCCGACATTATCAGCTGCCGATGGAGGAAAATGAATTCACTCATCCATATTGAAACTGTTCTGAGAGACCAGAAAACGATGGGGATAAAGATAGGTAGACAGAAAAAGTATTGGCAGGGAGAGGCATAGACAGTGACATAGATTAAGGGAGAGAATCTGAGAGAGATAGATGGAGAGGCAAATACAAAATGAAGAACGTTTTAGATATATATAAAAGATCGTTAAAAAGAAAGAAGCAGAGAAATGGCAAATTATTGAAAGAAGCCGAGGCAAGAGGAAAGGACGAGGGAAAACGTAGGAACTTGCAAGTTCATCAAAGTAGCTCTCTGAGCAATTCTCGTTCAGATTCTGTTATTTTCAAGATACGATTATTTTCTTGCCTTCAGAGTTATTCATCACATCTGCTTCTGATTTCTCAAAGTTTTGAAGGCATTCCAACTTACTTTCATGGATCTCTACCAAATTGTATTGGTATGCTGCCAGTCGAGTCATTTATTCCTCATAAGTCTAGTAGATTGACTTCTAGTCAATGTAAATTCGACATTCTGTGCCGTCTGTGGCAATGATACTGTGGACGATTTCTGAGGCTTTCAACCGCGCAATATCTTAAACGGCATCGACAGTTCACGAAAAAAGGTTTTCCTAAGTTGGGTATAGCAGGTCAGAGTCATCCTCGAACAGTGGAACCAGCAGACAGTCAACCTTTGTTCCACCAAGCAACCTTTATTTTACCCACCAGTGAAGGTCCAGTCGATGAGCCTAACGGTGAGCTCTTCATCACTTCGCTAGTGATTCTGTTTTTGCGAACAAATGCCAGTCGTGCATGGTATTTCGTTGGTCGATGTCTGTACGTCTGTGACAATCTACCCGTGAAGACTTTCCCATATGTACAGGAGGAAAAAGAAGAAACAGAAGGAGTAGGAACAGAGCAGGAAGAGGGGAAGGAGAAGGAGAAGTAGGAGGAGGAGGAAGAAGTGCGCGAGGACCTGGTCGAGAAATAGGAAGAGGAGGAGGAGGAGGAGGAGAAGGACAAGAAAGAACAAAAGCGATACATCTATAAATCGGTTTAAATGAGTTTTATGTTGACTGTATATTTTCCTTAAGATCCCTGCGTTGGCTACACGCGGATCAGAGTTCCGGGAGCGATGCCGTTAAATCAAACGACGACTTACAACAGTACCTCGCAATCCGAGTGCGAGTCATCATGCGTCAGTAATGCCAACTGCTACGGCTACGCGTGGCTCGGCAGCACCTGCCACGTGAACGACGACTCGGTTTCTGCGATCAACTACAATAGATCGGAAGCAAATGGTCAGGTCTACTACAGTCTGATAAAAAGTTTCTCCAACTGCAACCAAAGTAAGTGAGATCCTTTCACTCATTTTTAACGAAACAACAGTATAGATTTTAATCGTGTTCAGATATGTCACAATGACACAGAATGATCGTGATGATGATGATGATTATGATGATGATGATGATTATGATGATGATGATGATGACGATGAAGAAAATGATGCTAGTGAGCTGCCTCTTATGGAAATAATGGCTTGTTTACCTTCAGCGCAACGATGTTCTTACTTCTGGTTCGGTCAGAAAGACCTGCACGCTTTCGGCGGACAACCTAACGGCAAAAATAATTTGAACGACTGCGTGAAGTCATGTCAAGAGAACAGTTCCTGCGCAGCCTTGGATTGGGACACGGTTGCCAGTTCGTGCTTTCTTTTAACGTCGGCAGGTGCGACTACGGACTTTGCGTCCGGAGTCTATAACTTCCAGAAATCCTGCCAGATCTGGACAACACGTGAGACTTCAAACTGAAACAATATCAGTCTTCGAGTGTAGATTTAACCCCAGAGAAAACATAACAGAATTAAAACTTCGACTAATTTTTAAATCTGTTATAACCACAAGATCATTATAAACATCAACGTCAGAATATAGACTAAAAGCCATTGGAATTTCTGTGCGCAGTTTGTCATTTGGGAAAGACCCTGCTCGCTGTTCGGTCGTAGCTGTACGTGCGAACGGCGCATCAGGACTAATGCAGTTTTTGGGAAAAGAGTAACTTGAGTACATAACTAAGTTCAGCTATTATATGTAGCGAGTCAACAATATATATTAATAACAATAACAGATATCAGACTTATTCCGCCTTTATCATCTTATGTCTTAAGCTCTTATTCCTCCTCCTCCTCCTCCTTCCCCTCCTCCTCCTGCACTTTTCTTCTCCTCCATCCTTCTTTTCCTGTTCCTTCTCTCAAACCTCCTCCTATTTTTTCTCCATCCTTATCCTACCTTTCCTCTTCTTCCTCTCAATTCTCCTCCAATGTCTCTTCCTCCTTCTCCTCTTGCTTCTCTTATTTCTCCTCCTTCTCCTCTTTCTCCGCTCCTCCTCCCATTGCTTTACTATCGAATTTCTTTCCACGTTTCTAGTTGAAGTTCTGAACTGGAACTATTCGTCTTTCGTCGGCTGATTAATGTCACAGCCTGACTTGCATTTACCGTTATTCGTTAACTGATGAAATATATAATAAAGACAGATTAGGATGAATTGGGAAATTCAGCAATTCCAGAGCTTTTTCTTGGGCATAGCACAGCTTCTCCAATCCGTTTTGGGTTAAAATGAATTAATCTATGCATTTATTTCTTATAGTCTAACGACTCCTAAATCTTTTCTTTCAGTCCCCGGTTCGGGTTCGACAACAACGACGACGGCAACCTTATCAACTTCATCTGCACCTCGACCAGGAACTCCGCCTTCGTCTAACATCACAGCCTCTACCACCACTACCAGTATCATCACCACCACTACCACCTCTAAACCCGGCTCTTCTGCCTTTGCCTCAACCACTTCCTCCGCTTCTTCTTCCTCCTCCTCCACCTCCTCTTCCTCCTCTTCCTCTTCTTCCTCTTCTTCCTCCTCTTCCTCCTCCTTTTCCTCCCCTTCCTTCTCAACTCCACCAACAATCTCCACAACAGGTTTGTCCTTTTTCACGATAATTATGTATTAAGTGAGACTGGAAACAATCGCTACTTCCGTGCTAACTTAATCTCTTTTGAGTCGTCCTTCCTGCAACAGAGGCGTATTGTCAACGAGCCATTCATTGCCTGATTTCTTTCAGACTAAAACTCACCCCTTTAAGCCTTGTCTTGTCTTGTCTCGCTTTGCTATGGCGCTGATTGTGATTTTTCATTCATTCGTTCATTCATCTGTTCACTTCTTCTTCGTTTATTTCTACTTCATCCTGTGGCAAACGTCATCTGTTCGAGTGAATTGTTTTCTCAGCTTCACTTTGCGCTGGTGTCACGTGTCTTCCCGGTCAAATGTGCAGAGTGGATGATAAGAATCAGACCACGAGCTGCGCATGCAACACCTCCTGTGTCCCTTCCGATTCACCCGTCTGCGGCAGCAACAACGTCACCTATGACAACGAATGCACACTAAATGTTGCTGCCTGCAAAACGAACTCAACCATCACGAAGGTTCGAAACGGCCGTTGCAACTCAGGTCAGTCTCGTTTCTCCTCTAAACGTCCAACCCCATTGAGAGTGCAAAGAATTCATCCGAGAATTCTCTCTCTTTCTTTCTCTCTGTCTCTCTGTCTCCGTCGGTGTGTCTCTCTATATCTGTCTCTCCCTCTCTCTGAAATTGCCTTGCGAGGTATTACATACCGGTTGTAAACGATATTGACGTTAGCAGTAATCGTAACTGTAAACTCGAGATTTCAGCAGGGCCCAACGAAAGCTAAATCACGGGAATCAGCTTATTCAAGGCGCTCAGTCGAAACAAAATCGATAGGCAGGAAGGGTTCGATTCCAGATCAAGATCCAAGAGTCAGGCAGGCAGACAGTCAGATCGCTACGGTGGATGGTGTTCGGATTTGGAGCGGAAAAAGAGATAAGGGGAAGAGGAGGAATCAGGATAGGATTCATGGAAGAGGAGTATTTTTTGGGTCACAGATACCCCTGTAGCTGTATATACGTATGTATGTAAGAAGATGATTTATGTAGCGCCTTTTCAGTACATGACAAAAGCGTTGTTATGTTAGTATGTTATCCAAAGCATTAGTCATGTTATCGTTTGTTGTTGTTGCTGCTTAGCAGAGCCCGAGTTCCAGTCGTACAGTGACGGTGGTGAATACGTTGACTATCCGATGGCTATTAAGCCAGCCTACATCGTCTTGGCTGGACTGGGCGGAGGATGTCTTCTGCTCGTCCTCACGGCCGTCATCATCCTCTGTCAGTATCCTCTGATCGGAGCAGAGACCTATTCGTCGAATGGAACCCTCGTCAATGGCGACAGATACGCCAGTCAAGACATCAACATGGACGCCGGCGAAGGAGGAGGAGGAGGAGGGGAAAACGTGGAGTTCAATCCCTACTACAACCGATCAGAGCTAGGAGCTCCAGACTTCACGAAAGAAGAAAACATTATGTAGCGCCTAATCATTATCAACGCTATCGTCATAATCATCGTCGCCGTCGTCATCATCATCATCATCATCATTTAACAGGGTGTCGATTTTAAGTGATTCCTGCCCAATGTCATCAAACTGCATTTTATATTTGGAGGTCGCTATATACAGTAAATGTGTTCTTACTAGTTGACGTTACATTACACTGGTGGAATCTAATTGCCGGTGTAACGATGTTCGGTTCGTCGATTCACTGACTGAGTGATTCATCTGCCGATAGATTCACTGATTAACTGATAAATTTATTGATTCACAAATTAAATGATCCACTTAATGCCTGATTGATTGACTTGAATGAATTTTTGGTCATAATCCGTGTCTAAATGTTAGAATTGTTGTTTTTGCTATTCGGTCGTCCGCTCATTCGATTCCTCTTCCTTCCTTCTTTCCTTTCTTTCTTCCTTCCTTCCTTCTTTCTTTCCTTCCTTCCTTCCGTACTTCCTTCCTACCTTCCCTCCTTTTTTCCTTCCTCCCTTCCTTTCTTCCTTCCTTCCTTCTTTCCTTCCATGCTTCTTTTATTCCCTGCGTACTTCCTTCCTTCCTTCATTTCTTCCTTCCTTCCTAACGTAATTCCGTCCAAATTTTCCTCTTCTTTCTTTTGTTATTTCATTTGTTAACTACTTAATTAATTAATTAGGCTTAAAGAAACTTAACTTTCATATGGCCAGAATGGAGGATTCGGTCGAATGTTGACAGGGACCATCCATATCGCTCTGTTATCATATAGAAAGACGACCACTGCATCCGCCTGGGGCCTCTATTCCAGCATTCATACGTTCTATTCCGACTTACAGCTCGGCTTAACTTCCTGCAAAATTGCGTTAATCATACCGTTAAAACACAGCCACTAACTGTCTAACTCAAATTTAAATGCAATGCAAGTTAATGTCAGGTATCAGTTAAAGAAGCAACATTACAGTATAGATTGATGCTTCAGAAGATGACGTTACCTGCTTCGAATGACACAATGATATCAAGGTCGCTTTAAAGATTGGTAGTCACTTCTAGATACTAAACAGATCGATAGTAATCTCTATTCTCAAAGAGATCGATAGTAACCTCTAGTTTCATAGAGATCGATAGTGATCTCTATTCTCGAAGAGATCGTGGTCCTTAGACTCTATTAAAGACATCGATAATTATTAATGAGATCAATGTTCACCTGAAGTCTTGTCATTCTCTTTCGACTGACCCTCCAGTGGAAGTCCTCTTAAGCGAAGTTGGAATTATCAACGCTAGCCATCAAGGGCTCTTGCTCGACTGCTCGACGAGTAGCCTAACTCTTCCACAAGACAGCATATGTACATATAAATACGTACACATGTATATACATGTATAACACACTCATGAAACTCACTTTCTAAATCTATGTATGGTAGTTTCTTTTCGTTTTTACCTGGCTGTACACTTAGAGCACTTTTATGATACAAGCTGACGACCTGATGCCGCTCGGATGAACCCATGTAGGACTTGTCTCTTGTCTTGCCTTGTCTTGCCTTGCCTTGTCTTGCCTTGTCTTGTCTTGCCTTGTCTTGTCTTGTCTTGCTTTGTCTTAAACCGTCCTCGAGCCAAGGATTGGCTGCACCACAGACAATTTTGTCTCATCTGCTTCTATCCACCGTCTTCTGTATTAACTGGTTGAACGATAATTCAGTCCAAGACTTGATGTTATCGATCCATGTCATCTTGGGTCTTCTCTGAGCTCGGGATCCAGGAATTGTGCCTTGGATGATCTCTTTTTCTAAGCAGTCTCCACTCTTTCGTAGCTTTCATACTTATGCTACGAAAGAGTGACCTGTCTCCAGTCTCTGGTAATTTTGTTTTCTGCTACGACGTTTGTCTGGTGAGTCAGAGACTTATTTATAAATATCGCTCCTTGAAATAAGTAATTAGGCCATTTTTAATAGTCAGACTGATTGACATCTGTCCTTCCCGTTCTGTGCAGATGACTGTCATAATATGCCAGAACTGCAGATTGCCCCAAGTGATAACCCACCCAATACAGGGAGGCGAAAAAACACAATTGGGGCTATGGTAGCTAAGAGTTCGAAGGTCATAAAGTTCTATGCTATTCTCCTGTTGACGCTGTTACGCGTAGCAAAGAACAGAGACTCAGGGTTAGGGTGTGTGATCGACACGACCCAAGGGTTTGTTAAGTTACAGTATCTCTGGGTGTTTCTGAGTCACGCGCAGTCTAGGCAGACAGACAGACAGACAGACAGACAGACAGACAGACAGACAGAGACAGAAAGAGCGAAGAAGCAGGAAGAAGAGGAGGAGGATGAAGAAAAAGGAGGAGGCGTGTTTCAGTTGGCCAGGCGATGCGTGGCATGCTTTTGTTGCCCTGGGCTGGCCACCGGCTGAGTCACCCAGGCGTGGAACCTGTCATCCGTGTCTTGCTTTTTCCTTTCTTCGTCTTAGCTGAAACTCGGCATAGCATTCGCTCATTATTAGTTAGCATTCACAAAAGACGGTGACTGCGTTTTAAGTCTTTTCGTCTTCCTATTCTCGTTACCAGCAGCATAACTGAACACAGATGGCGTCGAGTGGGATGAAGATCATGATCAGGCGATTGGATCTATTGGCAGCGATCATCTGCTTCGGAGTCTGTCTTCGACCTGTATCTGCAGGTAAGTCGTTGCTGGCTGCTCGATCGTCGCTGTGGGTGTGAGCAGCCCATGCAAGACTAATGCAGGACTAATGCAGGACTAATGCAGGACTAATGCAGGACTAATGCAGGACTAGTGCAGGACTAATGGGTCTGAATGTAGTGACTGTGTAATTGTCGAAGAAGGGAAGAATCCCCACCCACGGATATTCTGACCGATCTGTATGAACTAAGAACATAACTCTATCGATTTAGAATCTCTCTCTTATGCCACCATTATTCATTATTATGTTCTCTTTAGAGGTAGAAAAGGCCTATCAGGATTTGAAAGAAAAATAGAGACTGAAAAGGAATCACATGCAACGGCTAAATCTCATTAAATTCAAGCAGAACAAAAGCGCCACGGTACGCAATCATTCAGTAGTAGTAGTAATAATTATTATTAATATTATTAAACTTAATGGTGTAAACAATTTGGCCTATGAAAGAAAGTGAGTCATTGCCGAGCGATGTTTTGCGACGCGTGTCTTGGTAATAACCCCGCCCACCTGACGCCCAAGCGACACGCCCTAGTGCCTTACCCGGCTGCTTTAATTAAATCTTCTACTGAGTTTTAAACAATTCCAGGCAATAATTGAAATAATTCCGTTATTATGCACCGTCGGAGTTTCACAAAGTGCCGAAAATATCACCAGATGGAAATAATTTTCGTCAAATGTTGAAAGCGGAACGTGTAATAAATGATAAAAATGTATTACCTGTTGTTCGTGGTAGGGCCAGGTGAGAGAAGGGTCTTTTCACCTGGTCGTCCATGTAAGACGCCGTGGCTGTCGTTCTATCAGTAACCTACTGTTACTACAGGGGTGAAGCTGATTCGTTTGCGTTTCAGTGCCCTGTGTCGACAACGGCTGGATTGAGATTCCGTCTGCAAACGCCATAAATTCCTCGTACCTAGGCGGCAAAAGCAACGTTTCTGACTGCCAGTCGAGATGCATTGCCTACGACCTTTGCATCGGAGTCGCTTTGGACATGACTAACGTTAGCGATCCGCTGTGCTACCTCAACTTTGGACCAATCAACGCGACGAACAGCAGCATCAACTACAACGCATCTGCCTCCTTCAGATACTTCTCCCTCCTTCGAAACTACCCGAGCTGCAGCTATCAAGGTCAGCATCAGTAACACCGCCACCTGCATCGCCACCACCATCACCACCATCACCACCATCACTACCATCACCGCCATCACTACTACCACGTCCAAAACGTCCACCATGAACACCCTAACCGCTCAGAATATACCATCACCAACAACAATATGATTTACTATTATTATCACCACCACCAGTTGCAGTAAAGGATGCTGATGCTGATGCTGATGCTGATGATGATGATGATGATGATGATGATGATGATAACGAGGGGAGCATGTGAGAAAGGAAAATTGGAAGTTAATATTGTAACGAACAAGGTCTGATCTGTTGAGACACGCGATGTGTGAAGGGATAGGTCTACCTTATTCTCGGCTTGATCTTTGCGTTTGCGAGCGTTAGCTGGCAGAGATCTTATTTCGATTGTATGAACGATCTGATAACACAAAATCCAGTCAGTTCATCTTGACATTTACCAGATTTGTGCTCTATATAAATCTCGTCCATTTAACCCTTTCTGTGCATCTTTCAGAGTACAACTGTTCGTTCAACTGGGTGGGGCAGAGAGACCTGCACGGCTTCGACGGCGTCGATGGCAACAGAAGCAACCTGAACGACTGCATTCGGCTCTGCCAGGAAACGATCTCATGCAGGGCGGTTGACTGGAACCATCAAGATGCCACCTGTTGGATCCACTCGAACTATTCCATTTCGACCGGCGCTCTCGCCAACATCACGTTCTTTGCAAAGAACTGCACTTATCCCGTATCATCGACAAGTAAGACAGACACACGAGGCAGACGATTCATCGCAGATACAAAGATTATGGAACAAAATACATCGACTCAAATACACAAATGTTTTATAATTTCTCAGCAAAGCCAAAAACACCCATTTTTTTACTATTTCAGTCGGTTTTAGTTTATATCTGCTTGGACAATTCAGAGTCAAGTAAGTGAGTACATCAAGAGTGGAGGATTCAGGCGGAGCGTTTCGCAATGAACCTTCAGTCGCCAAAGTTGGCTGACTTATGTTGCCCTGTTTATAATTACCTGAGATACCTATAATCTAATCTAATCCAATCCAATATAATCTAATCTACGCTTTGTACACTGCTATCTTCTACATGAAACGAAAACATAAATAGAAATAACTGGTTTTGTTTATTTTGCAGCAAAAGCTACTACGCCAGGTCTGTCATCTACCACTCTGTGACATTTTAATATGAGGAAAAGTTGCGTTGATAATGATGAGTTCAGTGAATACGAAACGATGCGATGAGTTATTCATTCATTCATTCATTCACTCATTCAGTTAGGCAATCAGTCAACCAATCAGGCAGGCAGGCAGGCAGGCAGGCAGACAGGCAGGCAGGCAGTAGAGAATTCTGCGATACATTTATTTACACACGATGTCATTCAGTTGTTCGCTCATAGGTTAATTAGATGAGTGTTTAGATGAATAATTCGTTCCCTCATCAGTTGAGTCATTTACCAAATTTCCTTCGACTTTTAACTCAAATAGACTTCAGGTCAAACCGACAGTTCGTCGAATTTTCAAAAGAATAGTTAAACCTTAATAACCTCAGATCTTCTTCTGTGGGTCTCGTTAGGTGGCAGCACCGCACACTAACTTTATTCGTGTGCATTGGAATGAGTGCAACAGCTAAATGCTCTATATAACAAAAGCAATCATTATCTACGAGCTCTGAAATGGTCTGGACTTGGCTTGCTTTGCAGGTCCCACTACTACAACCACAACAACGACTACGACTACAACTACTCCCACAACTACAACCACTACTACGCCAACGACTACAACCACTACTACGACAACGACTACAACCACTACTACACCGACTACAACCACTACTACGCCGACTACAACTACTACTACGCCGACTACAACCACTACTACGCCGACTACAACCACTACTGCAACACCGACTATATCTATGTCAACAACTACGGAAGGTAGGTTCGGTTAAATGCAACGGATGATCGTCTTCCATTAGTCTAAGATAATCCGACATGAATAAGTTCTGATAAAAGAGAAGAAACGATAATTACGATGAGGAGGAGAAATAGAAGGAGGAGGAGAAGGAAAAGGAGGAGAAGCCTTTAGGACGAAGGATCTATTGGCGGCTGATAAGAAGGCGGCGCGACAGCGAATTGTCAATTTTCAAAGAGGACCATCGATTGGAACCCATCAACTTACGACCCACGAAGCGTCACAACGGGCTGCCTACGATTCCAACTAACGCGCCGACAACGGCGATGTTGCTGGTGATGATGGTGACTATAATGATGGCGATGACGATACTGATTATAAACATAATGATGATGATTATGATGACGATTAGTCGCTCTTTTCTAGGGCCTGTTGCCATGGAGAGTATGTTCGCTTACTATCCGATGGCCATTAAGCCAGCCTATATCGTGCTGGCTGGACTCGGAGGAGGATGTATTTTGCTCGTCATCACAGCCGTCATCATCCTCTGTCTCTATCCTCTGCCCAAAGGCAACAAGTACCAGACGACGAGCACCGTGACGACCGTTCACACTCGCCAGACACACGTCACAGACAACAGCTACGGTGAGGCGCAGGAACCAGAGCGACTCGACATGGATGAAATGGCTGAGGGCGAAGTCAAGACCTACTACAACGCAGAAGAGGTCAACTAGGACGACAACCTCTCACCAGACCCATCAGCCAAACAGCGACCAGCGCACAGGCGCTACACGCAATCAAGTGATCATCACTGAACAATCAGGTACACCAAGACAGGACTAACGACTCCAATCAACACGAATTATTCCGTTTATTCAAGAAAAATAGAAGACATCCATGAGCTGATTCAACATATTCAAGTAGTTTCTTCTCTTTCGTTAGACAGCAAAAAAAGTCTGCTTCGCTTATCAAAGACGCACATTGTTCGTGAAGTTTATGTTGTTTCGCTCACTGAGTCAGCTGGTTCTCTTGCCTTTGAACGACTGAGTCAGTTGGTATTCTTGCCTTTGAACGACTGAGTCAGCTGGTTCTCTTGCCTTTGAACGACTGAGTCAGTTGGTATTCTTGCCTTTGAACGACTGAGTCAGCTGGTTCTCTTGCCTTTGAACGACTGAGTCAGTTGGTATTCTTGCCTTTGAACGACTGAGTCAGCTGGTTCTCTTGCCTTTGAACGACTGAGTCAGTTGGTATTCTTGCCTTTGAACGACTGAGTCAGTTGGTTCTCTTGCCTTTGAACGACTTGATCCCTACTTACCAAGTCGTGTGCCAACGGTTTTAACAGACTGACTTATTTCTAATCTAATTGCCTTTACAAAGAACTCAATCGCAGCAGAAAAATATAGGGCTATATATATTGTATATGTATTACAATTCTAAGCAGCAGTTTCTACAAATAGATTAATTAATGCGCTCATTTAAAATTCGTGGAATTAATTAATTAATGTCCCGCTGTGCAGTTGGCTAATGTATCTGTGGTTTCACTAATTAATTGCCTAATGTGCTGATGTTTTTCTTCAAGTCGATTTTGAGCAATATTTGGAACTGCGAGCGATAATAACAGATGCAAATGTCTGTCTGCCTGTCTGTCTGACTGCCAGTCTGTCAATCTGTCTGTTTACCTGTCTGTCTGTGTCTGTCTGTCTGTTTCTCTGTCTCTGTCCGGGAAACGGGGCTACATCAGTTCTAGAGTGAAGAGTTTTTCTGCCACCAGAAGAGGCTGTTCGGACTGTTTCGATGATAATCCAACGAGTCATAATTTCTGGAAATTCGCAATTATCCACGTGATATGCTTAGACGGGTTGTTGGATCCAGTGGAACAGTTGTTTCTGAGGTGGCAAAACCACTGGTCTTCGATTCCTTTAGGACGATGCATTGAGATATCTCACTCGACAGGTGCCCGACACGTGACCCACTCACACTGACCCAAGTGATCTGGGGTCAAGGATGCGGAGCTGGGTTATAAGGCAGGTCGAGGGGCTATGGTAACGCTGGAATGTTGGAGGAGGTTATAGTGGTAGTCGGACTTCTTGACGATGGCCTTGTGCTGCATGCTGACGCCTCTCTTACGACGGAAGAAGCCACACTGAAAATCACACGCACACACATATGAAAGCGATGGTCCATCCACAGCCAAACTACAATTAAGTGATCATCATCAGTCTTCTGTCCGGTCTAGAGATCTGGGAGAATACATTCTCTACAGATGCCTTACTTTCGCTTGCGAATACGAAGCCAACTGTTAAATACAAGAAGCTCTATCCCTGCCTGCCTCTCTTGACCTACTTCTATGCTTGTTTCTGCCTGCCTGCCTGCCTTTCTGTCTGTCTGTCTGTCTGCCTGCCTGCCTGCCTGTCTGCCTGCCTGCCTTTCTTCCTACCTCCCTCTTACGTAGAAGTCAAACTGCAGTCGCCTTAACAGAGCCCTTTACAATTGTGGAGCTCGGTCTCTAGGAGATTGTGATTGCCTTAGTAATATTTGCGATGGAGAGACACATGTACCTTCCAGAGGATCCAGATGAAGAGGCAGAGGAAGAGGACTCCAGCTGTGACGGACGCGATCACAATCCACAGAGGAACTGAGCGCACTTCCTGGATTCCAATGTCCGGAAGAGCCACCGTCGACGCCTGCAGCACAAGGCACACGAAGACAAGACACAAATCAGACCTAGTACTTCTCAATATGAACGCAGGACGAGGAGGGTTAGACTCTGTTCAATAGGCGCTACATAAATGCAATGCTCGGAATGTCATGAGACACAGACGGAGTCGATTTCAATTCGATTATGGCTTTGTACATCGGTTTTGTGCATGCATCTATATATGTAAGTAAACATGTATATGTGCTCGTCTGAGTAAATGTATTTTCATACATTGCTTTGCTTGGCATTTTATGCTTGGCGCTATATAAACAGTAATTTAATCGAACTGAACGGAAGTGTACTAGTACACATCTGTAGACTGCAAGAATGATCAAACGTTGTCTCAGTATTCTGGCATGATGGGTGTCAAAATGAGGTCAATTTTGTTCTTCAAAATGACAGCAAATAACAAGATCTCTCTCTGCTCCAGGTTTGCGGAAATCCAGAAATGAAGAAATCAACAACCTTTACAATGCAACACATGATCTGAATAATTCTTTACGATTCTACGCAGAGTCAAACTTCATCAGACCTTTTCCGTTGCATTCAATGGATTCAGCTGTCGAATGTTGTCGCTCAATTCGATCTGCATCTCTGCCTTTGAAGAAACGATCACCTGATCGATCTTCCGATAGTCCTTCAGTCACAGAAACAAACAACCTCCACATTCGACCCATTCAGAAGAGAACAATGGAAGAATTACCAACACAACAAAACCAATCGCATGAAGTATTCACAGTTTACTTACCATTCAATATCATAATATTAATTATATCACCAATTGCCGGATGGAAGAGGGAGTAGGAACAGACGTAGGAAGGAAGGTGGAAGAGGATGAGGACGATGTGTATGAAAAGGAAGAACGGTCCGTCTGCATATATCACCTCAATGAAGGTGCTCTTCCAAAGCCTCGACAGAACGGAAATGACGACGCTGTTTCCGGGGTCAATGAGTTCGATCGTACAGTGGATCACGTGACACTTGGCCGTTCCCAGATCACAGTCCTGAAACACGTCATCCGATGACATCACAGAGTTGTTCGAAAGTAGTTAAAAGCATCCAGTAAAGTATCTCATATCCCGCAAGTGAGACATAGGGAGGTGCTCATTTACTTCTCTTTAGGCCCTTGAGCCGGCAATGGACGAATCCCAAGGTCCTGGACACGGGGCCAGTGCATCGTAGGATTTGGCGTTTACGTTCCAGCTTACACCGGTACCAAATTACTGCCTTGGTGACAGAGGCACGGTGTGCGCAAACAACTTGCCCAGGATGTTACAAGGAGTCAAACCCACAACTGCATGATCATTTACAGTCTTTGTAAGAACCATGATTTCAGATCTAATCGAAGTCTGTCATTAATTTCGCTCTGGATCTGCCGTCGATTGTTTGTTGGACCAACTTAAAAGAAATTTCCTCGAAAGATGCGCATCATTTCAATATGTGGCGCATGTCAACCGGCGGAAACGGACACGAAACCCAACCTGATTCTTCGACTGCACTTTCCATTTGACGTTCACCAGATCTGGACTCACCAGTTTGACAGTGCTTGTAGGTTTCCCATTCACCAACTCCCGTGACGTCATCGCCTCTGGCTTCTGGCCGGTCACGTGATCGGACGCCCGGCGCATGTGACGACCGACTTCCGGTGTGTCATCGCTTGTGTTCCTGGTTCTTGAGTCAAAGGACGTCCGATTCTGCAGGAAAAGACAAACAACGGCTGATTAACAACGTTTTAATGTAGCGTCTAAGAAGTCTCCGTTTTACATTTGAGCAGCTTGGTGTTGTAGTTACGCCAAACATTGGCCTATGAAACGTAGCTGAGCGATGACCATCGAAAGACAAGAGCGATGCGGTGGTGTTTTGCTTTAGCTCACTGGATCTGGCATCGAAAGGTTGCGGGTTCGACCCTGCAGAGGAGACTCCGTGAAACCACCCTGGACACGTTGTTTGCGGATGCTATGCCTCTGTTACCAGGCAGTGGAATTTGGTACCGGCGTAAACTGGAAAGTAAATGGCAAGTCCTGCAATAAGCTGGCGCCGTGTCCAGGACCTTGGGATTCGACCATTGCCGGTTCAAGGGCCGAAGAGCGGGAAACGACCGCCTCCTCTGCAATTAAGTTCCAATTTACTTTGTTCTAAAGAAAGACAATCGATGATCGACCTTCAGTTGAAGTGGGTTGACGTATCCGTCGTCCACGTGACACCACGTCCGAGTTTCGTCATCCACCTGCAGACGAGCAAAGACAGATGGCGTCATCACCTGGGACGCTAACCCTGGAGAGTGAGGCAGGGAGTAAGGGACGGGGGAAGGAAGGAAGGCCCTCCTGGGGAGTGAGGCAGGGAGTAAGGGACGGGGGAAGGAAGGAAGGCCCTCCTGGGGAGTGAGGCAGGGAGTAAGGGACGGGGGAAGGAAGGAAGGCCCTCCTGGGGAGTGAGGCAGGGAGTAAGGGACGGGGGAAGGAAGGAAGGCCCTCCTGGGGAGTGAGGCAGGGAGTAAGGGACGGGGGAAGGAAGGAAGGCCCTCCTGGGGAGTGAGGCAGGGAGTAAGGGACGGGGGAAGGAAGGAAGGCCCTCCTGGGGAGTGAGGCACAGAGTAAGGGACGGAGGGAGGAAGGAAGGCCCTCCTGGAGAGTGAGGCACAGAGTAAGGGACGGAGGGAGGAAGGAAGGCCCTCCTGGAGAGTGAGGCACAGAGTAAGGGACGGAGGGAGGAAGGAAAGCCCTGCTGGAGAGTGAGGCAGGGAGTAAGGGACGGGAAGGAAGGTAGGAAGGTACAGAGCGAGGAATTGAGGAAGGGAATGACGGAGTGAGGGAAGAACGGAGGGCAAGAGGGATGGAAGAAAGAAGAGACAGAGGGACGGAATGAGGGAAGGACGGAGGAAGATGGCGGATGACCAGATCTTATCCTCGTGTCAGAGACAGTGGCAACGAATGAAGTAGGATTCGATTAGATAGGACTAAGGAAAAAGGATTTGAGATGAATTGGTAAAACAGTTTATGACAAAGACGCTAGATTTGTATAGAGATGGATTTAGTAGACTATTAAATAAAACGGTTGAAGAAATGTCGACTGAATGACGATAGGACTCTAGTGACCTGTGGAGGGTCGGTGACGTAGAGCAGGTGCTTGCCCATTGGATAGCTCGACTCCACTTCGTAAGGCCAGCTGATCTGAACGCGTACATTCGGAACTTTGCTCTTGCCGACGTTCTTCACCTGAACAAACAACCGTCGACTATTGCATCAAGTGCCGTCCGTCTGTCAGATCGCACTAGTCTTCGTTACATAGGGCAGCGTCAGTTACCAACATGCGCACTATGCCAATGCTCGCGTGTGGGAGGCTACCTTCGAGAGGCGCTATATAAATATATTGAATGAATGAATGAACAAACAAATGACTGATCGAACAAATGGATTAAAGAAAGACTGCAGATGATGACGTCAGAATCGATCGTCAGATGAGCCAATCTCTCATGGACATCGAACATCGCTTTGAAACAATGATGCAGCAGCAGCAGCAGCAGCAGCAGCAGCAGCAGCAGCAGCAGCAGCAGCTGTGTCTCTTCTCAGAGTCTGCGAAGACAACGCACCTTGTCTCAGAGCCATGGTACAGCGTACAGCTTCAAGTCGCAGTTGTTACAGCGTAGAGATGCTCTGCGTTAGCAGTTGTTTCAGCGTAGGGGTTAGCCTATAACAGCTGTTTGCATAACGTAGCTAGCAGTTACTAAGGGGTACGTGGGGTTGAGCTGCTAGTAGCAGTTCATATACCTCGTAGCTGTGTTTGACGGTTGGTCCGATGTCCTCTAAGTATCGCACGGCGCTCTCTCCGACGATCTCTCCTCCGTAGAAAACTTCCACTGGATCCGAAGACCTACACAGAAGCATAAAGCAACAGCTCGGCATTTACACTCACGAAGATCATTCACATCGCCATGAAGAATCGCAGTCAAACTGAACAAATGACGACGACGACGATGAAGATAAAAATGATAATTAAGCCCTTAATAAAAATAATAATAATAATAATTATAATAATAATATTATTATTATTATCATTATTATGCTTTATAGAGTTAGCGATTGAACTGCGGCTCTGTAATTTTGCAAGACATTTGCCTTGACCTTCTGATCCAGTTTTGTAATTTCAACAGTGATGATGATGATGAAGTTTCACTTTTGTTTTCCTACCCTTTGACGAATAAGTCTGTTTCTAGGACGACTTTCACTTTCAATACATCTCGGTTGTCCTCTTCATCGACCTCAACACTCGTCCTGTACAACAGAAGACAACCATGCAACCACACTCAACACTCGTCCTGTACAACAGAAGACAACCATGCAACCACACTCAACACTCGTCCTGTACAACAGAAGACAACCATGCAACCACACTCAACACTCGTCCTGTACAACAGAAGACAACCATGCAACCACACTCAACACTCGTCCTGTACAACAGAAGACAACCATGCAACCACACTCAACACTCGTCCTGTACAACAGAAGACAACCATGCAACCACACTCAACACTCGTCCTGTACAACAGAAGACAACCATGCAACCACACTCAACACTCGTCCTGTACAACAGAAGACAACCATGCAACCACACTCAACACTTGTCCTGTAGAGAATGAAACAGAGATTCAGGGATAGAGAATGAGACAGAGATACAAGGAGAGAGACAGAGACAGACAGAGAAGAGTACTCTTACGTATTGACAAGTAGAATGATTTCGAATTCGTCGACGGAATAGTCGACGTTCGAAGCGTCCAGTCGCAAAGCGAACGACGTCTCCTGGTCTCTTAGCAACGGGTTGCCAATGGCACAGTGAATCGCGCCATCTGTTGGCGAACATGAATACGGCCGGCCCTAATTAACACACAGTCACCAGTTACATTCGCAGGCCCTGCCTACTCGCTTTCAGCCTCGAATGATGATGACGATGATGATTAAGAATATGATGTTGTCGTCGTCGTTGTCTTATAGAAATCGTCTTCTTCACAGCTTCTTGGAAATATTTAATTTGGCGCCCAAAATAACATTCTGTGCCGTTTGCAACATTTTTGCAATTTTGGAATAAAATCTAACTATTTATTCCATTTCAAATTTGTTGCGACAACAGTCAAATCATTTAGCGAAGTCCGATAACTTGCTTAATTCCGCTAAGTACCTCGGTACTTGAGGAATTCGGGTACTCTCTGAATGAGTCGACTTACCTCGTTGTTAGTACCGCGGTACTTGAGGTACTCGGGTACTAAGACGGTCAGTATCGTCTCGTGCGCGTCTTCCAATCGATTTGCGATTCGGACGAAGACTCTTAGTTCTGGTTCTTGTCCGGCGCGCAAGATGTACTGTCCGATTTCGTCTCTATGGTAACAGCCACCAAACATCATCGTCATCATCGCCGTTGTCTTCATCGTCACCGCCCACACATCATCATCGTCGTCGTCATCATCACTTGCTAGTCCTTTTCGCGTTTATCTGTGTTTTTGTCAAGAAACAATACCATCATCACTATGACATAACCACCACCGCCTCCACCATCACCCGCCATCACTCACCGTTACCCACCGTCACCTACAGTCACCCACCGTCACCCACCATCCCTCACCGTCACCCATCGTCACCCACCATCACCCACCGTCACCCACCGTCACCCACCGTCACCTACAGTCACCCACCGCCTCTACCATCACCCACCGTCACCTACAGTCACCCACCATCACCCACCATCACCCACCGTTACCCACCATCACCTACAGTCACGCACCGTCACCCACCGTTACCCACCGTCACCCACCGTTACCCACCGTCACCCACCGTCACCCACAGTCACCCACCGTCACCCACCATCCCAATGTGGAGTGGCTGAGTCACCTGTCCATCTGAAGAACTCCTTGGACTTTGAGATTCGCTTCACACTTGGAGTCATCGCCACAGTTCTTGACGAAATCCACCTAAGACGAACAGCAGATGATCCTTACAGATCAACGATCGATCGTTCGACTGATCAATCAATCAGTGAAGCAATAATTCATTCAATGAATCAATCAGTCAGCCGATCGGTCGATCGATCATCCTTGATGTCAAAACAAGTTTGATTCAGTGAATATGATGATGAAGAATTTAGGTCCGTTTACTGGCGTTCAGGAAAATTGTCTGTCTGTCTGTTGTCTGTATGTTGTCTGTCTGAGTTTGCGTCTGTCTCTGTGTGCATTGGTCTGGCTGTGCTTGTCTAAATCTGAGTATTTTGAGCCAGAATGAGGAACGAAGGACGTCCTGCCCACTGATTGGTTGAGGCGTTGAATGTTGAAGGTGAATGATGCTATGTTGGGCTATTCACCGATTGAGGCGTTGAATGTTGAAGGTGAATGATGCTATGTTGGGCTATTCACCGATTGAGGCGTTGAATGTTGAAGGTGAATGATGCTATGTTGGGCTATTCACCGATTGAGGCGTTGAATGTTGAAGGTGAATGATGCTATGTTGGGCTATTCACCGATTGAGGCGTTGAATGTTGAAGGTGAATGATGCTATGTTGGGCTATTCACCGATTGAGGCGTTGAATGTTGAAGGTGAATGATGCTATGTTGGGCTATTCACCGATTGAGGCGTTGAATGTTGAAGGTGAATGATGCTATGTTGGGCTATTCACCGAATGTTCGATTCCTCTGTTGGCCGCTTCGTTCGCGTTGCTCAGGACTTCATCTAAGATCGGCCGAAATTCTCTCTTCGGTCCATCACCGCTAGAACTAGTAGTAGTAGCCGTTGCTGTTTTCGTTGTTGTTGCTGATGATGATGATGATTCTTTAGTCGTTGCATCGTTATGAGGTCGTTGATGATCAGACAATTTGTAAGTCAGAACCAACTTCACCGGATTCAAGAAATCCTTGTTGTTTTGCTGAAACGATCAACCACAACAGCACAACTATAGCGCTACATAATCAACATGTTTCAATTCAGAAGGAGTTTGAGACAAAGAGTGGAATGATATGCCGTGTGTTTGCCTAACCCTCCCCTCCCCGTGAACTGGAACGAGACAGACAGGCAAACACACGGACAGTCAGCCAGAGAAAAAGAGAAAGAGAAAGATAGAGAGAGGCTGAGAAACAGGCAGGCAAACAGACAGGCAGGCAGGCAGACATAGAAAGAGACAGGGAGACAGAGATGCAGACAGAGGGAGATACAGAAAGAGACATTACAGCGAGGTAGACGGTGACGTTTGAGCATTTCGTTATCTCTGATGTTTCAAGCTGAATGGAGGAGTTGAAGGTTTCGCTGGAAGAGAACGCTGATGAGGCTGATGCGGCTGAGAAGGAGGCTGAGGAGGAGGAGGAGGCTGAGGTGGATGCGAGGGAGGATGAGAAGAAGAATCGGCTGAGGATGTCGTTCGTTTTGTCCGGCTGAAGACTGAAATCGACGCCGAGAGAACGATAGTCAATCGAGGCCGACCTAAGAACAAGGACAAAGAACGGACAGATGCAACGAATGCAACCATGACTGATATTCTTTAGCACTTACGTCATCATCATCAGCACCTTCATCGTAATCATCATCATCAGCAGCAGTTTCATCATCACCATCACCATTATCATCAGCATCATCATTATCTTCATCGTCGTCGTCATCATATTGATTAAGACAGACAGACAGACAGACAGACAGACAGACAGACAGACAGAGACAGAGACAGACAGAGACAGACAGAGAGAGACAGAGACAGACAGACAGAGAGACAGACAGACAGACAGACAGACAGAGAGAGAGAGACAGACAGAGAGACAGAGAGAAAGTGTAGTCGTTGCGTGTAAGTGGAACTGACGTGGTCGTTGTTTGTCGTTGGTGTGATCTTCTGGTGAAAGCGAAGCAGACGTTCAGTTGGAAGCAGTTGAATGGCAGTCGGTCGAATGGACAGAGGGTCAGCCGAGGGTCAATCAGTGCGGGCAAATGACCGACGCTGACCACAACGTCGACCACAGGACGCGACCAAAGGACGACGACGGCATCGGAGCTGAAGGCACCAACGATGACGTCAGGGTAGCCGTTCAGGTCAAGGTCGACTCCACCGGAAACGGAACAACCGAACGAATGAAGAGGACGGACAGACGACGGAAGCTGAGCGGCTGATATGCGCTGAGATGGATCGACGTTGATTCCAGAAGCTGATCCACGGAAGATGTAGATGGCGCCTTCGCCCCCTTCGTATGGGGCTCCAACCAACAGATCTACACGACAAACAACATCAATACCACCACACTCGACGGTCAATTCCTTCTGCAGTCCTTCTGCAATTAATATTGTTCACAGAAATTTAAATTTGTCTAAATAGACATCGTCTCTTGTCAACAGAAATTCTTGTGCACCTTGCAGAATAGTTTACGTGCTATTAATCATAATCATAATCATAATCATAATCATTGGTCATAATCTCATAAGAAGAGATCGTTGATCGTGCATATAGTCGCTCGTCTTCATCTGATCTCTTGCTGATGATTTGTGGTCAACAAATAATGATTGACCTTGGAATCCATCAAGGTCGCTGTCTCCAAGGGCAGCCAGCGCAAGGCCGAACCGGGCGTCATGGCAACGCCACTCGAGACATTCGGCCTCTTTCGTCTTCCGACCAAACAATCGAATCGGCGTCGACTGCGACCGAATGCCCTGCGAACAAAAGTAACAACCAGAATCTAGTCATCAACTCACTTATTTAACTAAGTAAGTAAGTAAACAAGGAAGCAAGCGGTTTCTGTCAGTCTTTGTAACTGTGTCTTGGTGACTGTCTTCCTGTCTGCCTCTGTCTGTCTTGTTAAATTTACGATTGTAAATATTTTCGTTGTTCTGTCGATCGGGAAAACCTGCCATCAGACCTCGTGTCGGCCGCGAGGGCACCTGTCGTCACCATGGCAACGCACCTGTTCCGAGTTGATGTAGACGTAAGCGACTCCTCCGACAACTGCTGCTGCTGCTGCGGAGGCAGACGAATGATGGAAGAAAGGAGCGCCGACAATGAGATCGTCTCGTCTGCAAACAACGACAACACTCACCAACACACACATGCACACAGATACACACACAAACACATGCACAAACACATACGCCTACACATATGTACGTGCATACAGTGCCACTTGTGACTCTTCCATTGCCATCTGTGCATTGATTGATTACTGACGAACTTCTTTCTTAATGAAGGCTGACGTAAACTCGACGAATCGCACACAGAGCGTCTGTGACTAGAATCTCCTTAAGAGGCGCTATATAAATTTCTCATTAGAATTCCGACTGAAGAACATGCAAACGACAAGAGATGCATAAATAAGTTAATTAATGACAATCTGAAGGAGATCAGAAGATCTTTTGTTCTGCGTGGATCCCTCACTTAAGTCGACTCTTCCTCTGCATCGTTTTTACTCAATAGAGCTTTGCTGAGGTATGCCTTAAGTCGACTCTTCCTCTGCATCGTTTTTACTCAATAGAGCTTTGCTGAGGTATGCCTTAAGTCGACTCTTCCTCTGCATCGTTTTAACTCAATAGAGCTTTGCTGAGGTATGCCTTAAGTCGACTCTTCCTCTGCATCGTTTTAACTCAATAGAGCTTTGCTGAGGTATGCCTTAAGTCGACTCTTCCTCTGCATCGTTTTAACTCAATAGAGCTTTGCTGAGGTATGCCTTAAGTCGACTCTTCCTCTGCATCGTTTTAACTCAATAGAGCTTTGCTGAGGTATGCCTTAAGTCGACTCTTCCTCTGCATCGTTTTAACTCAATAGAGCTTTGCTGAGGTATGCCTTAAGTCGACTCTTCCTCTGCATCGTTTTAACTCAATAGAGCTTTGCTGAGGTATGCCTTAAGTCGACTCTTCCTCTGCATCGTTTTAACTCAATAGAGCTTTGCTGAGGTATGCCTTAAGTCGACTCTTCCTCTGCATCGTTTTAACTCAATAGAGCTTTGCTGAGGTATGCCTTAAGTCGACTCTTCCTCTGCATCGTTTTAACTCAATAGAGCTTTGCTGAGGTATGCCTTAAGTCGACTCTTCCTCTGCATCGTTTTAACTCAATAGAGCTTTGATGAGGTATGCCGGTCGCTCGAGTTGCAATGGATCGCTATGTCCCCTCCGTCGCAGTTGAATCCAGCGCCTCAAAATGCGCTATAGAAATGGCGAGAAAATCTGGCGATGGTCCTAACTACCGTGTGGTTAGTTTCGTTCGATCGTTCTGTGTTTACCCGTCGGAGTTGAGGTCAGCTACAGCGACCGAATATCCGAATCCTGAGCCGAATTGTTCGCCGGTCAGGTAGTGCGACGGGTCAACGGTCAGCGCGATGCCATCGGAGGTCATCTCGAACAGCAGGACCTGACCGGCGAAACTGGACCTTGGAGCACCTGCCACGTACGTCCTTTTGGCGCCAGGCAACAGGTTGCCTATCTGGACAGACATCCCTACAAATATGAGAAAGACACAACATCCATATGATCACGTGATTAGAAACAGTTTGTTTGGGTGTTCATCAACCCTTCCTCCTTCACGTCGACTCCTTCAATTAACCTCCTGCACCTGATTAATGGCCGTCCATTCAAAGGGCGAAAGGCGAGTGCTGCTGCTGAATGCCAATCAAATGGCGGATCTCATCAGTAATTACTCACCAACAGAAATCGAAACGTTTGGGTTGAAGAAACTGCATTTTATTGCTGCTGTTGCTGCTGGTGCTGTTGCTGATGATGATGACGACGATGACGACGACGACGACAAAGATGAATTCCTGAATTCAAAATACGCTACAGAGATGGTTAGAACAACTGGCGACCTTTTCATTTATCCTAGAAGGCCAACGACAGAATAATTAATCGAGATATTCCATAAATGAATCTATTACGGATCTTAACCGAGATACGAGTAGTAAGCTGTGGCTGGCTTCTTCGGTAGCCCTCCGCCTGCCGTCCCTCCTCCTGCTGCTGCTGCTGCTGATGCTGGTCCAGGGGGCAGACTCTTTTCCCCCCTCGAGGGTCTTTCATCCTCGACTGGACTTTGCTGCCATGTTTGGAAGACGTCGTGCAGAGAATTGGTGAAAATGGCTCCACGCCAGTTGAACGGACCTGGGGCCCCAAGCACTATCTCACCCTCCTAGCAGAAACACACACACACCTATGCATAGGTTCACGCATACAGACAGACACAGAAGGACCGAAGAAATTGCCGGTGATGTTGGTGGTGGTGGTGGTTACGATGATGACTATCGTAATCGTAATTCCAGATTTCTACAGCGCCCAACGAAAGCCGCGCCGCGAGGACCAGCTTATTCACAGGCGCTCAGTCAAAACAAAATCGATAGGCAAAAGGGTTCGTTTCCGGGTCAAGATCCAAGAGTCAGGCAGAGACTATGATGATGATGATGATGACGATGATGATGATGATGATGATGATGATGATGATGATGATGATGATGATGATGATGAAATTACCCGACTGATGGCGGCGCTGGTTCCTGCCTGGCAGAACCCGTACTCTCCATGACCTTTGCCCGTTGGCTTTCCGGCGCACGGCTCCCAGAATCTGTCCTCTTCGAGGTCGTTGGTCAGCGAGATGCACCAACCGAGACCCCAACGGAAGGACGAACCCCATTTCTTGTAACGATGAGCGCAGACCTACCAGTTCCAACAAATAACGATTGGTTCTATGGATGGATGGATGGATGGATGGATGGATGGATGGATGGATGGATGGGTGGATGGATGGATGGATGGATGGATGGATGGATGGATGGATGGATGGATGGATGGATGGATGGGTGGATGGATGGATGAATGGGTGGATGGATGGATGGATGGTTGAAGGGATGGAAGGATGAATGGATGGATGGACGTATGTATCGGAGGCTTCATATAGCGCCTTTAAAGCATATCTGAAACACGGCTATCTGAGCAGGAGATTAAGCTGAGCTTCTTTAAAAGAAGGCGATATATTTCTGGAAGGGAGACGAATAATCTGCATCGGTTATTCATCGAATATGATCTGAGTCCTATGTAGCGTTTAGTCACCTTCATCATCATCATCATCATCATCATCATCATCGTCGTCGTCGTCGTCGTCCTTCTCATTCTCTTCATCATTATTATCATCATCACTTTCATCAGTACATCTGTTCATCCTCCTCCTCCTCTTCCTCCTCATCCTCCTCATCCTCATCATCATCATCGTCGTCGTCATCATCAACACTGTCGTCGTCGTCGCATAGTCGTTGCTACTGACTATTGCGGTTCCGTCGTCCGATGTTTGGCTGGCAACTGTTCCGCCCATCCATTGGTCGCTTCGATCCTCGTTCTCTTTCGGGTCTACAAAAGACAATAGGACAAAAAGGACAATAGAACAAAAGGACAATAGGACAAAAAGGACAAAAAACAAAAGGACAATAGGACAACTGGACAATAGGACAAAAAGGACAAAAGGACAAAAAGGATAATAGGATCAAAAGGACAATAGGACCAAAAGGACAATAGGACAATAGGACAAAAAGGACAAAAGGACAGTAGGACAAAAAGAACAAAAGGACAAAAAGAACATTAGGACAAAAAGGACAAAAAGGACAAAAGGACAAAAAGGACAATAGGACAAAAGGACAAAAGGATAAAAAGAACAATAAGACAAAAGAACAAAAAGGACAATAGGACAAGAAGGTAAGAGCAGAGGACAAAAGAAGGAAACGACGATGACAATGTTGCTGGTGAAGAACACGACAGAGTTCGCCCTACCTAAGATGTATCGGCATTTAACGAAGACAGTGACAGTTAGAGAGAGAGACAGAGAGACAGAGAAACAGAGACAGAAACAGAGACAGAGAATCAGAGGCAGAGAGGCAGAGGCAGAGAGGGAGAAAGAGTGTCAATTGGAGTAGGTCTCCTTCTGTTTTATCAATTGAACTGCAGTAGATGTGCAGTGGTTGTCGACTGATGTGTGTGCGTGTGCGTGTGTTTGTTTGTGTGTGTGTGTATGTGTATGTGTGTGTGCATCTACGATTACATGAGGCTGCTTCTGTCGAAACCAGCGGTTGAGACGCTCTGAACGTCGCCTTCGTTACAGATAAGAGATGATGATAATATAATTTCACCAACAAGGAGGCCAACTGCTAACGATCTCTTTTTCACGACCTCGGCATATTCATCGGTGTCTTAGTTAATTAGTAAACAGAAAAGAATTTATATAGTGGCGTATTATCGTGACAGACTGCTGAGCGCAACAGGTGGCGCCAGTTATTGTGATCCATCAGATGGAGTGAAGATGTACCTTCGACAGCGATGCCGAGTTGGATACAGTCGGTCGGGTCATAGGTCAGAGGGCAGCTGTAGACTGACCCCGGTCGAAGTGTCCTACGAACAACGTCAGATGCTGATGGATAAGTCACGTTGTCTCTCGGTGCTCCGACCAACAGCCTACAACGACATCATCATCATTATCAACAATAGCAACAACAACAACAACGTCATCATGACCACTGCCATAATCACCATCATCATTGCAGAACAGCCAAATGGCGGCTAATTCGTCTGCCTGTATGTCCACCCGTCTTTGTGTCTTTCAGCTTATCTGCCCGCGTCTATGCACCCTGGTTTCCTTCAGACAGAGGCAGACAAGCACACAGACATACATGCATGAATACATCCATACAGACAGATAGACAGACCGAGGGTAATCGAAGGCCAGTTCTCTGACGTCACTGAACCCTTCCACCCTCATCCTCCTGCCCTCCTCCCGCCTCGGGACATGAAATCTGTCTGCAGCCAAGCATAAAATTACTACTCACTTGCTGCCTAGATGGCGCCAACAGTTGGCTCCGACGCTCAAAGGAAACTCACTTCATACCGCACAACGACATGCAATTATCACCAAATAAATATCACATACATACACCATATATATACATGTAAGCATACAGTACATATGAATATGTATTAATGAATATATATATATATATACATATATATATTTACATGTATGCGTATAGAATTTCGCCGAGAAGTGCGATCGTAATTAGAAGCAAAGCTAATTTATGAGCGACGTAAGTTGACGCCCGGTTCTACTACAACTGTTCGAGTCTGTCACTTCCATCTAACATATACATACGTATGTGTGTATGTGTGTGTGTGTCTGTGTAAGTATGTACGTACGTATGTGTGTGTGTTTATGTGTATGTGTGCATGTACGTATACGTGCGGAAGCCTTCGGAGGTGGTCTCTGTAGATGGTGAAAACTTGAGGGAAAGAGAGAAGGAGGGATGGAGAGCGGATGATGACATCCGGAGGAGGAGGAGGTGGAGGAGGCTGGGCTGTTGCTGCTGCGGGGCATCGTTGACTGGACAGGAAGCAGGTGGTTGCTGAGGCAATTGACTGTTCATATGTATCGGATGACAACCTTCGACCAGAATCATTCACGTAGACATGCTTGCTCCAAGGGACAAAGGGACATTGATTGATGTCAGACGACACAAGAGAAGATTCCTCTCCCCTCAGCATCACATTCTCCTCTTCCGTCACCCTCTTCTTTCCTCCTCCTCCTCCTCCTCCTACTCCTCCTCCTCTTCCTCCTCCTTCTCCTCCTCCTCCTCTTCCTCCTCTCTTTCTCGAGTTTTCGCTCCAATTTCCATTGGCTTTCCTCTTCCCATTGATATTGATATTCCAATACCAATTTCCGTCTGATTGCCATGCACTGTCCCTATTTCCTCTGTCCCTATTTCCTCTGTCCCTATTTCCTCTGTCCCTATTTCCTCTGTCCCTATTTCCTCTGTCCCTATTTCCTCTGTCCCTATTTCCTCTGTACCTATTTCCTCTGTCCCTATTTCCTCTGTCCCTCTTTCCACTGTAACTGTTCGTTTATTTCTCTCTTTCGAGTGGATTGTCCTTTATTATAAACAACTTGATGCAATTGTCAGTCGTCCTTTCTTCTTCCGTTTCCTGCTCTTCCTCTTCTTCCTCTTCTTTTTCTTCTTCCTCTTCCTCTTCTTCTTATTCTTCTTCGCGTTCTTCTTCGTCTTCTTCTGCTGGTCAAGTAATTCTCCCTCTTGTTGTCTGTCTTTCTGTCTGTGGCTCTCTGTCTGTTCATCTATCTCTCTCTCTCTGTCCATTTATCTGTCTCTCTGCCTGTGTTTGTCTGTCGCTCTCTGTCTCTCTCTCACTGTGTCTATATATATATATATGTATATATATATATATACATATATATATATATATGTATATCGCCTCCCATATACAACTAAGAGACGGCGTTGAAATCACACACAGATGCCGATTATGTTCGTCTATGATACACAGTTCGACGTAGAAACGAGTGCATATTATTGCCCTAAATACATCGCATACATGTTTTGTAAAGGCGAATATAATTTATATGTAGGTGTTGCTTAGCTAATCACCAGCAACGTACACGACGTATGCACACCATGCACACTGCGTCTACATCAAATCCATCGCCTATTTTCATGCATATATATATATATATATGCATACTAAATCTAAATATATGAAAAATATATGTAAAGACATATATTTAAATGAATGTGTGCTGCGCGTATATAGGACAAGGTTCGCGAGTCTCTGCTGCTCTGTGTGTACAGGCGAATCTCTGCGCCGACATACATCCGATCGGTGTATATATATACACATGTATATACATAAATATACGCGTATATATACACACATATCTGCGTATATACATACATAAAAATGTATATAAATATATTTATATGGATGCATACATATATATGTGCGTGTATAGATATCTTGTGAGGAAGAAATGCATCGGCCGATAATAAACGGCCGCCAGAGAAAATGAGCCGAAAGGTTTGGAAGGAGAGAAGGAGCAGGAAGAACAGATTTAGCAAGAGGAGGAGAGGGAAAAGGAGGAGGAGGAAGGGGAGGAGGTAGGGGAATTGGAGAACGAGAGAAATTCTGCCGACTGTGAAGTTTTTTGGCCTTGGAGATAAGAGTGGAGGAGGAAAACAGATACCGAGTCAGTCACAGACGATTAGAAGAAATAGCAGGAGGAGGAAGAGGAAGAGGAGGAGGAGGAGGATGGAGAAGGGAGAAGAGGAAGAGGTCGAGGAGAGAGTAGGGTGGCGGAGGAAGAGGTGGGGTTGTGTGGGGAACGTGAGGTCGGGATCGTAACAGACGAGGCATCAGTGGAGGAGTTAATTCGCAGTCCATAATTATTACAGTTGATAAGACCGATTCAGACCGAGGTGGAACCTGCCAAGATTTGCAGGAAGCTAGGCTGGAAGACAACTGCTCCGTCGGAACCTGAATGACATCGGGGAATCGTAAGCTCGAGATTTCTACAGTGCTCAACGCAAGCTAAGTCAAGGGAACCACCTTATACTCACAGGCGCTCAGTCAAACAGAATCGACAGGCAGGAAGGTTTCAGTTCCAGGTCAAGATCCGAGAGGCAGGCAGGCAGACAGTCAGACGGCTGTGGTGGATGGTGTTTGGAATTGGGCTGGAAAGTGAGATAAGGGGAAGAGGAAGAATGGAGATAGGATTTGTGGCAGATGAATGTTTTCGGTTTTGAGTGAAAGACTTGGTGAACCGTCGGAGCGGATCGGCGAAAGGACGAGGTAGACAACGTACGAGCGACCGATGGAGTCGAGCAACTGTCCTCTGTCGAGCCCTAGCAAGAAGAGTCCGATGTCCGACGGTGGCACAGAAGAACTGTTCAGCTGGTTCTGAGACAGGGATGATGTGCAGCTGTTAGAAGAGCCTTGTTACGATGGGTTGATCAGTTGATGAAGCCACACGGGCGATGAGGGGGGCGGCGGCGGCGGCGGCGGCGGCGACTGACTGTAGGAAACCAGGGCGCAAACGAAGTTAAACGAAGCCAGACTGAGGCAAATGAGGACAGAGAGAGACAAGGAGACAGAGAATGGCAGAGAAAGGCATCGATACATAGTTAGAGGCAAATGAGGAGGGAGATATGGTGAGACAAAGAGACAGAGAAAGACAGAGAGACCAGAGAGAGAGAGAGAGAGAGACAGAGAGAGACCAGAGAGAGAGAGAGAGAGGCATCAATACACAGCCATTGACAGATGAGGGGGAGAGATGGCGAGACAGAGAGACAGAGGAAGACAGAGAGACCAGAGAGAGAGAGGCATCAATACACAGCCATAGGCAAATGAGGGGAATAGATGGCGAGACAGAGAGACAGAGAAAGACAGAGAGACCAGAGAGAGAAAGACAGAGAGAGACCAGAGAGAGAGACAGAGAGAGAGGCATCAATACACAGCCATAGGCAAATGAGGGGGAGAGACGGCGAGACAGAGACAGAGCAAGACAGAGAGACCAGAGAGAGAGACAGAGAGAGACCAGAGAGAGAGAGAGAGAGGCATCAATACACAGCCATAGGCAAATGAGGGGGAGAGATGGCGAGACAGACATACAGAGAAAGACAGAGAGACCAGAGAGAGAGACAGAGAGAGACCAGAGAGAGAGAGACAGAGAGAGAGAGGCATCAATACACAGCCATAGGCAAATGATGGGGAGAAACGGCGAGACAGAGACATAGCAAGACAGAGACCAGAGAGAGAGACAGAGAGAGACAGAGAGAGACCAGAGAGAGAGAGAGAGAGAGAGAGAGAGAGAGAGAGAGAGAGAGAGAGAGAGAGAGAGGCATCAATACACAGCCAGAAGCAAATGAAGGGGAGAGATGGCGAGACAGAGACAGAGCAAGACAGAGAGACCAGAGAGAGAGAGAGAGAGAGAGAGAGAGAGAGAGAGAGGCATCAATGCACAGCCATAGGCAAATGAAGGGAAGAGATGGCGAGACAGAGAGACAGAGAAAGACAGAGAGACCAGAGAGAGAGAGAGAGAGAGAGAGGCATCAATACACAGCCAGAAGCAAATGAGGGGGAGAGATGGCGAGACAGAGACAGAGCAAGACAGAGAAACCAGAGAGAGAGAGAGAGAGAGAGAGAGAGGCATCAATACACAGCCAGAAGCAAATGAGGGGGAGAGATGGCGAGACAGAGACAGAGCAAGACAGAGAGACCAGAGAGAGAGAGAGAGAGAGAGAGAGAGAGAGAGAGAGGCATCAATACACAGCCAGAAGCAAATGAGGGGGAGAGATGGCGAGACAGAGAGACAGAGAAAGACAGAGAGACCAGAGAGAGAGAGAGAGAGAGGGAGGCATCGATACACAGACAGAGAAACAAAAGCATCATCTGCCGTCAGAAGAGAACCTTCAGAGCGATGCAGCGATCTTCCTCTGAACGCAGAACAGCCTAATTAACACAAGCGCTCAGCATATGTTGATATCGCAGCAGCTGCATCAGCATCAGCACCAGCACCAGCAGCAGCAGCAGCACACAGCCATACACACAGGCAGACAGCCAGACAGACAGAGACAGACAGAGACAGACAAAACATCTGGTACTCTGCTTCTAAGGGTGTTACTCCCGGTCGGAGGCAGCAGACATTCGACTTCTGAGACTCTGGTCACCCGACTCCCCTCCCTCGCCCCTCCTTCCCTCCCTCCTTTGCGATTGGCATCGATGACAGATGCCAAAACACACAGACAGACTGACTGACCTAAGCGAACAAACATACGGTCATGCAGACATACGAGCAGAGACAGACTGTTCGAAAGTCATACAAGTGGAGAGAAAATAATATGATTTGAAAGATGAAACTGGAGAAGCGAAGGGCGCCCGCGAGTCCCTGCATCTTCTGACTCATAGGGAGATGAGACAGACGGACGGACAAGAAGACAGGCAGCGATCAACGAAGGAACATAGACAGACAGCCATAGGAATGAAAATCTGTGTCACCGAGACTGAGAGGACATCAGCGACACAAACGGCAACTGACATCTTACGACTGCTATTGTAAAATAACGGAAGAGAGGCAGAGAAGAGAAAGGGGGTGGGGGAGAGAGAGATAGCGACAGAGACACAGAGACAGAGACACACATAGCCAGAGACACGGAGACAAAGACACAGAGACAGAGACACAGAGAGGCAATGTTTTGCATCTCTCCTTGGCGTATCTTTCCTAGCTCTGCTGGTCCCTCCCTACTCTTCCCTTCCATCGGTCTCATGTTCCTGGCCTCTGCTGGTCCTTCCCTTCCCTTCCCTTTCCATCCCTTCCCTTCTCTACCCTATCCTTCCCTTCCCTACCCTTCCCTTCCCTTCCCTTCGTCTTCTCATCAGCGCCAAATCCATTGGCTTTCTAATCATTTCTTCCTCCTCCTCCTCCTTCTCCTTGTCCTCTTCTTCTTCTTCTTCTTCTTCTTTCTCTTTTAAGAATCTAAATAAATAAATATTTGTGGTCGACCAACTGCAGCAGCTCAGCATTTACCCCTCACCGCAGGCACGAACAGATACAATCGTCCGTCCGTCCGTCCGTCCGTCCGTCCGCCTCAGTTTGTCTGTCTGTTTGAGTTCGACTGTTTCTTTGGTACTCAGGGAGGAGGGGCTGCGACGCAACAGGCGGATTTTCAGATGAATGCCAGCCAAACAAATAGCTTCTATAGCACTATTTTCAGACAGACAGACGGACAGACAGACAGACAGACAGACAGATAGACAGACAGACAGACAGAGATCATCATGGCGCACGATTCCACCTGTGACCACCTGTGGTGCATCGTTCTGGAACCTGATATCTGGCTTCCGGATGCGCATGACTGGCGTTGGCTTGTCTCCTCATGTCACTGTCTCATTGTCAATTCGACATCTCGACTGAAGTCCCGGACGATCATTCATTGTCCAACCACATCGACTCCCTCCATCCCTCCGTCTCTCCCTCCCTCCCTCCGTCCCTCCCTCCCTCCCTCCGTCCCTCCGTCCCTCCCTCCCTCCTCAACAACCGACAGCTCATCAACCACATCGGTTCCACTCATCGAATTCTAATAACAAATCAAACATCGTCATATATATATATATTATATATATATATATATGTCCAGTAATAGATTCTGACCTGGTTCCGAAACTGACCCAACAACTGTGGCTCTGGCGAACTTGAATTGATGTAGCGCCGGTGAGAAGCTGGTCTTCCTGACGCTGAGACATTTCGAAGACTACATTTCCATTTACATTTACATTTACAAAGATATGCAAACTGGTATGTTGGACAAACGTGCTTACAGTAGTAGGTCCAGCTCATCTGTTTGGCATCAGTTGTGGTGCATATGAAGCAAACGGCGCTATAGAAGTCACGGACGGATGAGGGTGATGTCTTCGCAGAATCATAGATGGATGATGGCTTCGAAGGGGGCGTTGACTAGATGAGTTTCCTACTTACACCCGGAGAGATTCGTTCGTCGTCTTCTGTCGAATCTTATGTGGAACAACTGAGAATCCAAAGTACGATGCTCCAGGTCCCCGCTTCACCAGCGCAATCGACTGGTCGACGTTGAAGGAATCGACCAGAGAAACGACGAGACAACCGAGAACGAGAAGAAGACGGACGAAGTGCACGAGGCAGAGGGAGGAGGAGAAGGACGAGGAGGAGGTGGAGGAGGAGGAGGAGGAGACCAAAGGAGGAGAAGGCAACATCTTCTTCATCCCACCAGTCTGTCGAGCATCACTTGACGAATCCTGTTTTGGACTCCAATCCATCGCCTTTCGCTCTCTCTGCTTGTTTTTCTGTTTGTCTTTCTGTCTCTCTCTCTCTCTGTCTCTCTGTGTGTATCTGTTTCTCTCTCTATCACTCACTCAGTCGACTGCTATTTGCATGTTAATCCACTGTCCGTCTATTTCGATAGCGCCGTCTTTTCCATCCAAAGGACAACGGCGGCGTTTCTTGTCGATTGAATTCGGTGCTGTCCCTGCCGACGTCTGTCTCTGTGTGTCTCTAAGTGTCCCTGTCTGTCTGTCTCACTTCATCCGTCTGTCTCATCTAGCGACAACAGATCGACTGTGGCTGCCACCGGAGGCCAGAGTGGCACAGCATCGCAGCCAACGTCTGACATGCGCAGTCAACTCCTGGATTGAGGTCGGGTCGTACCTTGACCCAGCTAGCTTACAAGTTCTAGCGACTGGCTGCGTGTTATTCGCTAGGTGGCGATAGAAGTGCAGAAAAAGGAATCACTGCTTCATCTGTTGTCTTTCGGAAGGTCGTAATCGTAATCGTAAACTCGAATCTTAATTGTTTTTTAAAGATAAGCGCCAATGATAAGCAGTTTATTCATGAGAGCTGCGTCAATTCAGAGGGGTTGTCTCCCCCCACACGAGTATAGCATGAAGAACAGAAGAATAGGAGCCGGTTGATGGTTGCTGGGGACTAACTAGAGAGACAGAGACAGCAGAGACAGACAGAGGCAGACAGAGACAGACAGAGACACAGACACAGAGACACAGAGACAGACAGACAGAGACCGACTTCCACGGATTCTGACGTGGCACAGAAATTGACCAAACAACTTGACTCGTGCTAGTTCCTCTAACGAAGCTTTTACATCTTAGGAGATTTATACGAGCGTTAGATTTTTAGAGAAGGTGCGAAGAGGATCTGTGTCGGGAGGGGTTGTGTTTTGGTTGAGGAGACAAATGGATTGGCTGATGAGGATCAAGTGCAGGAGGATTTCGTCGTATCTAGTCAGTCGCTGTTTTCGACCGGTTTTCATAAAGAACAAGAACAAGAACAAGAACAAGAATAAGAACAACAAGAACAAGAACAAGGGGAACAAGAAGAAGAACAAGAACGGAAGAATTCTTAATCGCCATTCTCAGGAAGAATGCGAGGTTCTATGTATCGCTTCCAAGTGTCGCTTATCCTTCGGCCATTGGTCGTTCTCAGCCAGTTCGACAGATGGAGCAGCTGAGATTCAAAGACCAGATCCACTGCTGAACAGAGACAAACAGAGAGAGAGACAGAGAGACAGACAGACAGACAGATAGACAGATAGACAGACAGAGACAGAGACAGACAGAGAGATAGACAGACAGAGAGATAGACAGACAGAGAGACAGACAGACAAAGAGACAGACAGAGAGACAGAGAGACAGAGACAGAGACAGACAGACAGGGAGGCAGGTAGAGACAGACAGAGACACAGCAACAGATGCAGAAAATCAGAGCCAGGTCTGTGAGTCTGACAGAAAACGGACGCGAGCGAACAAAAATGAAGAGAAGCGACAGAGAAGAAAGGAAAGGAGGAAATGGAGCCAGCAGACGAGGAGAAGGAGGAGAAGTAGGAGGAGGAGGAGAAGGTGGAGGAGAAGAAGGAGAAGGAGAAGGAGCAGGAGGAGAAGAAGGAGGAGGAGAAGAGGAGGAGAAGGAAGAGGAGCAGGAGCAGGAGGAGGAGGGGAAGGAGGAGGAGGAGGAGATGGAGAAGGAGCAGGAGCAGGAGAAGGAGAAGGAAGAGGAGGATGTTGCTTCCCACCTAATAATTTACAGCCGGTTCAGATCGCTAGATGTCAGCAGGCTGTATTTCTCCTATCGGTCGGAGCATTCTTTCGTTGTGTTCTCACTTCACGGCCTTCGTCTAAGAAACGCGGAAGTGAGGCCAATAAATCAGAAGGAACCGAGAGAAACATTTGAGACAATCTTTCGGAGCACAGAGTTGCTTGAAAGAAAAGCCCCGTTAGAGATTCTGCCTCCCCTTAGAATTTCTCTCTAGGCTGGTTTTTCTTTAAAAATATAGTCCCGTTAGAGATTATGTCTCCAGTTAATATACTCTCTCTCTCTCTCTCTCTCTCTCTCTCTCTCTCTCTCTCTCTCTCTCTCTCTCTCTCTCTCTCTCTCTCTCACTCTCTCTCTCTCTCTCTCTCTCGATCAATGCTGCTTTTAAAATAACTACGTTAAAGATTAAACCTTCTTTTTAATCTATTTGGGGCAATGTTGCTTCAAAGATTAACCCATTATAGAGTGTGCCTTTCATTCCATCCATTGTTCAACAGCCTTAACCACAACTACACCCCAACTCACCGACATCTGTGAAATAATGGCCCTCGTTCTACTGGAACCGTTGTTTTCCACCACACCCGACTTGGGCACATTCGTAACATCTTATGCGCATTCGTAACGCTAAAATTATCTCCTATAAATCTGGCTTTATCCGGTTGGCCGCTCACCCACCAGCTATCCCACCCTCTTTTCCACCCGCCCTCCCACCTCCTCGGCCATCTGCCAATCGTATTCACCCACGCGTCCGCTGTCAAAAGCGCCTGGCCTTCAAGAAGACGCCTACATCGTAGCCTTGGCTAGCAGCAAAGGCATCAGGACAAGGCTCGAAGCAGGAAGTCGAAGGGGAGGAAGGGACGGCGCCCAGGGGCAATGGGAACATGCAGCGGCGGCGGCGCCACTGGGAACCGGCGGCTGCTGCTTGAGCTGCTGCTGCTGCTGCTGCTGCTGCTGCTGGTGCTGATGCATATTCCTCTGGTGCCGCCGATTACGTCCGTGTTTGGCAAGATATCTGGGGCCAATCGCTCGGCTCGAATTCTTAGACGGTGTCAGCTTCCTTTCGACCCCTCCTCCGTCAGTCCGTAACCCCGCTGCTCGCTGGCCGCTGGCTGGCTGGCGTCTGGCTGGCTGGACGGCTGGCTGCCCCACTGACATCTAGGGAAATGCAGTTCTCTTTTCTGCTCTTGCAGTCGCTTGGATTCAGTCTCTTCTCGGCTGCTGATCTGTTGCCGTCGTCGTCTCGACAAATCCTCTCTCCGTCTCTCCGATCGGTTCTACAGTGAACGCCATGGTGAGTACGAGAATCGACTGACTGGCAATTACTGGCCTCACAATATCAGCAACTTTGCCTTTCTCTTATGACCTAGGTGCATTTAAAACTGGTTAATTAACTTCCTGTGTAATTAAGGCTTCTTGAGCAATTCCTCCTATTCTATGCGGTAGTGGTTCTCTTTTAGGCGATCAGTTCGAATTGGGGGAAAGTTCGGGGTTCGAATCCAACCCTTGCTTAATTCGTACCTGAACTCGACTCTTTCAGCTTTTCTTCGGTTTTAGCAGCAGTGTGTGTGTGTGTGTGTGTGCGTTTGTGTGTGTGTATGTGTGGACGTGTGAGGGTGTGGCTGGCTAGATGTGTGTTTGTCTAAGTTCTAATCAACGAGACGGAAGTTCTTGAATCACGTGACATGATTATGACTTCCGGCATTGATGCCAATCGCATTCGTAGAGCTAAAAGTGAAGTTCTTGGCTTATTTAGCGCCTATTTGTCTAACGGACGCCATCTGCAAAAGGCCTGACAGGTGGAGCCACGTACGTCGAATGCTCCCTAAATCTGTGAACTTGTCGGCGCCGCAATGGTGTAGCCCCGGGCCGAGCATTCTGGGCGGCTGCTGCTGCTGCTGATGCTGGTGCCCTGCAGGCGTCTTATCGCTGGCTCTGAGTCACTTAGACATCTAAACCATTTCCTTTGCTATCTGGATGCAGAGATCTGTGCCTGCATATATAATGACCTTATATATATATATACACACATTTTCACATACTGTCTTAGCGTATATATATATATACATATGTAATACAGAAAATGCTTTGCCTTTTTTATCAATTATTCGTGGCGTCACATTCTTGTATTGGAGACAGTTTGCACCGGCCAAGTTTCCTGTGTATCTATGTATGCATGTGTGTATCTATGCATGTGTGTATCTATGCATGTGTGTATGTACGTGTCTAGATGATTATATAGCGCCTTCTTTCGTCTCGATTTGAACTCAGTCATTCGATGCTTGTCTGGTTTCCCGCGGATCAACCAAATTCCATTGGGTCGCTTGAGACAAAGACGGTGGCAGGGAAGTCGTGATGCTCGGAAGATGCTTGGAGGGCTACAGCGGCTGACAGACGACTGATAATGTTGATTCTGCTAGCAGCTGCTTCTTCTTTCAGCTCCGCTTCTATATCTTTCATCGCTCCACACCACTTCCTCCTCCCTTTCCTCATTCCATTCTTCCTCCTTCTCTTCCTCCTCCTCTTCTTCTTCCTTCTCTTCCTCCTTCTCTTCCTCCTTCTATTCCTCCTCTTCCTCCTTCTCCCATTCCTCCTCTTACACTATTCAGCAGCATTTCCCGAAGCAGATTTAATTCATCGCGGAACCGCCTCCCATTCATCCACCCTCTGTTTCTCTGTCTCTGTCTCTGTCTCGGTCTCTGTCTGTGTCTCTGTATCTCTCTCTCTCTCTCTCTCTCTCTCTCTGTCTCTCTCTCTCTGTCTCTCTCTCTCTCAGTCTATCCCTCTATCTACCTGCCGTCCCGAGATTTCGGCAGCGTCCACATTCTTATCCTCTGAGGTGAACTCGTCTTTCTCGCGGCCTACATTTGCGCCGAGATCAGCCATTTATACAGCGCTTTAACACATGATTCCATTGAATGGAACATCTGACCAAATGATCTAAGAGACCATCTCGCGATTCGTCGACGTCATCATCATCAACATCATCATCACCATCATCATCCGTATCATCATCATCAGCAGCATCATCACCATCATCAGCAGCACCATCATCAGCAGCAGCATCATCATCCGCATCGTCATCATCATTATCATCTTCAGCACCATCACCATCAGCATCATCATCATCATCCGCATCATTATCATCGTTATCAAATTGCGCTTGTCATTTGTTTCTATGTGAAGGTGCTATATAAATGAACACGTACAACTCGTCGACGTGAGTCGTGACAACGGGACAACCGCTGCCTGACCTAAGTCGTTATGTTTTTGTTGTTGTTGTTCTTTAGTCGACGAAAGAAAAGACGAAGGAAAAGAAGTCGAGCAGCAAGAAGAAGGAGAAGAAGGAGGAGGAGTCTGGTCCTACAGCGGCTGAGGAGTCTCCAGCGCCGGCAGCGGCTGACGAACCAGCCGAGCAGAAGAAGGAGGAGAAGAGGGAGGAGCCGAAGAGAGAGGAGCCGAAGAGAGCTCAACGAGCCACATCGAACGTCTTTGCGCTCTTCCCTCAGTCGCAGATACAAGAGTTCAAAGAGGTCATCACAGTCTTCTTAAGATCTTATAAAAGAACAGCCTACTGCAGAAGACGCAGTGCTCTTCCTAGATCCTCGTTTCTAACCCTAATCTTTGCTTCACAGGGTCGCAGATAGAAGAGTTCAATGAGGTCAGACGGACAACAGGAACATCTTATACCAGGCACCAGAAGACGCGCTATACTGGTGCCCTACAGCTAGATTTTTAGTTTGTATTTGAATTGGTCGCTCTTGAAAGTTCATTTGGAAATCAATTTTCTCTGTTGTGTTGTTGTGTTTTTTGAAGGCGTTTGCTATGATAGACACGAATCGCGACGGAATCATCGATGTTGAGGACCTGCGATCCATCTGGACCAACCTCGGTAGGCACCACCCTTTCTTGTCAATGGGACGAACGAAGCCATTTGACTAAGTTACATTATGAATAGGTGACGTAGAGTGTTGTCTGTCTGTCTGTCTATCTGGCTGGCTGTCTGTCTGGCTGTCTGTCTGGCTGTCTGTCTCTTCCTATCTAATTTCGTCTACATCGAATGCACTGGTTTCCTGTCTTGCAGGTAGGGAACCAGACACAAAAGTTCTGGAGGAGATGATCGCTGAGTCTCCTGGACAACTCAACTTCACTCACTTTCTCGCTCTTTTCGGCGAGAAAATGCACGGTATGTCATCATCGTCATCGTCGTCGTTGTTTGTCATCATCATAGATGTCGTTGCTATCATCAATTCTGCCATTGTCAACTGAAAATTATTAACGAACGTTTTTATGAATCACATCTGTTCGCATCACCTAACTGCGGTTTAAGTTTGTTTCATCATCGGTTGATGCCTTGTGCATAGGCGCCGGCGCTATAGAAGTTGCAAGTTACTAAATGCAGTAGTAGTTGTTGAAGTCGTAATCAGCATTGTTGTTGTCGTTGTCGTTGTTGCTTAGGAACTGATCCAGAATCGACGCTTCGCGATGCCTTCACCATGTTCGACGAAGACGGAAAGGGAAAGCTACACGAGGAGTAGTAAGCGAATGAACGAATGAACAAAGGAATGAACGAAGCGTTGAACGAATGAACAAAGGAATGAACGAAGCGTTGAACGAATGAACAAAGGAATGAACGAAGCGTTGAACGAATGAACAAAGGAATGAACGAAGCGTTGAACGAATGAACAAAGGAATGAACGAAGCGTTGAACGAATGAACAAAGGAATGTACGAAGCGTTGAACGAATGAACAAAGGAATGAACGAAGCGTTGAACGAATGAACAAAGGAATGAACGAAGCGTTGAACGAATGAACAAAGGAATGAACGAAGCAATGAACGAATGAACAAAGGAATGAACTAAGCGTTGAACAAATGAACAAAGGAATGAACGAAGCAATGAACGAATGAACAAAGGAATGAACTAAGCGTTGAACAAATGAACAAAGGAATGAACGAATCAATGAACTTTTTATCGTTCTAACTGTGACTCGTCTTTCGTCCTAGTTATCTACAACCATTTTATTAGTTGTCATTGTGAAATTATCATCACTAGTTTAGTTATCAATCGCTTTATTTCACCAGTGGATTTGACGCAATAGGAGTCAAATGGCGTCATATAAGTCTACTTATATGACGTCTGTGTCTCTATGTGTCCGTCCGTCCGTCCGTTCGTTCGTCCGTCCGTCCGTCCGTCCGTCCGTCCGTCAGTCTACCAGTTGTCTGTGTTCTGTGTTGCAGTGTGAAGGATCTGCTGATGAACGTCGGCGACCAGTTCTCCAAAGACGAGGTACACAGTCGAACAGAAGAGGCAACAGCCAGGCAGTTCATGTAGCGCCAGATTCCCAGTCGAAGATTTATATAGCACCTTTCGCATAAGTAGCGCAGGTAGAACTGAAAATGAAGATTGTCCTCTTGTCTGTTTCTGTTCTCTTCTCTTAAACAACCCTTGTTTCTCTCATCCGTCTCTTTGTAAGTATACGTGCATATGTGTGTGTATCTGGCTCTCTCTGGCCATCTTATTCCTCCTGCTCCCTTCCTCCTGCCATTCTCTTTCTCTTCCTCCTCCTCCTCTTCCTCTTCTTCTTCCTGTGGTTGTAGAAAGTCTTCGTCGTTGGCCGATTGCTTGACCGACTGACAGAATTTGCTGTGTGTGTGTCTCTTCACAGATAAAGCAAGTCTGGAAGGAAGCTCCGATTGACGGAGGAATGCTCGACTATCTCAAGTTCGTTCAGATCATAAAGAGAGGCAAAGAAGACGAGTAGCTCGCTAGCCATTCACCCACCCATCTATCCGTCCATCCATCCATCCACTCACCCATCCATTCACCAATCCACGTATCCATCCATCTATCCATCCATTCACCATCCATCCGTTCCCCAGTCCATATATCCATCCGTCCATCCACCCATCTTACTCTAAACCATCTTACTCTAGTGACGACTTTCTCGGTTCTTTGAGGCGACTTTTCGAAGGCCGTCGTTGGATTCGACTCCATCGATGCCGTCGATCGAATCGCTTAGCAATCGATTAGATGAAGACGACAGAACTTGCTTCCGTTCGCCAGAAAATATTCGCTTCTCTCGCACACATATCGATTATGGGGCTACATAAATTTCTATTTAATTCATTTTAGTGTTAAACGGTTAGTAGGTTAGATGTTGAATGACAAATCGATTTCTGTGTAAATAAAATCGGAATTTGTATTCTCTGCTGTTTTCTTGAGAAACACGTAACGATGTCTAACATCATGGCCGCCGCTTCGCTGATTGACTCGAACTGTTGTTTTCCTCGAGTTAAGTAAGATTCGATGCTCTGTACATCGTGCGCAGGAGCTTCATCGATCAGACTTTCATCGGATGCCCCTCTGCTGACCCCTTCTCGTTTCATAATAAACGCTCGAATGTCAATTTCTCCGTCTCTGTGCTTCACTTAATTCTCAAACAGCTACTGACGGATTGACTGCGCTGAGCCGTCTATTGCTTACTCGGCCTCTGTCTGTCTCTCTGTCTCTGTCTGTGCATCCGACTGTCTCTATCTTTCTCTGTCTCTGTCTGGATTTCTGTCGCTTTCCGTGCGTCCGACTCTCTCTCTCTCTCTCTCTCTCTCTCTCTCTCTCTCTCTTTCTCTCTTTCTCAAACACGAATATCCCAGCATTCTCAGCTGCAGGTGTCGCCATCTGCAAAGGAACTCGTGAGCCGATGCGTTGACTCGGTGAGTTCCAGTTAGATTCTCCCTTCTCCTCCTCTCCCTTCTCCTCTCCCTTCTCCTCCTCTCCCTCTCTCCTCTCCCTTCTCCTCCTCTCCCTTCTCCTCTCCCTTCTCCTCCTCTCCCTTCTCCTCCTCTCCCTTCTCCTCTCCATTCTCCTCCTCTCCCTTCTCCTCCACTCTCTTCTCCTCCTCTCCATTCTCCTCCTCTCCCTTCTCCTCCTCTCCCTTCTCCTCCTCTCCCTTCTCCTCCTCTCCCTTCTCCTCCTCTCCCTTCTCCTCCTTTCCCTTCTCCTCCACTCCCTTCTCCTCCACTCTATTCTCCTCCACTCCCTTCTCCTCCACTCTATTCTCCTCCACTCTCTTCTCCTCCTCTCCATTCTCCTCCTCTCCCTTCTCCTCCTCTCCCTTCTCCTCCTCTCCCTTCTCCTCCTTTCCCTTCTCCTCCACTCCCTTCTCCTCCACTCTATTCTCCTCCACTCTCTTCTCCTCTATTGCTTCCTCCTCTTCTTCCTCCTCCTCCTTCTCCTTCTCTGAGACGGTTACTATATAGGGACCTTGAGTAAATCCTTCACTCACAGTTGCTCAGCGCCATCGATTAATGTTTTGTCATTAGCTTGTAAATATTACCTTACTCTTACTGTTACCCTCTACAGTTGGTATAGTATATGGTAAGAAATAAGATGATGCGGTGTAGGGTAATAATAAGTAAAATAATAGAGGGTTAAAGTAAGGGAAACAAGGTAGGCCTAATAGTTAAGTGATTAACAATTCAGTTACTTCATCTTCAGATATGATGAAGTCGATTGGATCTTTTGGATGGAGGAGGAGGATGCGCTGGACAGCAGAACAGATGCAGCCGAACAGTCTGTCAAGTAATCGCGGCTTCGGTGCCAAGACTGGTGCTCGTCCATCTCCTGCACGCTGTTGCTTATTTCTAACAGATAACAGTACCACAGTCGACTTATGCGCTGTCTGTTCTCCGGAAATTCTAGTAGCACCAGCGTCTAATACAAAGGTATCAACCGATGTCACAGCAAAATCAAGTCTAGTCAGGTCAGTATCCCGAAGTTCAGTTCGATGTAACGGAGAGGCAGCCAGTGAGGGATAAGCCAACTGAAAAAAGTAAGTCTCAAGTGGCAATCGAAATGACATAAGAGTCTGAGCAGAACGAATAGATGGAGGAAGAGAGTTCCAAAAGTGAGGTCCAGCAAACGAAAAGCTCGTTCACCAGAAACAGTTATGACCAGAGAAAGACAATCAGATGACCTGGATGATTGATGATGGGTCTGGCGAATGAGGTTTGATTTCAAGTATTGTGGTTTTCTAGAGTTACGTGTTTTGTAACCTGAAAGCACCAATTTGAAACAAATCATTTGCTGAACTGGAAGCCAGTGCAAAGATTTAATGAGCAGGAGTCATATGCTCATCTTTTTACGTATTAGTTGTGGCTCTAGCTAAAGAGTTTAGAACTCTTTGGAGTCCTTGCATGTTAGACATTGTGACGCTAGAGAGAAGCGAGTTACATGAATCAAAACGACTTGAGAAAATAAAAATTCACTGACCAAAACGAATTGTTTAGCTATGATGAAGAGCATTTCGTAGAGAAATATGGCAAGAAATTGAATTGGTAACATCTGGAGAGGTGTGGATCGCAGTTTCTTACCAGTGTCAAAATATTTGTCTCACAACAGAATCACAGAACAAGAACGAAGTGAATTCGTTTTTCAGACAGGCATTCATTTCCTTCTGTCTGTCTGTCATTAGAAGTCCGTGGAAAACTTCTAAAAGCAGGAAATCGTATAAACTTGAAAAAATCTCTTGGAAGTTATTGCAAAAAGATTCTGATTAAGTATCTCTATCTCTTAATATCTCTCTCACTGTATATATATATATATATATCTTACACTCTCTATTTCTTTGTCTCTGTTTCTCCGCTTTACGTCTTTTTTTCTCAACTCCAGTTGGGTAGACTCTGCCTTCGATCAAAATCTCGAGCCAAACACTTGAGTTCGTTCGATAAGAATATAAACACGAAACTAGTGATGATGATAATAATAATAATAATAATTATTATTATTATTATTATTATTGCTACTACTACTACTACTTTTAATATGTCCATAGTGGAGGAGTCCTGACATACACTAGAAATGTCGAGTACACAGATAGCTGTGTTTGTGTCTCGTGCCCTGAACGATGCGAGACAGTTCGCGAGAAATCACTGATGCGTGTCGATCAGCTGTTGTTCCTTGCAGAACATACAGTTCAAAGGGCAAACGGAAATGGTGAAACATGTTGTGCGGTTGTAGTTCAGTGGCGCTCAGAGTTTTGTTGGGAATTTTTTCTGTTTGTCTCTAGTCTCTGGAGTTCGTCTACCTTTTTTGCTTGCTAGTAAATATGGCTAATGAATGAAGCCTTAATCGACTACGAATTCGATGGGGGGGGGGGCGGACAGACAACTTAAGCGATTGAAGTTCGGATTCTGTTGAGCCACGATGGCTGAGCGGGAGGATTCGATGCAGATTGAAGGAAGGCAGACACCACGAATTCTGTCGAACCACGATGGCTAACCGGGAAGATACGATGCAGATTGAAGGAAGGCAGATCCACGATTGCAACAGCCTCGGATTTCAAGAGGATTCCGACGCAACCTAACTCTGAAGATCCGAGTCAATGAGGCCAAGAGAGCCAAGAAAAAAATTCTAGCGAACTTTCCAGTCGCTGAGTCTTTTGGTAATCCAGTGGCCAAGTTGGAGATCATGAGGTCAAGGCTATGTTCCTTGTTCTAGTTCGAGGCAAGTGATTGCGAACCGATCTAGTCAGATCAATTTGGCCAAGATACGGAATAAGAAGACCGAAGAAGATTTCTAAGGGAAGGTAATTCAGACCCTTGATTACTCAAAAACGGGGTTTTATAGAAACGCATCGATAATTTCCATCGCCTGTTCAGACGCTGCTACGATGCATATGAAGACGATGATGACGATAGTGATGGTAATGACAGCTAGGAAAGCGAAGCAGGAGGAGCAGTTGAAAAATGTCTCGAGATGTCGTGTTTATAATCCATAGTAGTCGGATGCGTCAGTCAATGAGTTGGTTGAGCCTCATTTGGTGAAGCTGAGTTGAGCTGAGCGCCGTGTTTGCTGCACTGGACTTAGTCGAAGTCGAAGAGATTCATTCCGAGGTCCTCATCATCGTCGTCGTCATCGTCCTGCTTCGCAGGCGCCGTCTCAGCCGCCTTCGTCAGCTCAGCTGCCTGAGTCGAGCTGCCGCCGACTGACGCTCCGCCGCCGCCCCCGGCTCCTGGGGGCGCAACGACGGAGGAGGCGGGGCCTCGACTGGAGGCGAGGGTGGAGGTAAGGAGCTGACGGACGTTGAGTCCAGCGAGAGCCCTTGCGTAGAGCGTTGGCCAGATGGGTTCAACATCGAGGTTGGCTGCCTTTAGGAGAGTCGAGATCTTGTCCACGGTTATCGACACATCGTCATCTGCTAAGATGGCAGCACTGTAGATAACGGCAAGCTCATCGACGCTTAACTCTGGCAATCCGCGCATCTCTGTCTCTGTTTCTGTGTGTTTGCGTGTGTCTGTCTGTCCGTGTCTACCTGTGTCTCTGAGTCTCTGGCACTTCCTCTTGAAGGTCTGTCTTCCTGCACAGAGCAAATGAATCACCTGAAAGATATGAAACACACGGAACGATCAACACGACGACGTCATTGTCTCAGACTTTACGGTGATATGTAATTCTCATTCATATAGCGCTATGATTTTTTCACAAATTAACATCAGGACGACGTCATTTCCATCACATATCGGATTGCAACCGGACGGTCTTCTGCCGCGGTTTATAATTCTCCACCACTTCTCGCTTGAATCGACCTTCGACTGATGCCTCGTCCGTTGTGATAACAACGCAGTAGATATCTTTAGGTTAACTTAGATTCATCTTGAAAAGATTCGACTCAACTAAGGCCTTGACCTTCGCCAGTGGGCGCCGTTGAAGCCACCTAGCGACTGATGCGCTAACATTTCTTCTAGGATTATTCAGAAACAGGAAATTTCAAATAAAAGAATTCATCAGCCATTAATTTACGCCGACAACGAGATATAGGAGGTCAGACGACTCCTTTTGGCGACAGACAGACAGACACGGACGGACGGACGGAGACGGACGGACGGACGGACGGACGGACGGACGGACGGAGGCAGATGAGACAGATAAATAACTGCAAAAGATGAAAAAGGTCATTTAAAGGAGAAGGAAAAAGAGGAAGTGAAGGAGGAGGCAGAGGAAGAGGAGGAAGCGGAAGAGAAAGAGCAGGAAGGAGAAGAAGGGAAAGACGAAAGAGTAGGAGGATGAGAAGTAGCAGAACGAGGAAAAGGGGAAGAAAAGAAGTAGAAGAAGTAGAAGAAGGAGGAGGAGATGACAATGACGATATGTTGATATAAATCTAATCTCGAAATCGAAATATCTGTGTCATCATAACGGGCCAACGTAAGACATCAGCGTATAATAATCATAAAGTAAACCTCATGAATCGATGGTCGTAATAAAGTAAACCTCATGAATCGATGGCCCTACTAAAGTAAACCTCATGAATCGATGGTCCTATTAAAGTAAACCACATGAATCGATGGTCCTAATAGAGTAAACCTCATGAATCGATGGTCCTATTAAAGTAAACCTCATGAATCGATGGTCCTATTAAAGTAAACCTCATGAATCATCGATGGTCCTAATAAAGTAAACATCATGAATCGATGGTCCTAATAAAGTAAACATCATGAATCGATGGTCCTAATAAAGTAAATCTCACGAATCGATGGTCCTAATAAAGTAAAGCGCACGAATCGCTTGTTCCAATAAAGTAAACCTCATGAATTGATGGTCCTATTAAAGTAAACCTCATGAATCGATGGTCCTATTAAAGTAAACCTCATGAATCGATGGTCCTATTAAAGTAAACCTCATGAATCGATGGTCCTATTAAAGTAAACCTCATGAATCGATGGTCCTATTAAAGTAAACCTCATGAATCATCGATGGTCCTAATAAAGTAAACCTCATGAATCGATGGTCCTAATAAAGTAAACCTCATGAATCGATGGTCCTAATAAAATAAAGCGCACGAATCGCTTGTTCCAATAAAGTAAACCTCATGAATCATGGTCTAAGAAATATAAGAAAGTAGACCTCGTGATTTGATGGTCCCAATAAAGGAAACCCACGACCTGCGCTGATAATTAATTCTATAGACAGATCGAATTTAATCAGTGACGGATTTGCAAGCAGTGCGCCAAATGGAGATTATGACAATTGAGTATCGCAGTCACACCGCCATCTCCACCACCATAGTGTTCATCATCATCATCATCAGCAGCAGCAGCAGCAGCAGCGGCAGCAGCAGTAGGAGCAGCATCAGCATAGGCATCATCATCGTCAGCAGCATCATCATCTTCAGCAGCATCATCAGCATTAGCATCATCAATAATAATAATCGTCGTCGTCGTCGTCATCGTCTATGAAACTGACGTTCTTCGACAGCACTGAAGACGATGTAATGTTCAAAAGGCCGACCGGTCGACCAGTCAACCTACCTCTGCGTCTCCTTCCTTCAACGCCCAAGTGCGACCTGTTTCAGTCGAAGCCCCTACGATGCACTCGTCTTCCTTCTTCCTTCTTCTTCCCTCGACACACATCCAGGCAACACAGGCACTCGATCGATACCAACCGTAGTCCAGGCAACGGCATAAACAACACCACCGTCACCGATACCAACACCCACGGACAGCAGCAGCAGCAGCAGCAGCAGCAGCAGCAGCAGTAGCAGCCAAGTGCCGCATGGAGGAGACGGCGGTCAGAGGAAAAGCAGGCAGACGAAGATCAGCCTTCAGCCAGAGCTCGGGAATATTGATCTCGGTGGCATAAATGCCTCTACTCATAAACATGCGCATACGTACACAGACGCGTTTGTATGCGTATGGTGTGTGTGCGCTCGCGTGTGTGTGTGTAAAGATGCACACATGCATACGTGCATACATAAATACATACATACATGCATACTTAAGGGTAGGACGCCTTTTGCATCACTTCAATTAGTTTTCAGCGTTTCAAAAGGATAGTTCTCTTTATTTGTGGAGTTTAGACGAATATAAATAAGGAGATAATTAGTCGTGTAAGATGTCCATATATCCGTGAAAGAAGTACTTAGCAAGCGGCCGAATTGGTCGGTCGTCTGGAGGTTAATTAATTAAAGGATAGAACGATGCGAGAGCAACAGGTGGTTGTCCTTGAAGCATTCGAGTAGGAGGTCCTCAAGGCAGATCCAGCTGAAGACCAAGTCCCTTCCATAGGACCACGGTCCTAAGTTCTTGCATCTTAGTTGCGGGAGAACTGCCGAAGTCACAGATCAACTTATGCTGTCCACGATATTCTGGGGAATATTGCATAAGTGGATTGGGTTCCACTAGCAACAGTCTCTTTTTATCTTTCTTCTCTTCCTCCTCCTCCTCCTCCACCTCCTCCTCCACTTCATCCTCCTCCTCCACTTCCTCGTCCTCCTCCACCTCCTCCTCCACCTCCTCCACCTCCTCCTCCTCTTCGTCCTCCTCCTCCACCTCCTCCTCCTTCTCCTCCACTTCCTCCTCCTCCTCCACCTCCTCCTCCTCCTCTACCTCCTCTACTCCTTCACCTCCACCTCCTCCTCCTCCTCCTTCTCCTCCACCTCCTCCTCCACCTCCTCCTCCACCTCCTCCTCACCCTAACCATGCGGTCATTTAGACAATTAATTAACCGATTCATCCCTGAGTAATCTCTGCAGCATTCGTTGCAACCTAGCGAAGTATTTATAGAGCGCCAGAACATGATAAGGACTCATCTGTGGCGTCACCTACGAGACATTTGGATCGACGATGGATGGATGGATGGATGGATGGATGGATGGATGGATGGATGGATGGATGGATGGATGGATGGGTGGATGGACGGACGGATGGATGGATGGATGGATGGATGGATGGATGGGTGGATGGACGGATGGATGGACAGATGATTGTACTCTTGTATTCTTACAGATACCCAAGAATATCCCCTTGCGTTATCCAATGATGTCCGATTCCCTTGCGTTATCCAATGTGATTTACTTTGGCGTATTGTGCGTTAGAATTGCAGAAGGCCGTCGTCTATGATCTTACTGATCATTCGTTCCTGTGTCCATAGAAAAAGCTCGTTTGCATCAGTCAGAGACTAACTGTGAATTAATCTCTTCTGATCTGTGATGTCAGATAGTCTCCCGATTTCCTGCTGACTGTTCAGAGAATAACTGGCCACAGAACTCCCGTAACAATCGCCATCGTTATCCGCGTGTGACTGGTTCCTATAGCTACAGCAACAGCAGCAGCAGCAGCACCTTAATCGTGAAATGCCTTGATTTCAAACGCAGCCACATCGAGACTCAACGCAGGCTGTGTCTGCATGAACCCTGCTGTCTGAAACCTAAACATTTAACGCTGACTCTTTCCTTGTATGAAGCAGTTTAAATCCTCTGCTTTCGCGTCCTATCCCTAGCGCCAGCTGCCTCATTGGGCGGCGATTGGTGATGAACCTTGCGATGCCTCGTCGGTCGCCGGGACTCGACTGGAGAGAGGTAGTGGAACGACATCTTGGTGAACTGATAGCATTTGCGTGACCTTGGCTTGACCTTCCAGTGGTCGCCAGCGAGGCGTTGACCTCGCGAGTTGAAACCAATCAACCAGGACGCATTGACGACTGATTGGAACTCGATAAAAGCTCCATCTATTGACAGTCGCTCTCGCAACAGACAGTTGCGGCTGCTGCCCGAATGCTGTCAACAAAACATCAAGTCATCGATTATATAGCGCCAGTACCTTTGGATCGCCATTCCTGCCTTGTCGGACAGTGCATCGTTTTAAGGGCGAGGGAAGGACGGATGACATCCTGAACTCCACATAAGCCAAAAGCTTCAAGTAGGGCGATGTTTGCGTGTGATCCCTATTGATACCGTGTTGTTAATGGGGCGTGGTAGCCTTTGTGGGGCAGGGTAGCCGATTGGTTATAGCACTCTTCGGCTAGTACATGTATGTAGGTCACGATAGCCAATTGGTTACAGCGCTCTTCGGCTAGTACATGTATGTAGGTCACGATAGCCGATTGGTTAGAACGCTCTTCGGGTAGTACATGTATGTAGGTCACGATAGCCGATTGGTTAGAACGCTGGACTTGTAATGCAGAGAGCACGGGTTCGAGCCTTCTCCCCGGTTACTGTGAAAGTACCTTGAGCAAGTCCTTCGCACACAACTGCTCAGCGCCATCGACTGATGCTTAGTCATTAGATAGTGGCGCCTAATAAATGCAGAGATAAGAATTAAAAGACGCAACTGCATAGAATAATGTGTCGCTCTAGAAGTGGCCGCTCACCCCTCCACCAACGAAAAAAGCCATTGTTAGCCAACTGGAAAGCCGCTGTCAACAGACAACGAACCCTTGACCGCCTTCCATTCTACCATCCCTCTGCGAGTCTCTACGTCACAGACGACCATGCTCGCTGTCGTCGGAGTATTTCTATTAGTAATTCTTCACATTGTATTCATTACTGAAATTCCTCTTCCCGCCTCCAACCACCCACCCACCGATCGACCCCGCTAGCCCTCTGGCGGATGTCGAGGTAACTGAAAGGGCGTCGGAGGGGCTGAAGACAACACCTGAGACTAGAAAATACGCCTTAGGCAATTGTTGCACTGTTTAAGCAAGCGCTGTGGCTTAAGCAATCGCCTCTGCTTAAGCAGTCCTTGTATGAGTCGCCTGCTAATGGAATGGCAGATCCTGCCGCGACAACAAACATTGCCAAGGATTAAAAGCCTTAAAAGGAAGGATAGACGGATCGAGGGACAAAGCGAAGAGAAGAATTAGAAGCTCAGCGGGAATTAAACGAAGACGAAGAGCTTTCTTAAAAGAAGGTAAAGTAAAGTAATCAATCGATTCTTACAAGACGCCTCTTTCAACAACGGACGTCTTCTAGGCCTTGGCGCAGATTCTACAGCTCAAGTACAAACACGATAACAACAATAATTGAAGATACGCAGCCGGAAAATAAACGTCGTCTTCAGTCGTATGGTTTGTTGACAACGAGTTTTCAGTCTCCCACGATTCACGGAATTCGAACGCTGAATATGATGGACTTAGAAGAGACAAATGCGCTGAGAATCTGCCTGCTTGACCATAAGGGAGAGTTTTAATTCCAACAGGACTTATTAGACTTATTAGACTTATTAGTCTGGTCGGAAGAGACTGAAGAAATGCGATGCGATGCAAAACATTGGGGGAAGGTGGAGGATCAACTGGAAGATCAACTGGAGGATCAAGTGGAGGATCACCTGGAGGATCAACTGGAGGATTAAGTGGAGGATCAAGTGGAGGATCAAGTGGAGGATCAAGTGGAGGATCAAGTGGAGGATCAAGTGGAGGATCAAGTGGAGGATCAAGTGGAGGATCAACTGGAGGATCAACTGGAGGATCAAGTGGAGGATGGGGAAAAGAAGGATGACAAAGTGAATGTCTTGGAAGACTAGGAAGTATGTGAAGGGTAGACAGGAATTCGGATCAGGAGGAGTAGGAGGATAAGTTATTGGGAACAGAGAACAAAAGGGAGAGGAGTAGAAAGGAAGAAGAAAAAGCTAAAGAGAAGAGGAGCGAAGACTTCTCTGACCTCCTAAGGTCCATAATGACCCCTAACCTCTAACGTGAAAACTTCTGGCATTAATTGTTCTTCAGCTAGTCTGTGATCGCCCCCTCTGAGCCCCCCCCCCCCCCATTATATGCCTCGGTGGCGCCTGGGCGGTCGAGCGAGAGTCAGTCACTGCCGGTTCGAGCGAGGGAGGATGAGGAGGGGTCGTTCACGGGTCACGAGGCTCAAGCGTCGCTCGGCAGGTATCGGGCATTCGTAGTATGCGGCGCTCAGGCATTCTTCACTTAAGACTAGGGCGACGACAACGACGAACGACGAACGATGGTACACCCAGCTGTGTATCATAAGCACAGAAGTCGGTCGCAGTCTGCAGAGCTATGCACTCTCCAGCCCACTTCACCACTTCACGCATGCGCTCTCGGGATCATCCACGCAACGACAGTGGGGATTTCCCATGCTACGACTTCATGCCTCCGACACGCTACGAGATAGCAACAGAATATTCACACAGACGCACATATAGGCCTACACATACAGATACTCCACAGAGAGACAGACAGACAGACAGACGGACGGACGGACGGACGGACAGACAGACAGACAGAGATGGAGTACCTTGACTATTAGCCTTCCCGTTTGACTGAAGCAGAGAAATGTTCGGCTGAGAACACTTTGTAAACGCAGCTGACTATCAAAGGATTCGGTGACTGCTCGAAACTGACCTGGAGAAAGAAAGACACAGACAAAGACACATAAAGACAGATATCGACTGAGGAGACGCTGTCTGCCCACAATCGTCGTAGTCCATGATTCCAGTTCATCCTCCTAATCCGCTGAAGCGCTGCCTATCATCAGGGATACAGCATCAACTTAGACCCCCTAGTCAGCCGAAGTTAGACGCGCCTATGTGTCACGTGACAATGCTCAATGACGATCGAAACCGGACAGATCAAAAACTGGACCGCAATGGACCTGCCCTCCTCCGCTTTCTTTCGCCTACAAGTGTTCTTCGTTAGATGACTATATGCAACACATATGCGGCTTCAGTTACTTAGTCTCTCTCCTACCCAGTCTCGCAAACGCCTGAAATTCTTTTTCTTTGTTCAAGTCGGGAGCGCCACTGTTTCCTAAGTGGCGCTTTATAAATGTTCGTTTACAATTACAATTACAATTACATACATGCATACATGCACGTACATACGTACATACATATATACATGCATACCGATACGTATGTCTATATATATGAATGGCGGAGGCCGAGCAAAAAGTCGTCATGCAGATGCCTAGAATGAAGAGAGAAGCAGAGGGTTATGGTGTTTGAGGAGAAGTGTCTCCTTGTAGACACTCGGCTCTTGTTTGCTACACACATCGATCAGCGCCGGAAAAGACACAGCTTCTGGCCGGATGTGGGTCAAGCGGGTGACGTGGGTCAGCGGGTGACGTGGGACAGAAGGTGGGGGCGGTGGTGGGTCTACGTACCGTATGGATCGGTGGCACCGACGGCCAGTGAGTCGACGTGTGAACTCGTCATTCTGACGTGACTTTCGGAGCAACGGCCGAGCAATCTGTAATACCTGACGATCCTCTCTCCTCCCGCCGCAGCCGCCGCTGATGATTTTGAGAAGGAGGAGGAGGAGGAGGAGGAGGAGGAGGAGGAGGAGGAGGAGGATGGGGAGGAAGATGGGACAGGAGCTGCTGCTGCTACTGCTGCTGTTGCTGATGTTGATGATGATGATGCACCGGTTCTCTGCAGTTGTTTGCGATGCCCTTGCGATGATGATGATGATGACGATAGGAGGAGAGAATCAACCTGCAAATGAGACCCTTCTAGAATCATTGCCCATCGAGGCTCAAACAGAAACATTAGGCGCTTTCAAGGCACCGAGACAGACAGACAGACAGACAGACAGACAGACAGTTAATCCGACTTATCCTCTTATTATCACGACTCTTCCTTTATGCGCTCTGTGCGATTGGCAATATGATGATGATAATGATGATGATGATGACGACGACAATGATGATGCTTGGTCCAGAGGGCCAAGAGTTTTGAAGGTCAAGCAAACGTGGCAGATGTAACCCATGACTTTGTACTTCGCCGACTTTCCTTGGCATTCAACAGGTCAGGGATCGTTCCTTTTGAAGGGTTCGTTCATTTGAAGGGATCGTTCCTTTTGAAGGGTTCGTTCATTTGAAGGGATCGTTCATTTTGAAGGGTTCGTTCATTTGAAGGGATCGTTCCTTTTGAAGGGTTCGTTCATTTGAAGGGATCGTTCCTTTTGAAGGGTTCGTTCATTTGAAGGGATCGTTCCTTTTGAAGGGTTCGTTCATTTGAAGGGATCGTTCATTTTGAAGGGTTCGTTCATTTGAAGGGATCGTTCCTTTTGAAGGGTTCGTTCATTTGAAGGGATCGTTCATTTTGAAGGGTTCGTTCATTTGAAGGGATCGTTCCTTTTGAAGGGTTCGTTCATTTGAAGGGATCGTTCCTTTTGAAGGGTTCGTTCATTTGAAGGGATCGTTCCTTTTGAAGGGTTCGTTCATTTGAAGGGATCGTTCCTTTTGAAGGGTTCGTTCATTTGAAGGGATCGTTCATTTTGAAGGGTTCGTTCATTTGAAGGGATCGTTCCTTTTGAAGGGTTCGTTCATTTGAAGGGATCGTTCCTTTTGAAGGGTTCGTTCATTTGAAGGGATCGTTCCTTTTGAAGGGTTCGTTCATTTGAAGGGATCGTTCATTTTGAAGGGTTCGTTCATTTGAAGGGATCGTTCCTTTTGAAGGGTTCGTTCATTTGAAGGGATCGTTCCTTTTGAAGGGTTCGTTCATTTGAAGGGATCGTTCATTTTGAAGGGTTCGTTCATTTGAAGGGATCGTTCCTTTTGAAGGGTTCGTTCATTTGAAGGGATCGTTCATTTTGAAGGGTTCGTTCATTTGAAGGGATCGTTCCTTTTGAAGGGTTCGTTCATTTGAAGGGATCGTTCCTTTTGAAGGGTTCGTTCATTTGAAGGGATCGTTCCTTTTGAAGGGTTCGTTCATTTGAAGGGATCGTTCATTTTGAAGGGTTCGTTCATTTGAAGGGATCGTTCCTTTTGAAGGGTTCGTTCATTTGAAGGGATCGTTCCTTTTGAAGGGTTCGTTCATTTGAAGGGATCGTTCATTTTGAAGGGTTCGTTCATTTGAAGGGATCGTTCCTTTTGAAGGGTTCGTTCATTTGAAGGGATCGTTCATTTTGAAGGGATCGTTCATTTGGAAGGGATCGTTCCTTTGGAAGGGATCGTTCCTTTTTGAAGGGATCGTTACTTTTGCTTTTGAATTTGAATGGGGAGTGTCTATCACAATGACATCACAGCTCAGACAAATCATAATAATTAAACAACTTATATAGCACCGTATAACAGTAGAGGCCGAAGAAAAGGGACATCTTCCGCCCTTCCCAGTCTGAGACCGATCTGAGGAAACCAGTTGGTTTTTCTTTTGCACAGACAGTGACCCTCTTGAACAGACCCCGTCCAAAGCACACAGCCACGATACTACAATAGCATGTCAGACCGACTTCGCCATCGTTACCAGCGTCGTCGTCATCATCATCATTATCAACAAGGTCGTCGTCGTCGTCATGTATCTTCGACGGTAATCGGTCTTACCGAGAGGACTTGTGCCAGAGTTGCGACTGCGATGACGATTGACCTGGAGACAAAAGAGACGAGGAAGAATCGATCAAGAATCAGCTGCCCTTTCTATCGCTTCAACCGATTTCAGTCATGATCAGCATCGATTAACAACATCAGCAGCAAGACGTCATTCGCCACACCGTTTAACCCACTGGCAGAGGCAGAAGAGACGGAGACACAGACAGAGACGGAGACAGAGATTGCAACGTAGACGGAGGCAGAGAGAGAGAGAGAGGAAGACAGAGAAAGATAGAGTTAGATAGAGAAAGAGAGAGAGACAGAGAGAGACACACACACAGAGAGAGGCAGACAGACAGACGGACGGACAAAGAGAGACAGAGAGAGACAGATGGAGCAAGAGAGAAAGGAAGAGACAGAGAGACAGGCAAAAGCACACAGACAGACACACCTATATACGTAGGCATACACAACAGACAGACAGGTAGGCAGGCAGACAATTTGACTGACAGACACAAAGGAAGACAAGAAGAACTGAAACAGAATAGCGCTACAAGAAAGCGGAAGGAAACGCAGGATCCAGAGAACCGTCTCCGCGAACAACAGACAATCACCACACATCAAGAAATCAATCAGCAGAAAAAATGCTCCAATCAGTGTAGATTTTCACGTAGCTCTGCAATCACTACACTGCAATGTCTGCAGGAAATAGTTGGCGTCAAGTCTAAATTGGAAGTTACAGAAGATAATGAAACCTTTGCATCTTGGGGTTCGTCACAGATCGACCGATCACAGGTCGCTGTCTCTTCGTATGTCGAGGTCCATAGTAACTGACCCTAGTGGGATTTCCAGCTCCAGCTGGAGCTGTTGCTTCTAGCACCACAACAAGACTCAGTTAGTTACTCACAAATTGCCTCTACGAACGAGACATTCCAATCGATCGCCTCTTACACATTTCTTGCTTATCTCTGCAGATACTTAACCACAAAACTTGGTTCCCGATTTACTATTTTCGATCGGTCGCTCATTCGGTCGGTCGCTCATTCGGTCGGTCGGTCGGTCGGTCGGTCGGTCGGTAAATGACTTGAAGGAGTTGGCGTTGCCCTGGGTTCAGCTGTTCCTGCTCTACTGGACCTTGATTATCACCTGCTGAAATGTCACACTGTGTCTAATGTGGACCAGACTTTAAGAAACCATCCACTGAAAGTAGTAACAGCGCTTCTGAATCGGGTTGAAAACATTCTTGACCCTCAGACTCAGAGTTCTTTCAGGCGCTTCATGCTATTTCTTGCTTGCTGGATCCTGTCACTTTTCACCAACTGACACAGGGAGGTTGGGTTATGGTCGGGGATCGATTGACTGATGGATGGTTCAACTGAAGCAGCATCGACTGAATCGGGAGAAGAAATGAGAAACAAATGGCACGGGTTGAAGGCAATTTCTACTTGTCCAGCGTCTGACTAGCGATCGTCTGCAATGATGACCGAGGTCGACAGAGGCGCCTCATAAATTATCTGATCATTAGGAAGCAAGGACTTCTGCAGAAGTAACGTCGGAACGGACAAGAAACGCGAATCAACGGCGTCTGTTATGGGTTGACTGTCAGCCGAGACAACACATGTTTCATCGATTGACTGACAAGAATCATCTATCTATCTGTCGGCCTAACTGTCTATCTGTCTGTCTATCTGTCTGTCTATCTACCTGTTTCTCTATTTGTTTGTCTATCTATCTGTCTGTCTATCTGTCTGTCTATCTACCTGTTTCTCTATTTGTTTGTCTATCTATCTGTCTGTCTATCTACCTGTTTCTCTAGTTGTTTGACTATCTATCTGTATGTCTATCTGTATGTCTATCTGTCTGTCTGTCTATCTGTTTGTCTATCTGTATGTCTATCTATCTGTCTGTCTATCTGTCTGTCTATCTATCTGTCTATGTATCTATGCAACTGGGCCCGCGTGAAGCGTGAAAACTTATCGAGATTTCACCACGTGGTAGACCAGATGACCAGCGTAGAAGGAGGACCTACCAGGTGGTAGACCAGATGACCAGCGTAGAAGGAGGACCTACCAGGTGGTAGACCAGATGACCAGCGTAGAAGGAGGACCTACCAGGTGGTAGACCAGATGACCAGCGTAGAAGGAGGACCTACCAGGTGGTAGACCAGATGACCAGCGTAGGAGACCTACCAGGTGGTAGACCAGATGACCAGCGTAGAAGGAGACCTACCAGGTGGTAGACCAGATGACCAGCGTAGAAGGAGACCTACCAGGTGGTAGACCAGATGACCAGCGTAGAAGGAGACCTACCAGGTGGTAGACCAGATGACCAGCGTAGAAGGAGACCTACCAGGCGGTAGACCAGATGACCAGCGTAGAAGGAGGACCTACCAGGCGGTAGACCAGATGACCAGCGTAGAAGGAGGACCTACCAGGTGGTAGACCAGATGACCAGCGTAGAAGGAGGACCTACCAGGTGGTAGACCAGATGACCAGCGTAGAAGGAGACCTACCAGGTGGTAGACCAGATGACCAGCGTAGAAGGAGGACCTACCAGGTGGTAGACCAGATGACCAGCGTAGAAGGAGACCTACCAGGTGGTAGACCAGATGACCAGCGTAGAAGGAGACCTACCAGGTGGTAGACCAGATGACCAGCGTAGAAGGAGACCTACCAGGTGGTAGACCAGATGACCAGCGTAGAAAGTGGCGAGCAAGAAGACGCCGACGGTGTCCGATATTTTGTCGACGGCCTACAGCCACATCCCATGCCCCTGCGTCGCTGGCCTCTTCTCCACTTCGTCCAGCTGCTGGTGTTTGGCGCCGCTACGTTGCGTCCATAGGTGGCGCCACAGACGATGCTCCGCAGTCGAACGACGTACAGGCACAAGAAGAAGAAACAACGACCGAGTCCTCTGGCGGACACCACAGCAGCTACACAGCAGCGCCGCCGCACGACTAATCCGCCGCCGCCGCCGCCGCCGCCGCTAGGTGTCGTCTAATCCGCCTCAGAATGACAGACAGACGAAGGAGACGAACGCTGGCCGTGCGCTATTGGCATACTTGACGCACGTCATTACAACACCCTCCCGCCGCACCCTGTTCCCACCCCACCCTACATGAGAAGCCCTCTGCTGCCTCCAGTGGCATCTATTAAGCGCGGTCAGCGGACCGAAACAACGGCGGACGAACAACAGTGAAACACTCGCCACCCCTTCCCCTTCAGACCCGACCTCCGCCGCTGCACGCACGCACACACGCACACACGCACACACGCATGAACGAACGACGACGACGCCTATTAATAGCACGGGCTGTAAATACATATGTATTTATGTATGTATGTATGTATGTATGTATATATGTCTGTATGCGAAGGTATTCGATGCATTGCTAGGTGAGGCATTTTGAAATGTCTGTCTGTCTGTCGGTCTGTCTGTCTTTTTTTCTTGGTCAGTGTGTGTGTGTGTGTGTGTCTTTCTGTATCATCTCTTCTAACTTGGACGCGTTTTACTGAAAGGCTAACGGACAGGAATGACAGGCGAACTGTAGTCGCCTAAGTCAACATAGTACACGTCCTATACACACGGCTAAAAATACACGCTCACGTATTACGAACCACACACACACACACGCACACACACACACACATACGCACACACACACGCACACGCACACACGCCTCTATACAATTGTGTTATAAGAAAGTCTTTGAACACTATAGCTTCTGTAGAAGCCACGAAGCAGTAACTGGTGTTATTCGGAAGAGGTCGTCAGCAGCGCTGGATTCCTTGCAATTCTCACTCGCAGCGAGAGACGGGTTTTCCGCTAAGATTTGAAAAGGGGTTTGATACATAAATCGCAGAGCATTGAATAGACGAAGTGAACAAAACTCTGGTAGGCTTCATTATGTGGCAGCCCATTCACCATATCAATAGATCGATAAGTGAGAGCGAGCGAGTGAGGGAGGCGAGGGATGGATAGAGGGAGATGACTGAGTAACCCCCATACAAGGCTTAATTTGAGATGCAGAGGAACCTCGGAAGCCAATAATTGTGTATCTACGTAACTGGCTGAAAACAGCGCACAACGACCCATCCCTCCTTCAGTCCAGCCAACGAGGACAGGCGCACGAAGTCGGCTAACCCTTACGCAGCATTCGGTAATTTCTGTATCAATCATTTCTTCACCAAACATTCGTATAATAAACACACAAAAAACAAATAAAAAAGTACAGGTTAACACATCAGGACAGCAGACCACCCTGTATGGTTATAGTAGAAGTTGCCACACCCATAACCCTAACCCTAACAGCTCAATTCAGGTGAGAAAAACCTATACATAACTGACAATAGCATTATCACTGAGTGAACATTTTCTTTAATGGTGAGCCAACAGTCATTAATGTTAAGCTCCTGTGTGAAGAACAGCACAGAATCAACATTACTATGACTGATTTTAAACATTTTACGTATGGCAGCACTGAAGGTGTACTCTAAGGAGTGCAGTTCACTCTAGGCGAGGCTAACAGTTTCCATTCCATAGAGGAGAAAAGGTTTACAGTGGGTGCTAACAAGATGCAGTAAAACAGGCTCTCAGAATCTGTGGCATTTGCTATACAGCGAGTTGAATGACTTATAAAACTTAACTCATTTGTGCAAGACTGTAATTTGTCGTTGAATATGACCAAGGAAGGGTCGTTGTAAACAGCAAATTAGGCTTTTTGAACAGATTGAAAATATGAACTGTTTTTGGTTAATAATTTTATAGAATTTGCGACACTTTATGGACGATTTGGCGTGAGTTCACGTGGTGTTGTGGTTTCTGATTTGGTAGATTTCTTTTCAATTTAATAGTGCGTCCAGTAGTTATTGTGATATTTATCAGTATATAATGGGGTGCCTTCTTTGATGGAACTCGTAATCAGGTGCTGTTCGAAATATCTACTTTAAAAGCTGTAGACGCCTGAATCCACTCTATAGGGTCGAAGTAAGAATGTCGCAGTGCTTTTAATGTGACGTGAGGCAGGGTCGTAGCTAGGTATTTTGGCACCCAAGGCGAGTGATGGCAATCGCCTACGTAATAGAAATTACGAGTTTTAACAAAAACAGCAAGTAAGAGAAACGTCACGTGTCGAACATTAATTGATGACCTGATATTGACGCTGACCAAAAACTCAAATGAAAACTTCCTAGCCTTGACAACTGCACTGTCGTCGAAGAAAAATGCATCCAAGTAGGCCCTTCGACGCACAATTGCGGCATTTGGAAGCTTCTTTTCAAACCACTGTTTAGACATTGGTGGTCCATTTTCATCGTCATGGAAATGACTGTCACAGTTTTGAAGCCGATTGGTTCATCTCTTTAGCATGTCGTTGAAAATGTTTGAAAGAAAATCGGCATGGCTTGACGACTACAGTTTGTAAGGCTTTCTTTCGAAGCATTTTAGTTTCCTTTGTTGAGTAGAGTTAAAGTCGAGCTGATCAGTATTTGCATTTGCATTCTAAGAAATTGTGGCAGGCCTCCTTCTGGGTTTAACTCCATTAGATCGCGACAGTCTTCCCTTGTTGTTACTTACTCATTAGACTGCTTTAAAAATGTCATTGGATTCTTCGTCTTAGTCATCCGAAACTGTTGAAGAATCTGCCTTTCTAGAAGCTGCCGTGAACTGCGTAGAACTTGCTGCTAGGTCGATTGCTCTTTTCTATCGCAATTTCCTGAACTGAGTTCCGTTTAGTTTCACAATTCGATAAAGGCAAACGATACGCACAAAGTGATGAACAGAGGTACTGAAACTGGATATTACACCTTACACATATCTACGATTTTGACTCGGTGCAAATGCCTACGCTGAACTTCACCTAAAGCCGGCCCTGGCTTTAGGAAAAGGCCAGCATCGTAACTGCCTAGGGCCTCCTGCTTTTTACTAGAAGAACGCTGACGCTCTGGGCCTGAGATACTCATGAGATCAAGAGACTAAGTCGGTTAAAGTCTAGAGTTGAAAGTCGAGTGTAGTCTTTGGATGCAGATGATAGAAATGCTTATCAAAAATTTTCAGTTAGATGCCCTCTGCTGCCTCTTGGTTAACGCTGGCCATGGCGGCTTCACCACTCCCCTCTCCTCCCTTAGCTACGCCGCTGTTGGCCAGTCACGTCAAAAGTTCTGTCGTCCGTTTTAAATCATCGCAACTTATTAACCACCATTTCCAAGTGTCCAAAATTTCAAGATGTCACATTACATGTCCCATTACATTTCACATCACATTTAATATGACGTCAATTTCGCATCATATTTCACATCACAGTTCACATCACGTTTTACATCACATTTTAGATGTGGCGCCACATTTTACATCACACACATGTCAAATCACATGTGATATCACATTTCACATCACATCGTATTTTGCATCACCTTACACATCACATTTCACCTTACGTCACATATCATATCACGGTCACACCACATTTTACATCACATGTCACATCACAATTCTCATCACATTTTGCATCTTACCACATGTCGCTTCAATTATCACATCACATTTCACATCACATTTTACGTCTTGTCACGTCACATTACGTGCTACATCACATTTCACACCACATTTCACATCACATTTCACATCACATTTCACATCACATCGAGTTAAATACCTCAAGTCAGTGGAGAATGTCAGCTTTCGTTACATTATGAAAAGCACATGACATGCGAACGGTTAGTAAATCTGAATGTGAGGCACTTAATTTGCGGAATATGGTAACAAATTTGCTTTCTACTTGGTTTTATAAACTTCGCAGGACAGTCAAGTTGACAACACTTTTAACTATATATTTTTTATGTGGGTCATAATTTTAGTGATTTATTTTGTGAAGTTCACCGCGGTGAGTAAGAAATTGTGTTTGTACTTGATCCGTGCGCAGAAAAGCGAATACAATTGAACATTATTAGGTGGTTTGCTAGAGAGAGTAATTTTCCTTTATTTTTATCTCAGTTGCATTGTTGCTTTGAACTTCACATACATACAAACAAGTGATTCTTTCACTTGACTGATATTTAATTTCGGTAGAGGTTTTTGTATATTCTTTTTTGTTTGCAGAAACTGTAAATGGTTTTTTTCTGGAAAAGTGGAGAATGTGTCCTGTCAAAGAAGGCACTGCTGGTGACCAGCTACATGGCGAGCCTCAACGACAGGAAGTAATATGTACAAGCGAGGTTTGCTTTCTTCTACTCCATCTTCAGTTACTGTGGAAGATGAGGGTGAGTGTTTGCTTTTCTTAAATTACATTTAAGAAAATACTTTCTCATGTTGGCGGCTGAATCGACTTTCATCACGTAGATTTCACCAGAGACGTTGATGCTGATTATAGTTGAGGTTTTAGATTGAGCTGGTGGAAGTTGAATCTCGTCAGAAATAGCAGTATATAATAGGTTGATGCTAATCTTATTCGTTGTGCTAGATGTGGAAAGAAATAAATAATCTGAGACTTCTATAGTGGAGCTTTGATTGGTGTGCTAGCCAAATTCCAGGGTCACAAGCGAAGAGGGGAATCAGAGAAGACGCTGAAGCACTCTATGGAGGAAACGAGTCCAGAAAGAGATGAGTTTTGAATTGATATGTAAAGGCCAGGAGAAACTTTTGAGATGTAAAGTTTGCCAGTAGACCATCCCTGATTCTAGGGTCGACGACAAAAAGACATATATGTCACTAGCTGTCGTTGTTCCTGGAACAGTTAGATGAAGACAATAAGGGCAAATATAAAGTCTTTAGAGTCAGCGCAGAGTGACGATAGTGAGGTTGGCTGAAATATGTATATGATTATCGGGTCTTGACATTTAGTTGTAAGGCTAATTAGAGGATTGTAGAAACCATGAAATTTTGTGCTTTAATGTAAGAATTTCTGTATAATTATAAAGTGACGCTGTACATATGCAAGAAAGCGGTTGTTAAATTGTTATTTAGATTATGAATAACTTTGGACTAGGCTTGTAGTAATTAAGTGATGTGAATCACATTTCAGTCATATTCACCTTGTGACTCATTTATGTTAACATTAAGATTCCTAGGCATATTCACTTTCGATTCAGAGACATATTCACATTCGAATCATTGGGAATGAGATTCACATTCATTTTACCCCGATATCATGCTATGTAACTCATATTCGATTTCAGATTCAAACAAAAGCTAATTCTTTCATAAACGTCTACACAATTAATTTCAACGTCAACTCTAGTGGTACAATTACCTTAGCTCCTGCAAAGCAACATTAACCAATATGATCTAGATAACTAGAGTGATAACATACCTTTAAAAACATGACGAGTCAACGCCATATCCTTCTGTAAGTCACATCAACAACATCTTATAGGTTAATAGATATTGTTATATGACTATCGTTACATATTCCTACATATATGAAAAGTGTATAGTATTCTGTATCATTGGCATAAATGTGTGGTGCAATTTCAGCTATTGTGAGATTTAAATTAGCTTTTGTTTAAGTAGTATGCAACCTTTTTGGGAATCCTTCTACGCTTCTTTGAAAGTAGGTTCCATTTAATTTTTACCCTACCAATGTCCAGCTTGTAGATGACACTTCCGTTCGCCTTCTGGTGAAATCGAAGAACTTGGTGACAAATTGTTTTTCATTTTTTGGTAAATTTTATAAAGTCATACTAGTCACCGATTTGAGACGATACTGCAGGTCGACTCGAAGGGGACAAGTAGAATAGTGTTTGTGAAGAATCAGTGCCTTTTTGAGGTTCTTAAAGGGCGCTCTAACAGTGGTTGGATGCGTACAGACATACAAATGGTTCTCACTTGTAATTAATGATTTTTAATTCAAATAATTGTTTAAGTTAATGCTTGTTTTGTAGAAAATGGTAGTGGTTGTTTCTGGAGAA